>QXEO01000639.1:1200000-1675763 GCA_007115705.1 Dactylis glomerata
GCGGATCAAATGGACGGGCAGAGAAGAGGAGTGCCTCGCCGAAGCTTGGAAGACTGTTTCCATGAATGGCATTACCGGCGCCAATCAAAACTATGAGACGTATTGGCAGTGGGTCAAGTTGGCGTTCAATGAGCGCAAAATCGTCGATCCCTACTTCAACAAGACGGTGATGATACGTGGCGACAAGGCCATGGGCACCCATTGGGAGATCATACAGGCGGCGTGCAGCAAGTGGCATGGCATACAGGAGGAGATCGAAGCTCGCCCGGTGAGCGGCGCCGACTTCGAGGCCAAGGTATGCTTACTCACCATGCCGTCCATCAACCCTGGATCGCCGAGGTTTCATTTTGATTCGCCGGCCTATCTTTGCAGATTTGGCGGGCGTTCGACATGTATAGGAACGACACCGACGGCCAGACGTTCAAGTACCTCAACGTCTTCGCCCGCATCGAGAATTGTGAGAAGTGGGCAGACGTATGCCGGAACCTCGTGAAGAACAAGGAAGAGCAGTACAACCCCGACGCTCCAGCCCCTGCCGCGTCAGCGGGCCGCCCCGAGCTCGGCTAGAAGAAGCTGAAAAAACTAAAGTAGGCGGGCCATCCTGCCGAAAGGTTGCAGGCGTCCTTCGACAAGTGCTAGGCCGACGCGAGGGCGCACGCCGCCGGGAGGGATGACAAGTACGACGTGCGGTGGAAGGAGATGCTCGCCAATCAGGGCGTCCGGATCTCCTTGCTGAAGGCAACCTCCACGGCGTCCGGATCTCCTTGCTGAAGGCAACCTCCATGGTGAAGAAGAGGAACACCGACCTTGCGTTCCTGATCGGCGGCAACGATGGCCAGATGGACGAGGAGACGAGGGCTTGGTATGACGCCCATCGCCAAGACATCCTCCGGCCTCCGTCGACTGCTTCATCCTCCTCTTCGACGTCCACTCCCGCCGCTGCGACACCGGCGGCCGACGATGCATCGCCGCCCGATTCCGCGCCAGACAAGGCGCAGGAAGGGACCGCCGATGTGCCTGTTATCGTCTAGTTTCTGTTTCGATCGCCGGATTGTTGCTGATCCAATCGCCGAACTATTGGGCGATGCTTTTGTGTAGCGGGAAGACGATTTTTTGAAACTATCCCCGCTGATGGGCGAATACCGAGGCGCGACTGGGAAAATATTGCCACCCACACCCTTTTTTCATCCAATCCGGTGTTTGTTAAATCCAGATTTTGGCCCGGGGGTCTCAAATAGCTGGAGATGCTCTAGCTTGCTGATCTTACTTCCCCGTGCCTGTGGGTTGTCTGTGGCTAAAGAAAATGCCCGTTATCCCCTAGGAAACGTGTGGCTTGCATCCCCGACTTTAGCATCTAGCATCTGTCATGTGGGGGCCACCCTTTCTCTCCTTCCTACCTTATATTTTTCATAGGATCCCGACTACCTCTATGTTCGGAGCCAAGCCCTCTTCTGGTTGTGCGCACTGTTGTCCACTGCAAGCTTAGGGCATTTCCAGCAGGCCGACGCATCCCGCTGATGTAAACGGTATGTCCTGGTCTATTTGCGCCGAGGTTCGGACAGAAAATGGGTCGTGGTTCGGCCCGCCTAGCAGGCGCGCACAGCAGGCAGAAGCATCTTGTTCGCACTATTTTTTTATTGTTTCAAATTTAAATTGGAATGAAAATAGGCGCGAATTGAAATAAACTTGCATTGATTTAAATGAAATTTACTATGCGAAATTTAAAAAACCCTAAAAACTACACCGCCGCAACTGTGTCGCCGCCAGCTACTCATCGCTATCGGAAACGAGGCCGATGATGACCTCCTGCTGGGGTTGCGGCGGCGGGTTGATGACCAACCCCTATAGGTGGTCATGGCGACATTGGCGGCGCAAAATGCCAGGCGGCGGCGACACCTCCTGCCCCTCGTAATCCACCACCGGCCGCGTGTGCGGTGGTAGTGGTGGTGGAGGCGGGAGCGATGCCATGCACTCTGCCACCATGCCCATGAGGGCAATGGCGTTGTTGTAGCCCTCGTAGCGCGCATCCTCGTCGGCCTTGGACACCTCCAAGACCTATTGGAGGAAGGCCTCCTCGTCGTAGCCAGCTGCTACGACCGCCTGGTACTCCGGGGGCACATCCCCGACGCCCGGTGGTGGGGCGGACTCCTCCATGGCCACGTCGGCCTCCTCCTTAACGACGTGGTAGTCCTCGTCGTCCTCGTCTTCCTTGTTGGGGGGAACTTGGCGACCGCGTGCGCCTCCCACGGCTAGAAGTCCTCATGGCGGGTGGTGTGGTGGCGCCCCGTGTCCTCCCAGTTGAGGAAGTCGTACCAGAACTGCCGGTTCCAGTACTGGCGGTCCTCCCGTAGCGACTGGGGGAGGTTCCGGATGCGGCGGCGTATTTTAGCATCCAGCCTCGGCCCCACCGGTGGCGCTGGCAGAACCGCCACCCTGGCATGGTTGAGGTGCCAGCCGTGGGGGAGGGAGATGTCGTGGTGGTCGACGCTCTGGTTCGCCGCCCATAGCAACTTGCACTCCTCGAGCGGCATGTAGCGTCGATCGCATTTCCGCGGTGAGGACACGTCGACGGTCGCCCTTCGCCCCACGTAATCCTCCGGCCGGGGCGCCGGAGGCAGCTGGCTCAGAGACGCCCGTGAGCGAGCCGCCGGCGCTGGCGGGGAGGGGGTCTGCTCGACACATCACGGTCATTCTTGGTGTTCCTCGGCCAAGACGACATCTTCATGGCGCTCGCGCTTGCTCTGCGGGTGTAGGTTGCGGTGGTGGTGTGTGAGCAATGGTGTCCGCGCACGCCAACTTATAAAGTGTTGGGCAACCACTGCCTACACAGCGCCTAGAGGCTTCGCCATCAATGCCGGTGCAGAAGCTTAGGCGTCATCGCGTCGGTCAGCGGCCAGCGCCTGAGCTTCTGCACCAGCATTGATGTTGTTGCGTGTTTTAGCATCACGCCCAGCGTAGGCGCCAACCCACCAACAGCGTCAAGTCACATCTGTGTCGCTGCCATGCGGGCCCACGACGTTAGCGGGAGGACACACGCGTCGTCCGGCCGCGTCCCAGGCGACGCAAACCTGGCGCAAATTTGGGTCAGGGATGGGTCGGGCTAGACTCGTTGGTCCGGTTGCGTCGCACCGCTGGGGAGGGCGCTGGCTACGCGCCGGTCCGGTCGGACCAGTTCGGACGCACGCGAACGCTATGCATCGGCACGCTGGAGATGCCCATACACCAGCACGCTCCCCCACCGTGTCCTGGTGCTCTCGACATTGCCGCTGGACAAGGAGGTCAACGCCCACTCAAATATGACATAGGATCCCACTACTGCCAGGCTCTCCCACTGTGGTGCTTCGGCCGTCCCTACCGTATCTTGGTGCGCCCATCGATGCCACCCTAGCACGTGTCCACCACCCGTGCACCACAGGAGCTCATGTGGCCGCTTTGCTTGCTCGGCGAGCCTCACAGTCTGTCGATTCCTTGATGTGATGATGAGCTCCATCTATTTTTTGTGATGCTGCATATGCAAATTGGTGGTGCAACCATAGACCAAAGAGGCTGCTACTATAGGACAACAATGGTGCTACATTTGTTCAACAGCGTTGACAAAGGTGCTAGAAATGACAAATGGTGATGTTACCAAAGGTAGTCGATGATGCTACCAATGGTAGTCCGTGATGCTACTTACTTTTCTTGGTATTTTGCTCCGGTCGGCGAGGACTTGCTACATACTTATTTTTTGTGCTATATGGTTTTGGTTTTTTGCTACTAAGTAACAATGTCTTCGACGGGTCTCTTCGGCAAAGTCGATTTTTGCTACAATAGAACAAAAAAATTCCAACGAGGTCTACGGCGATGTTTTCTACGAAGTTGTTTTTTGCTACAATAGCATAACTTTTTTGCTACAAGATCTCCGGTGAGATCTCCGACGAGTCATTCTTTTTTCTTTTATTTTTTGGCGTATTGTTTTTTGCTATATACTCCCTTCGTTCCTAAATATAAGATGTTTTAGCCTATCATTGGCACACATGTATCTAGATGCTTTTCATTATATAGGTTCACTCCTTTTGCTTCTAACATACACTAAAAGATGTCTAGACATTGCAAGGTAATAATAGGCTAAACCATCTTATATTTTGAAACGGGGGGAGTAGAAGCAAAAGTGGGGATTTACAAATATAGATGAGCACGTATGGACCTATGTCAGCACCTTGCTTAGCACTACCCGTGGGTAAATTTCGAGTAAATGATAAAAAAAAACTACCATAATTGAGGTAATTGTGTCACATAACTACTAAACGGGTCCATTTTGGCACATGACTACCATTATTCAGGCTAGTTCGTGACAGAGAGCACTGATTTCTGAATTTGCTCGTCGTAATTTAGTGTCTGGTAGGTAGGACCCACTGGCAGGTCCGACATGGCAAGGACTCGCCGTTATGTATGGGTGGACTAGGTAGGTCGCACATGTCAGCCCATTATTTATAATAAAATAAAATATTTCTACAATGAAAAAAAGGAAAAAAAAGGACATTTGGTCTTCTTCCTTCCGAGACCACCAGCCCCAATCGCTCCTCCGGTACCTCATTGATGCATGTAAAATGCATCCATGATCTTTGCACTTTACCACTTGATATTCCACCTTATTTGCATCATATATTGGTTATATTCATGCTTTTTGATGATTATTGGGAATAATTCACATGTTCCCCAGTTTTATTGGATTAACTTGGGAAAACCAGAAAACCTCTTTTTCAATGTTTTTAACTTTCACGGACCCAAACGGAGTCTAAATTACCTGAAATTTTGCGGTGGCTAGTTTTTCTACGAAACAAGACTTAGGAGCAAAGGAGATGCAATAGGGGAGCCACGAGGGCCAAACGGGCATGGCCCACATGGCCAGATTCCCTAGCCATGTGGGGCCTTCCTGTTTGCCCCTCGTTGCTCTGATGTCGTCGATCTTCATCTTGTTGGATGTGTCTTGACCAAAAACTGACTATATAAAGGGTCCCTCTGCGGGTCGCGAAAGGAAGTGCCGCCGAGACATAGAAACATGAAACAGGAACAAGGGAGATCGAAGATTGGAGGGGCAAATGATGTTTACGAACGCTTCTATTCTTGTAGACAGTGTTGGGCCTCCAAGTGCAGAGGTTTGTAGAACAGCAGCAAGTTTCCCTTAAGTGGATCACCCAAGGTTTATTGAACTCAGGGAGGAAGAGGTTAAAGGTATCCCTCTCAAGCAACCCTGCAATTATGATACAAGAAGTCTCTTGTGTCCCCAACACACCCAATACACTTGTCAGATGTATAGGTGCACTAGTTTGGCGAAGAGATAGTGAAATACAAGTAATATGGATGATTATAAGCAGTAAATGCAATCTGAAATAAATATCGCTGCGAGCAAACATGTAACAGAACTGAATGTAAACGGTGTTTCAATGCTTAGAAATAAGGCATAGGGATCATACTTTCACTAGTGGACACTCTCAACAAAGATAACATAATTGAACACAGAAATATCTATTTTCACTATGCTGTTCTAAACTATATTCCGATGGATAACGAACACTAATTATGTGTAGGGCTACAAAGCACTCCTCAAAGTTCGCATTTCCCCAAACTAGATTGCCCCACACTATCACCTTGAGCGCACTAGATGGTTCCAATAAACACCAACAATTTATAGAGACACTAGCCAAAGAGACACACATAATGCGCACACTGTCATCCTTCACATCATGGTACAAGGTGTCTCCAGAGATTACAATAATAAAGCACTGGAGTAGCATAATATATGAAGAACAGCATCTACCAATTCAACTAGATACAAAGCTCATGATCACATATAGATCACATCATGGGAGAGAGAGATGAACCACATAGCTACCGGTAGAGCCCTCATTTCCGGGGGAGAACTACTCCCTCCTCATCATGGGAGACAGCAACGTCGATGGAGATGGCGGTGAAGTCGATGGAGACAGCGGTGGAGGCGATGGAGTCGATGGAGATGGCTTCGGGGGCACTTCCCCATCCCGGCAGGGTGCCGGAACAGAGACTTCTGTCCCCCAAAATTGGTCTTCGCCGACGACGGCGCTGTGGAACTTTATCTAGGAAAACGCCGACTGATTTAGGGTTTTCGCGTCGGAGGCTTCTTATAGGCGGAGGGGAAATGTCAGAGGGCACCATGGGGGCCCACACCATGTGGTGGCACGGGCCAGGGGGCGCTCCACCCTATGGTGTGGCCACCTCCTGGTCCCCCCTCCGACTCTTCTTTGGACTCTGTCACATGTCGGGAGAAAATAGGAACTTCGGGCTTCGTTTTGTCCAATTCCGAGAATATTTCCTGTGTAACTTTTCTAAAACACAAAAATAGCAGAAAACAGGGAACTGGCACTGTGGCATCTCGTTAATAGGTTAGTTCCGGAAAACACATAAAAACGCCACGAAGTGTAAACAAAACACAAAGCAATTGGTGTAAAACAAGCATGGAGCATCAAAAATAATAGATACGTTTGAGACGTATCAAGCATCCCCAAGCTTAACTCCTGCTCGTCCTCGAGTAGGTAAGTGATAACAAAACAATAATTTTTTAGGTGACATGCACCAATACAATCTTGATCAAACGATGTAAAGCATTGAGTGCTGAGATCAAAGTACTCTAAACATGGGCATAAAAGACATAATCTTGACAATAGAACTTAGTAACCATGTTATAACATGAAAAGTAACACAAACAAAAGATCATGAGTAATAATGCATTGAAAGTCAATTGTTCGTTTCGAGCATATAGAAAAACATAGCAAAGTGGTATTCAGCTTGTCCCTCTTGGAGAAGCAAAACATAAATGCATAGGGCACCTTCAAGTTTAAGAGGGTGACTAGATACAAATAATTTAAGAACAAGCAAAACCATAATCATGAATCAATCAGTAATAAATTTTGGGACCATGCACATTATACTCAGAATGACAACTATGCTCTCTTAGACGGTGCATAAATGTAGAAGATGAAGACTCAACATAAAAGTAGAAGAAAGGCCCTTCGTAGTGGGAAGTAGGGATTGCAAGTTTTATAAACCTCCAAAAATTATGGTACTTACTATCTTTGAGCTCTCATTGTCCCCATCATAGGCATCTTGAGTGGTTAAGGTAAATGCAAGTACAAATATGAGGTATTGATACATCTCCAACGTATCTATAATTTTTTATGCTCCATGCTTGTTTTTACACCATTTGCCTACTGTTTCGTTACACTTCGTGGCACTTTTATGCATTTTCCGGAACTAACCTACTAACAAGTTGCCACAGTGCCAGTTCCCTGTTTTCTGCTGTTTTTGTGTTTCAGAAGTGATACACAGGAAATATTCTCGGAATTGGACGAAACAAGTTCCTGAAGTCTTATTTTGTCCGGGAGCTTCCAGAGATCCGAAGGAGAGTAGGAGAGGGGCCACAGGCCGCCCTCACGCCTGGCTGGCGCGGCCCAGGCCCTGGCCACGCCACCATGGTGTGAGGAGGCCTAGGGCCACTCCTGACATCGCCCCTTCGCCTATAAAGACCCCCCGACGGGAAAAACCTAAGGACCCGATCACTTTTCCAAAACACATCGCGATCCGCCGCCGCCGTCGACCCGAAGATCGGGTGGGTCCAGAAGCTCTTCCCGGCACCCTGCCGGAGAGGGGAATCACCACCGGAGGTATTCTTCATCGTCATGCTTGCCTCCGGAGCGATGAGTGAGTAGTCTACCTTGGACTATGGGTCCATAGCAGTAGCTAGATGGTTGTCTTCTCCACCATGTGCTTCATGTTGAGATCTCATGAGCTGCCCTACATGATTGAGATCACCGTTATGTAATTCTACATGTTTGGTTTGTTGGGATCCGATGAATATTGGTGTTATGATTGAGTTGCTATACTGAAATATATCTTTTGTTATCTCTATGTTGTTTATGATCTTGCACGCTCTCCGTTATTAGTAGCTATCTTGGCCGAGTAGTTGCTAGTGACTCCAAGAGGGGGTATTTATGCTCGATAGTGGGTTCATGCCTCTATTTAACCTGGGGGAGTGACAGAAACCTCTAAGGTTGTAGATGTGCTGTTGCTACTAGGGAGAAAACAACATTCATATGCTCAAGGGCATATGCTTTGTTTACATTACACACTTTGCTTAATGCAATTATCTGTTGTTCGCAACTTAATACTTGTGGAGTTCTCTGATTGATTCGCCACAAGTGGATTATTAGTCATAGATGCAGTTGGATGGCGGTCTATGTATTTTGTTGTAATGCCCAGAGTAAATCTCGTAGTGATCTTCTTGACATATCACGTTTATCTTTATTCTATCAATTGCCCAACTGTAATTTGTTTACCCAGCATGTGTTATTTATCTTATGGAGAGACACCACTAGTGAACTGTGGACCCCGGTCCTATTTCCATCATATTGCTATCACCTGTTTACTTTACTCGCACTGTTTACTTTACTCGCGTACTCTACTGTTTTCCACTCGATACGCTCATAACCTTTGTTTCAAGCAAACCGGTGAGATTGACAACCTCATCGCAAGTTGGGAACAAAGTACTTGGTTGTGTTGTGTGCAGGTTCCGCGTTGCAGCTAGCAAGCAAAGCTTGGACGAGGTGCCATATATAAATTGTCCGAAGCATGTCGCAAACTAGCAAGCATCACCTTTAGTCGTAATTGTCTGCTCTTCTCCTGAACGATTAAACCTTGGTTTCTTAACTGAGGGAAAACAAGCTGCTATACTCATCACACCTTCCTCTTGGGGTTCCCAACTGGCCGGTTATTTACTTCATCAACTTGGCACCATCAAGCTTCTTTTCTGGCGCCGTTGCCGGGGAACGAAGAGGAAGAAGCTCCCACATCAACTACAAGCTCCCACGTCAACTACGCGCCAGCAGGTATATGTTTGACAAATCATAAGTTGAAAATCTCATGTCTCGTGAATACGAGTACTTAAACAGTGCTAGTCGACTTAGGTCACAAGCAAGTTCTTGTCATTGTAAGCATATGTATATCATTGAGAACACCAACGGGGTACCTCTTGCCCGATGACATGGAAACTAGCCCACATCAAAATGACAAGACAACAGACAATAAACACCTCGGTATCTCTTTTATTTACCATTTGGTATAGCTTTTTATTTTGAGATGCGTCGTCGAATTTCCACTATGGGCATGCTGTAAATTTCCACCATGAATGCTCTACACCGTTCAGGGACCAGCTGAGCGAAACAGCAGCCTAACACTTAGTATGCAGCTCGTGGAGATTTGCAAGGCTAGCGGGCGTTGTGGCTCTGGAGGTGACTGTGATGGCTTACAGGACTATCTCCCTGCAGCCCCCTGGCATTCAAGCACAGCAAAGACAACTCTAGGAGAAGATACGCAAGGCTGCAGACAAAGACAGCAGAAGATATGCAAGCTCGCACATATTATGTGACCCTTGCACGCTCACGCACCGTCATTCGAGTGTCGCTCGAGAGGAGAGAGCACCATTGACCGTATGAGGTGACTGTAGCGGGTTGTTCCCTTAGTCAGCGCTCGATCTATTCTGGGTTTTGCGGGACTGCTATTTTCTGAGCGAAGGCCCCAGCATGGACACCGTGCTCTGGCTCTTTCTCGAAAGGCAGATGAGCGAAAGCTCATGTTCATGTTAGGTCGCGCTCCATTCAAATCCATGGATTCAAATAAGGTAGAAACTCCAAGAATTTTAGCAGTTGTATGAACTAAAGAAAGTTAAGAACAAGCAAAGTTTTGCTATTACACTTTATTCCTCACGA
This sequence comes from Dactylis glomerata, assembly GCA_007115705.1. NCBI lineage: Eukaryota > Viridiplantae > Streptophyta > Magnoliopsida > Poales > Poaceae > Dactylis > Dactylis glomerata. Next base: position 1,209,780 of record QXEO01000639.1, read on the forward strand.
GGATGAAAATCCTTTCTTCTCAGCTGAGGGCGGGAAGACAAAGCTCCCAAGCCCCCAACCTTTTCTCTACGCGCCCCAGAGATGAAGCCACCAAGAGCGGCGAGTCCCTACGCGCCCTCAGGCTCCAGCCCAAGGGGAGCGTACTTGTCGAGGAAGCGCTCACAGAGATCTCTCCAGGACAAGATGGATCCCGGCGGCAAACCAAGAGCCACCGTCGGGGCTTGTCCTTTGTAGCCATCGGGAACCAGTTTGCCATGACGCGCTCATTGCCTCCAGCTGCTCGAATGACGATGGCGTATTGCTGCAGGAATTCGACGGGATCCGATGATCCGTTGAAGCGAGCCGACGTATCTGGCCTGAAGCGCGGCGGCCAGACCGCTCGATGAAGGGGCCCGGAGAGCGCCACGAAGCCCCCGAAGCCAACATCGCCGTTCACCGGCTCTCCACCCTGTCCCAGGGCTTCCAAGGCGTTGAGGACTTGAAGACGACCTTGATGACAGGCCTCGAAGTCGGCGCGAAGGCGAAGACGTGCAAGATGATCGTCACCCATGTCAAAGCGGATCTAGAAAACACACCACAACCCCCTACCTGGTGTGCCAAATGTCGGCGGATTTTGTGTCGCAAGAACACGGGGTACCACACAAAGGACCCAAAGATTCGAACACAAGGGGCTATACACGTGAGATCTAGATCACGAAGAAACATGGCGACGGAAGACTCGAGACGCCGGAGAGAACGACGCACGATAGAGAGGGACACCGAGTTTTACCCAGGTTTAGGGCCCTCGTGGTAAGGTAAAGCCCCTACTTCATGCCTTCTTGTATTACGACGTGATACCTCGCGAGGAGTACAAGGCCTTGGTTACAGAGCACTAGCTAGCCGAAGGTAGAAGAACCAACTTAGCCTAACTAGGAGCTCAGAATTGGGGATCCCTTCTAAGGGGCAGCCTCCCCCCCTTTTATAGCACCGAGGTCCTCCTTCCCCTCATCAACTTGGGGAAGGGGTTGCCACAATACGGCCAAGCAGGGGGACAACTGTAGTCTTTAGTCTTTGGTGGTCTTGGTCTACGCAGAGCAGCGGCGCCGGTCCACGGGAGTGGGTGGAGGAAGGCTGACGTCCTCTTCTGGCGCCCTGCACCGTCCACCCTATTTTTAGGGGGGTGTCAACAACCACCACGTAGCTTTACGCAGGCACGGCAGAGGCTGGTCGCCCCCTTTTCGGGGTAGCATGGATGATACGCCATCTTCTGATCTTATCTTCTCGCTCAACATAGGGTTGTGCTGAGCTGGTGCGGATCTGGTCCCTCCCCTCACGAGGAACACCTCGCGAGGAGGTCTTCTGGTCCTTATCGGTTTTGTCGTTGTTCTTCTCATGAGGCGCCTCCTCATGAGGGTCTTCCTTGCTGGGCTTCGGTCTTCATTTTGCTCCTAGGGCGAAGCTAGGCCGTTGAAGTGGCCCTGGAGCAGGTGGACCGGGATATTTTGGTATCCAGAACACCAATAGATTGCTAGGTACAAATGGGAGACTATGATACCACCAAATCTTGGGAAGAGTTGGATCTTCCAACTTCACCTCCAACATATGACATTAACACTCAAACTCAAAACTCATTTGTTATCTATGATAATCCATGCTATGATAATTTCCCAACTAAAAAACCATAAACTTTTTGTGAGGGAATTGAAACTCAAATGGTTATTTATGATAATCCTTCCTATTATGAAACCAATAATGCACCTTTGCTTGCTAGCAACACTACTAGTAAAATTACTGATGATAATGAGATTATGCTTTATGATAATGCTTTAGATGATGGCCCTACGCTTATTGGATGATATACTTGTTGTTTGTAGTGGTACTCTTACTCATGAGAGTACTACTTTGTTCTTGAATTCTTATAATTACACTTCAGAGGAGAAATTTGCTTTTATTGAGAAATACCTATGTGATTTGCAATTATCTTTAGTTCAAAATCCTTGTTACAACCATAATATTAAAATTTATATTAATCTTAATAACTATTTTGAAAGGGGAAAGAATGCGAATGAATTTCATAATAAATTTAATGATCCTCTTTATGTGCCTAAATTACCTAAGATTGATGATTCTAATGGTTATATGGTTGGATCTACTTATACTACTTGCAACTACTATGAAAGAGGAGGTGATAAGAGCACTCATTATGCTACTAATAATTATAAGTTGCAAGGAGATGCTATTAATATACATTGGAAGACTTCTATTCATTGTTATCTTTCATATAAAAAATGCATGCATACAAAGGAAGTTAGACTTCGTTGTTATTACTTTTGTCTTTTGTTTTTCTCTCTACCAGGTTTTAACTTCTCAATTATTATGATTCGTTTGAGAGCACCATGGGACCCTGGTATTATGCATGGAACACTTCTCAAGGAAGAGGTACATGCCTAAGTACAAGTTCCCTCATGATCTTCACCCATCTTAATTATCAAGTAAGTAATCCTAGTTATATGGCTATAAAGAAAGCGCTTTACAGGAGGCAACCCGGTTGTTTTTATTTTGGTTTTCTTTGTGTACTCTTGCTGTAACAAGAGACTTTAATTTTTGTTTTTCTACTGGAGTTTTTAATAAAGTGCCAAGTTTTATTCATTTTGGATTGTTAAAGTTTACAAAAACATATGGAGCAGAAATTCCTGCGCGAACTCTTTTCAGTAAAACAATTCTTAAAAAAATTCTGTAGCTCCGATTGATCTCTCCTTTTAACTGAAGTTGCAACTTTTCATCCTCTGTATGCCTAATTTGTTTCAGATTTTTTCGATAGGGTAATTAATTACGTTTTGGTGCTGCAATATTTCTAGACAGATTCTGCCAAATTTTGTTTTATGCATTCTTTGAGCTTTCAAGCTCTATCCTTTTGATTGGTTTGAGTTTATGAAAAGGAATTAAACTTTATATACCTACTGGACACTTTTCATGCAATTTGTTTTGGGAATTATATGCAGCAAGCATCATGCTTTTTATGCCTACTAATGTCACCCCACAGAAAAAGAGATGGGAGATTTCTTTGTGTTGAAGTTTTTTCACAGGAAATAGAGGAGTTGCGCCAAGAGTCGTTCAAGAATGGTGAAAACCATAAGATTTGGGATGTCAATACCCCGCTGTACTACGCACACTCTCGGTTTGCACATGTCTACTTTTTGTTTTTCTATCAATGTAGTTTTATCGCATAAACTTGGAGCATCTTTTATAGTATTGTTATAGTTTGTTTTTGTTTTATTTTCTTTATATTCGGGAGCCACCACCATGTTTATTTATCTTGAGATAATGCTACTGGAGGTTCGGTTTGATTTGATTTGGATGCATTGAAAGATTTGGGATTGGGATATAGGAGTTGATTATTAAGATACACATTGTTGTATGCTTCATATGCTTCGAATAAGTTTTGATCTGCAAGTAATTTCTTATGAGCTATCTTGTATTCATTGTTTAGATGCTTAATACTTGTTTACATTTTTTAACATGGATTGTTTAGCTCTATGTACACTTATGCATGCATCTAGTTGGTCAAGTTTCTCCCTCTTGCTAGCCCAAAAATAAAATTCCAACAAGTCAAAAACTTGTTTTTCCAACACCTTCAAACCAAGTTATTCCAGTGAGTCCACCATATCTACCTATTAGCTTTTATGCTATTCCAAGTATGTTTCTCATGTTTCATTGTTTTACTTAGTTTCCAAATGTTAAAAATGCTTATGAGTATATTTGTTATGAGAAAAGTGGTCTAAAGGCTCCCACGAACTTGAATGCACATTTTATTTTTCTTGCACTTGATAAACTTGAACCATTGTGATTAAGATTACAAAGTTGTGAGCTTGACAAAGTCTGAGTTGAGAGTTAGCCCATCTATGTTGTCATAGGGAACGCTTTCAACATTGCACTTGTTTATATCTAGTTGATGTCATGTTTCTTTTGGTTTTGGATGCTTATCACTTGTGAACAGAGTGAGGAAACATTGTGTATTCATGGAGTTTGTATAAATAGTTAGAGAAAATTCTCGGGCCACTAATCTAAGCCATGCATTATTTATGGTGGAAATTTACAGCATTCCATAGTGAGCATTCGACGATGCATCTCATAATAAACGCTATACCCAATGGTAAGTAAAAGATATGTTGAAGTGTTCATTGTCTGTTTGTCTTGTCATTTTGGTATGCGAAAGCTTCCATATCATTGGGCAAGTGGTACCCCGGTTGAGATTCTCTATGATACTATTATACTTACAATGACAAGAATTTGCTTTGTATCCCGAGTTTAGTAACATTTGGTGTAGGCACTTATTTCCAAGGGGCATGACGCATTCGATTTATATTTTGTCAAGAGCACTACTCATATTTGCTTTCACTTTAACCTTTAACCATTTCAAGATGCTAATGATAGGGGAAATGGGAGCCCAAAACCAATGAATACCATATCTCAAACATAAGCTTAAGTTGAAGTGTTTGGAAGCTAGATATTACTTTACTCATGTTTAACCTCTGCTTATCATCTGTTTCTCTAAAGTGTCCATCTTTACATTCAGTTTCAAGAAGAACATTCTGTGACCATTATAGGATGTCTTTACTTTGTTTTATTTCATTTTGCATACGTTTGGTCCATAGTGCTTTCTTCTATGTTTTACTTTGTGAATCATTATTAGACATCCTTACTTGAAATGTTGATATTTTTGATAATCTATCTTGCATATTGCTACTTATTTATAGAATGAATCATTTGATTGTGTGTAGCAGCAATAATATTCTGTGATATCTTAGATAGTAGTAAAGTACAAAGCTCATGTTGTTTATCACCTTTATACTTGAGAACGAGTATAGGTTAAGCTTGGGGATGCTGATGCATGTAAAATGCATCCATGATCTTTGCAATTTACCACTTGATATTCTACCTTATTTGCATCATATATTGGTTATATTCATGCTTTTTGATGATTATTGGGAATAATTCATATGTTCCCCAATTTTATCGGATTAACCTGGGAAAACAAAAAAAAACCTCTTTTTCAACGTTTTTAACTTTCAGGGACCCAAACAGAGTCCAAAATACCTGAAATTTTGCGGGGGCTCCTGGTGATGGAATTATGCCCTAGAGGAAATAACATTGGACTTATTTGCATATTCCATCAGGTTCATAATAGTTTAGTACTATGCTAGAACTATGTCAATCGGAAACATTGACATAGGTGTAGTATTAAATGAGTAGGAGTCCACGGTAATATCCAGGATTACTAGTTCATTGATCAACTGATGATTGAGGTTTCCCAATCATGGTGCATTACAGCCGATTGACGATGAGATCATGCCACTTGTTGATAGTGCCATGATGGACATTACCCATAGAATCATTTGCAACAAGATCGTGTCATGATGTTCACATTGCAAGATGATAAGTGTCACAGCTTAGTCCTTAGACCATGAGGTTATTACATAATCACTACTTTTGGAGGAAACTCTAATTGCATCAACCGTCTTCACGTAATTGGTTGACTGAAAAGGTGTCTCTTGGGTTCTCCAAAGGGGTAGGTTGAGGAGTATAACCAAGAGCGAGATTTGCTTGTCTGCATGACAGATATAATACTCTGGGCCCACTTGGTGAGAACACATCAATGTTGTGCAGCATGTGACTAGGTCATGGAGATGTACTATCATGTACGAGTTGAACAGTATTGTCGGTAATAAGATTAAACTAGGTATTTGTGAATACCGATGATCAGATCTTAGGCAATGCTAGTATCAGTGAAGCAAAGGGAAGAGATTATTGGCATTTACGGTTCAACGACTGAAAGACCTTCGTAGAATGCATAGGGGTCTTCACGGATTTCCATGATCCGACTGAAGATCATTTACCGGGGAAGAGTTCTCGGTAATGTCTGTCGCGTTCTTGAACCGTCGGGTAACACGCTTAAGGGATCACGATGCTTGAGATGTTTTGGTAATATTCGGAAACACCGTGTGATGATATATGAGAGAGGGGAATAGTTCCAACAAAGTCCGAAATAGTTTCAGCGGAGTCCAAAATGGTTTCGGTGAAATCTGGAATAGTTTCGGTGGAGTTCGGAATGGTTCTGACGGAGTCCGGAAGTGTTTCAGAGTAGCGGGAAATTAATTATGTGTTAATTAATACTAATTATATGAATTAATATTGATTAAATAATTAATAAAACTTTTATTTACTAAATGGGCTGATTTGGTGAAAGAGGCCCATTAGGGAAATAAGAGAGAGAAAAAATAAGGGGTGCCCAAACCCTGGCCCAGGCCGGCCAGGGTTAGGGTTTCCTAGCCCTAGCCACCGGCCCCCTCCTCCATTTGGCCGCTGCCCTTGGTGCCTTGGGGAGGGGGCAAGGGTGCACCCGTCCCCACTATATAAAGGCCCCCTGGAGAGCTCTCAGTACAAAATTTCCACAAGCCTCTCTCCACGGCCTCCTCCTACCACCTCCTTGGTGCATCGGCACCCTCTGGTCCGCCGCCCCTTGCCTCTCTCTCCCGCGTTGCTCCCAAAGGGCTGCGTATGAGACGAGAATCACCATCGCGACACGCCGTCATGTTGCGGAGTTTCCGGATCCCTGTTCCAAAGCCTCTACTTCCGCATCTCGGCTGGAAACAGGGTTCCGGGAGTCATCGTGGTCGCCGTACGTGTGTGAGTACGCGGAGGTGCCGCTTCTATGGTGCCGGAGTCATTGCGCCAAGTTCTTCACGACCTTGAGGTCGGCTACGACGTCTTAGATAGCAACGCTTGTGCGGGAGCGTAATCCCCTCATTTCGGTCTTCGAGGGTACGTGTCCAAAACTCCTTACCATTATAGCTTACTAATAGATAGGTCCCTAGGCAATCGGTGTTGCGTAGCACATAAAGTTTTTGTTATCTGCACTGAACCCCAACAGTGGTATCAGAGCCGGATCTATGCATAGTATGCTTGTACGGTTAGAAGGCGTCGGGTGATGCGGGCGTAGATCATCTTATTATTACCCTCCAACGTGTATTTGTTGATATCTGTGGCATAGTTGGATTGAAGCGGCCTGTGACTGACCTTACGCGTTTTACACGAGACTGGTTCCACGCTCGACGTACGGCTTGCACCATGCAAAAGTGGCTAGTCGGGTGCCTGTGGATATGACATCTACAACGGAGGGCCGTTAACATGGTCTCAAAGTAACAATATGGTTATCAGCGGTGTGGTTTCATGTTCGTAGGTAAGAAACAGTTCTTGCACGAAAGCCCTAGAAGCCACGTAAAACATGCAAACATAGTAGAAACCTCTAACTTTATTTTGCAGTGGGGCGTGTGATGTGATATGGTTAAACGGTAAGTAACGTTGGACATCCAGAGGCTTCACGACGGGCGCCGTGGACTTGGCGCCATACTGTTGGATGGATGGAGATCATGCCGGAGGCTCGATGGAGATCAAGCAAGTCGATGAAGAATCCATATCATATAACATTATTTACATTTGATATTATTGTGTGAATTCTTGCTTGTGCTAGTATTAGATACACGACAGTAGCATAGGACAAGAAAATCCCTAATTAAAAATTCCAATGAATTGTGTTCTCCCTTCGTGTTGCAATCGCCAAGAAAGTTCTTAGTTATGCAACCTCACATGAGGATCAGGGGCCATATCGAAGTTCGCATATGGCGTGGGTACAAGCCATGTATGTGTCGTGCAAATACACAAAGGTTAAAATTGGCGAGCCTAGTATGTACAGACATAGCCTCAGAACACGGGAGACCGAAAGGTCGAGCATGGGTCGCAAGGTTGTGCGATTTGCATAAGTACTGTCTACCTTTGCAGTTGTATCGCTTCACGTGACGATCGGGAGTGGTACAATGAATAAGGACCATGTAATCACTAGAACAATTATAGGGATGTTGTTCTGAGTGGGAGTTCTTCATAGTTAAATTGTTTAATAAAAATTGAACTCATATTATGAACTTTAGTAATTATATCTTTGCAAAATTTGTGTAGAACAATGTATCACCTTGGAGTTGGTTGTTGGTTGTTGGGTGAGGACCTTAAGATTGATGGGTCGAATTTCCCCGGATGGTGCTTGCTCTTGAGAAATATCCTCCTACAAAATGATCTGCTCTTCATGATAGAAGAACCACTAACTAAGGAGCCTGGGTGGCATGCTACTACACAGGATCGCGATGAGTATCACGAAACTCGTGAAATAGCCACTGAAGTTAAGACTTTAATGGCTACCTCCATGGAACCTCGTCTGAGAGTGCTTTTCCAGCATCATGATCTATACTCGATGTTTAAGGCACTTAAGCATCTCTTTGCACCTAAAGTCAGGGCACTAACCTTCAAAAAAAGTCAGGGCATTGAAGTATGACTATCCAAACGAGTTCTTCAGTACCAAGATGGAAGAAAACGCGGATATTGATAGTCACCTGTCCAACATGCATCGAATCTATAGGCGTCTGGTTGATGAATTCGAGTGTAAGATCACTGATGCGACTTTCTTCAACATTTATCTACAAGTTTAGAATTTGAATAGAGTTTTGTAATCAGTTTTAAGACCTTGTGATTGTCTCAAATGTATGAGACAAATTTTTATTTGTGTGTAATAAACAAGTGGTTGTTTTCGCTATGAATAAAGTTATTCTTACTTATTCTTGTAAATATAATTGCAAGCATTTATGTTATGATTAAAACCTTTATTATTTAATTATCCATGCTTAATAATGTTTTAATTTCCTTTATGAAATACTTATGTGAATTTCATAACAATGAAATTGAATATATGTTTTGAACTGTATCAATTACATATATGTTTGTGTTAATTCCATAACGATGGAGTTATATGAGTTTTTTTATATTTGATCAAATTTGTATACGATCCACACTTCATTTATTTGAAATAATTTAAACACTTCGTGCTAAATGTAAAACACACAAGTTTTGATATTCTACATAAAAGATGTGTAATATTTCATAAAATGAATAAATCATTACTTCGCAAAATTCTTATCAGAAATTATAATTATTGGATTTACCAAGTGAAGATTAAATTATTTGATATGTACAAATAGTTTAATAAAGAATAAAGAAAGATTTGAGCAAAGTCAAAATTGAATCGGTAAAAAATGACTAAGTTCAAAAATATTATGATTTGGAAGAATTTGGCGAATAAGTTTGACAAATAATGCAAAACAATTCAAGTCGTTGAAAAGTTCGCATTAAAATCACATTCAAACAGATATTATTCATTAAAGAAATAAATCATCTATAGTGGCAAAATTGTTATTTAAAGTGGTGCATTAAATTAAATAAACTCAATTTAAAATAAGTAGGAAGCCATATAAATAATACTATATGAGTTATATTGTAATTTATAAAAGATTCTGGATTATTATGATAATTCAAAATTAGGAATTCTTCATAAAGATCCTTATAAGATTAAGGACATATCTTCTAAACCAAAGGATGCAAAATTTGTATTGCAGAAAATTTGGTGCACTCTAGAGAAATTTTTTTCTTAGTAAAGGTGTTAAATAGAAGAAAATAAAGGATCAATTAGAGTAATTGAATTAATCTTTATAATATCAGAATAGTGCAGCGGAATAAGTTCCAAAGCAAAGGTCTATATTAGAAAAGAGGAATTGATGATAGAGATCATGTAATTAAGTCCTATGTTCGAATAGGATTCATGAATTGAAATTGCGATGGTACGCAATGTGAAATTCATGATTTACTTGTCAAGTTTCGAAACTAGACATACCTACGAACCATGACGAAAATATGATGGACCTAAATGCGAAAATAACTTAGAGTTATAATTAAAGATTTTATTTAAGAGGTAATTGTTACTCGATCTTATTAAGTAAATTGTATTACTTAATTCTTCAAAATAATATCGGATTATGCAAAAGAAAATAAATCTTTAGGGGAAAAGACATAAAAAACACAATTTGTCCTAAATGTTTTTAGACAAATTCATAAGATTGACTACATTGGGTAGTGGTGTTTAAAAGTCTTCAAATTCAAATTAATTGTTAAAATTGCAAGTTCTTAAATCATTTTAAGTTATGGCAATGTTTAACACATTTTGAATTACTTCGCATTTAAGGATATCTCAGTTTGATTTAAGAATCAAAAGATTTTTGGAGATGTCCAAAATTACCAAGATAAACCTATTTGTATTAAACTGAGTGGGAGCAATGAAAAATAGCGTTAATCTCACGAATTGTATGTAAGAGTACATATTCTAAGTGGGAGCTTGGATGAAATATGTAGGAGTACATATTTTGAGTGGGAGCTATGATAAATTCATTTATGTGAATGACTAAGTCTAAATGAGTAGGAGTACATATTCTATGTGTATTTGTATCATGGTTATTAATTAGAATGAATAAGTGGTGAAATTGGCATCATGTTTAAGGTAGAATTTTAAAAGCATTAAGTCTAAATGTATGTTAGTCATAATTCTGAATGTACAGAAAAATTAAGTCAAAGAGTTTATGACTAAATGAGTAAGAAAATGAATGAGTTTGAACTCAATAATGGTTGAAAAGGGCGCCTCGGAGTTTGCGTTATTTGAAACCATGTTTTACATAAAGACAAACAATGCATCCCAAGGTTCAAAAGTTGAAAGGCTAGGTTCAAGAATGATTAGAGAATCATTAAACCAGAGAAAATCCTATCCTATGAATTCTTGTGGAAGAACTAATAGGAATTTCTGGAAAAGTGAGAAGTGCACTTTGTTCAAAAATGTGGGATATTAACTCGTTCAAAGACTAAGTAAAACGAAAGCGTGATTAGGACATTGAGATTGCATCTAGGCGATTTCAATTAGTTCTACATAAATGGAAAGCTACTCTGGGAGTGGCAAGTATAATACTTGGTTAGAGAAAGTTTGACTTTTAGAAGAGTGTGTATCTGTTTCGCATGGTTCATGAGAAAATCAAGGATTAATCAGATACCATTGCAAAACTAGAATACAAAGTCTCACTCTTGTACATGAAACTTAGACAAAACATCATGAGATGATGAATAGATTGTCATAAAGAGGATGATAAAGTTGCAAAGAATATAAAGGTCTGATCTGTGCAGACCGCTAAGGGTAGGTCCTCACATTGCGTGCATGATCAAAGGACCATATGGACGATATGCTCAGTGATCGGTAAAACAAATGCAGCCAGATTATTTGTACTCTAGTCCAAGTGGGAGACTAAAGAAATTATGCCCTAGAGGAAAATAATATTAGACTTATTTGCATATTCCATCAGGTTCATAATAGTTTAGTACTATGATAGAACTATGTCAATCAGAAACACTAACATAGGTGTAGTATTAAATGAATAGGAGTCCCCGGTAATACCAAGATTACCGGTTCATTGATCAACTGATGATTGAGGTTTCCCAATCATGGTGCATTACAGCCGATTGACGATGAGATCATGCCACTTGTTGATAGTGCCATGATGGACATTACCCACAGAATCATTTGCAACAAGATCGTGTCATGATGTTCATGTTGCAAGATGATAAGTGTCGCAGCTTAGTCCTTAGACCGTGACGTTATTACATAATCACTACTTTCGGAGGAAACTCTAATTGCATCAACCGTCTTCACGTAGTTGGTTGACTGAAAAGGTGTCTCTTGGGTTCTCCAAAGGGGTAGGTTGAGGAGTAAAACCAAGAGCGGGATTTGCTCGTCTGCATGACAGATATGATACTCTAGGCCCACTCAATGAGAACACATCAATGCTGCACACCATGTGACTAGTTCACGGAGATGGACTATCATGGACAAGTTGAACAGTATTGCCAGTAATAAGATTGAACCAGGTATTGGTGAATACCGATGATCAGATCTTAGGCAATGCTAGTATCACCGAAGCAAAGGGAATAGCTTATTGACATTTATGGTTCAACGACTGAAAGACCTTCGTAGAATGCACATGGGTCTTCACGGATTTCCACGATCCGACTGAAGATCATTTACCACGGATTTCCACAATCGTGTTCTCGAACCGTCGGGTAACACGCTTAAGGGATCACGATGCTTGAGACATTTTGGTAATATCCAGAAACACCGTGTGATGATATATGAGAGAGGGGAATAGTTCGAACTAAGTCCGAAATAGTTTCGGCGAAGTCCGAAATGGTTTTGGTGAAATCTGGAATAGTTTCGGTCGAGTCCGAAATAGTTCCGACGGAGTCTGGAAGTGTTTCGAAGTAGCGGGGAATTAATTATGTGTTAATTAATATTAATTATATGAATTAATATTGATTAAATAATTAATAAAGCTTTTATTTACTAAATGGGCTAATTTTGTGAAAGAGGCCCATTAGAGAAAATAAGATAAAAAGAAAAAAGGGGGCGCCAAAACCCAGGCCTAGGCTGGCCAGGACTAGGGTTTCCCAGCCCTAGCCGCCAGTGCCCCCTCCTCCCTTTGGCCACCGCCCTTGGTGCCTTGGGGAGGGGTTTGGGGACCCCGGCTTACCACCCGAGATACCCGTTATGCATACAATTCACGATCCCGGGAAGACCGTCGTGAATCCACATAACAGAGTCGGCATTGCATAGTACATCATCCATTACATAACGAGTTCAAATAGTCTTACCTAGGCCACTTGGCCAAATATAAATGCCATGCAGGGCAAGTTCAACTAACACATACTTAGTAGGTAGCAGCGGAGACACACGTAGCGTAGCTGACCCGAGTCAGGCCTACTACCCTGCAGGCGACTGACCAGGAGACAATCCTAGTTTGCATTGGTGTCGTCGTAACCACTGTCATATCTAACAAATTTCTCTGGTCGATATAGCATGTCTTACGACATCGCTATATCTTTGTTGAAAAAAACATTTTGAAAACATATTTTTATAAAGTCACTAGGGAAGGGGGAAACACCTTTTATGAATCCAAGAAATCCCTCGTCAATCAAACATGAACACCTCCAAACTCCTCGGCAGTACCCTCCAGGTACTCCGTAACTTCCTTTGTGCCTCGGCAGTACCCTCCAAGTACTCCGGTCGGCACCATCCCATTTTCCGAAAATCACTTTATAAAAATAAAACTCGGCATAGGTTAAGTATGGACATTCCATCCGTCCATGACCGAGGACTCGGCTATTCGAATAGATTATACTCTGCAGAGGTTGTACACTTTACCCACAAGATTTGATAAACCCGCCGGGATGCCACCATGGTCCGTCATACACAAGTATGCGGGTTTCGGGTAATCAAACTAAGTCTTCCATCTATCTTAGTATAGGTGCCTACCTTGTGGAGTTTACCTCCCCGACACGCCCTGGCAGTCTACCTCAGTTCATCGAGTGTAACTCCGGCGCCACAGCGGGAGAACCCAAGTGTCTTCCGGTGGCCCGGGATATGCCGTTGTACTGTGTTGACCCTCATTAGGCGTCAACCCGGATTTCGGGGTCCTGCAGACCCTCATATAGTGTGAGGCTCCACGCACTAAAACAAACGGACTTCGAGCTAAGTCCCGTCCCATACCATGGTAATGTGGTTGCACGGAAATAATTGGTTTAGCAAACACTTATACACAATGCCACTTTTATAAAACCTCCTTCTCCTTTTCTCCATTTTCTGAAACACAATTTTCTGAAAACATCTCAATGGAATAGAGCACTATTCCAAGGTTTTCGAAATCCTTTTTGTAAAGTCCCCAAATTTAGGGTCCCCATCCTAGAGTTTTTGGCTCCACTATTCCAAAGGAGTCGATGCTAACCATCAAGCCACTACTGCAGGGGTGTTGGATAGGTGTCAAAGGGTGTCACCTCTAAGGATGATAAACAATCGACTTGTGGAGCTAAGTCTCCAACCATTGCTATTTGAGAAACAATAGCAATATAGAAAACAATGCATAATGAAAGACAATAATAAAAGTAATGCAATAAGTGTTATTAGGCTTCAGAGAAGCAACAAGTAGATGGCTTGCCTTGAGTGGCTTGTCCTTGGTCCTCCTCTTCTTGGTACTCATAGACTTCCCCTTCCTCGGCACACTCGTCGTTCGATTCTATTGCCGGAAAAGTAATAGCACACAATGAGCACACATGCATACAAGGATCACACACACACCACAAAATAGCATTTTACAAACAACAAGTATCAGAAGCAAACACGTTTAGATTTTGATCTAAGATTCCATCCTTTAAATTTAAAGTCATCTTATTAACAAGAAGCCATTCTAATAACAAATAAACCCTATGTGCAACACAAACACCTTGCAGGTATCAAGACTTGATCAAAAATCACAAACAGCACATCATCAGATAGATATCAAGTTTCTGAAGCTAACCCAATTGGAATCACTACAAAATAGGTTAAGGTTGATTTATAAAGATTTTCTTAGTCTCAAATAACACTAGATAGGCAAAATAAATCCTAAAAACTTTCTGTAACCCCTAAAATTCTACCTTAGGACTTTTTCAAAAGCTACAGTAATACAAGATTCAGAGAAGTTAGAATCAATCAAAAATATTATTCCTAATAGAAACAACAAATCAAACCATGCCATTTAACATTAACACAAAATTAATTACTGTAGAAGAGTAAATCTTCTAAAATGGTAAAACAAGTCCCTCATGCAGCACATTAGATCCAGGCATCACTAAAAATTGGAACCACTCAATTCCAACACACATACTTTCAGATTTGGATTTTTGAAAGAAAACCACTAGATCTACAATTTAATTTCAGATATTCTACAGGACCTTAAAAATCATGCATGCAGTACCAATGGGTGAACTTTTAACTTGGGAGTCCTGGAAAATTTGAATCATTGATTTTGCATGCTCATGGAATTTTTAGTGAATTTTACTACTTTCCAGATCTGCATAAAAGATTAAATACACTGAAAAAAGTAACCGGGCCAAATCCGGCCAGACCTGGCCAAATCAGAGCCAGGCCAGCCCACTACGCTTTGGCCAACCTGATAGTGACCGAAGGGGTATGGGGGGTCTCCTGGCCATCCGATTAGATGGAGATCAATGATTGGAGGTCGTCTTCCTCGCCTCGCTCTGCATGCACGCGAGCAAACCCTAGGGGAGGACGGGGAAGGCAACCGGGGCTCACCGAGGGTCACGGAGGTCAGGCAAGGGTGGGAATCGATTGCGGCAGGGTCCTAGACTACAGGACTGTGCTCAGATCTTGCATGCAGGGGCATGTGAAGGAGTTCTCCTTGGGTGGCCTAACGTCTACATTGGCGATGGCGTCGACCACGGTCAGCTGCAACGCAAATGGAGGGCAAGGTGAGCTAGACACCGAGGAGGCTAACAGGACAGTGCAAAGAGGGAGGGAAAAGAGAAGCCGCTTGACGGCAACCTCCCGTACAGCTGCTCGGAGCCGTAGACGATGGCGAGCTCCCCTCGGCAGGGTGAGCTAGGTTTTCGCCTTCCTTTCCTCTGGAGATTGAGAGGAGTGAAAAGGGGATGGAATGGATCGCCACCGAGGGCTAGCGCTCTGGTTCGGGGTTTTATACTGAGTTTGTGGTCTCGGTGTAGGGTAGACTACTTTGGAGACTATTGGGCAGTCTGGGCGGTGCGCTGGGCGGCGTTGTAGGCTGATTCCAGGCGTGAGGTCAGTCGTGTCAGTGGTGCACTACTTTGGTCGGAAAGGTTGCGGTTTCAGTTCAAGTGCGTGCGACCTGGTGCGTGTCCTGGTCACCACAGTGGGAAACGGGGCTAGCCGTCGGTGGCATGGCATCGGGCATGCGATGCTGTGCAAGTGCGGGTATGGCGCAGCAGGGAGGATGCGTGTGCATGCGGGAACATGGTGCGCGTCCTGGTCGCGCTGGGCAGCATGCTTGCATCGCGGGCACGAGGCTATGCGGGGCAAGCTAGGGTTTTAGGGCTTGGGTGCCTCGTGGAATGGGACGTAGGGGTGCAGGAGATGCTGCTGGCGTGGTCGATGGTGGTGTGACGCCGCAGTTCCGTTGCATCCGTCGAGCATGGTCAGCGGGTGCACGCGGGCAAGAACATGGCTACAGAGGGACGACTAGCTTGCGCAGGGTGGGGTCGAGGTGCCAGCAGGGATGGTCGGCGATCGCTAGTTTGGGGTCATTGACCTGGAGAGAGAGAGAGGGGTTGGGGCAGAGGAAGGTTTGCCTCGGGATCCTTCTCTCCCGTGCGTCCAAGCAGATGGGACAAAGGGAGGGGGCTAGCTACTGCAGAGAGAAAGGTAGGGGGTTAGTCTCTCCCCTTGGTCGGCTTGCATGGAGGGAAGAGAGAGAGAGGGAGAAAGAAGAGGAAAGGATGGAGGTGCATGGCTAGGTTTCACCTTGTTTCCAAATTCAAAAATTTTGAAAAAGAGCAAAAGTGGGTGTGGTGGTGGCTCACAAGAGTTCATAATTAATAAGAGGGTAATGTGCCATGAGTTAGGAATTTCTAGGGATAAAGAGATGAGGTTTTAATAAGCTCTTAACTTGCAAATTTATTGAAATAGGCCAAGCATTTGGATGATGGTTTTTGGTACAATAGGGTTTTGGAGGTGCCACACACACACACACACACACACACAAGATAACAAGAAATCAACACACTCAGGCATCCAATGCAACAATTACAAAAAAGAAAAATCCTAGCCACACACTTTACTATGGGAAACTAGCCAAATTTTTATTTGATCAAGGTTCACAAAAAGTAGGGCGTTACAGACCTTCCTCCCTTAAAACAATCTCGTCCCGAGATTCAGTAGCTAGGCGTTTAGCATTTCAAGAAATTCCCTCTAAAGATAATCCTCACGCTCCCAAGTAGCTTCGTCTTCGGTGTGATCGCTCCACTGAACCTTGTACATCATGATCTTGCGTCTACGAGTGAGATGAACATCTTCTGCAAGAATGCGGATAGGTCTCTCCTGGTAGGTTAGGTCATGATTTAGATCGATGGAGTTGTGGTCGATCTCCTTGAAGGTCTCGGGCTTGTTGGGGACTTGGAGACACTTGCGGAGCTGGGAGACATGGAAGACATCATGGAATTTGGATAGCTTTGGGGGTAGTTCTAGCTTGTAGGACATCTCTCCACGACGCTCTAGAATCTTGAATGGGGCAGTATATCGAGGTGCAAGTTTGCCCTTGGCATGGGAACGTTGCATACCCTTGAGTGGTGTGACTCGAAGGTAGACAAAATCTCCAACATTGAAGGTCACCGGTCTTCGTTTGGAATCCGCATAGCTCTTTTGCCTTTAAGCGGCTACGGATTAGTTGAACCTGCTCTTTTGCCTCCTTAATAATATCAGGTCCAAATACTTGGCTTTCTCCAGTCTCTGACCAATTAAGAGGGGTACGACACTTACGACTGTATAAGGCTTCAAAGGGGCCATTTGCAGGCTGGCTTGGTAACTATTGTTATAGGATAACTCCGCAAACGGCAGGCAATCCTCCCACTTGGTTCCATATGATAGAACACAAGAACGCAACATGTCTTCAAGGATTTGATTTACCCACTTCATCTGACCTCCACTCTGCGGGTGATAAGCGGTGCTAAAGGACAGTTTGGTGCCTAAGGCTTCCTGGAGCTTTGCCCAAAATTGGGAGGTAAACTGAGGACCTCGGTCCGAAATTATGGTCTTGGGGACACCGTGGAGGCTGACAAGGCGCGAGATGTACAACTCCGCCAGACAGTTCCCATGGTCGGTGGTCTTGACTGGAATAAAGTGGGAAACCTTAGTGAGGCGGTCCATGATGACCCAAATGGAGTCATGTCCCCGACTAGATGTTGGTAGCCCGGTGATAAAATCCATTCCGACTTCCTCCCATTTCCATATGGGCACCTTCAATGGTTGCAACATACCTGCGGGTCTTTGATGTTCAGCCTTGACTATCTGACAGACATCACACCTGGCAATGTAGAAGGCAATCTCTCTCTTCATTCCATGCCACCAAAATTTCTCCTTCAGATCTTGGTATATTTTGGTACCTCCAGGGTGGATGGAATAGGGGGTGTCATGGGCTTCCTTCAAAATGAGTTGCTTCAACTCATCGATGTTAGGGACGCAGATGCGACCATTGTACCACAACACACCCTCCTGGTCTATGGAGAAACCAGGCACTTCTTCTCATCCCATTCTATGCTTGATCCCTTCAATACTCTCATGACCCTTGTGAGCTTCTTTAATTTGGTCAAAAAGAGTGGGTCGTACTTCAAGGTTTGCTAAGAAACCATGGCTCACAATCTCAAGTCCGAACTTCTCAAACTCTTCACACAAGCCAGGTTGGCTGGTCTTTAGCAGGGCATTTAGGGAGCAAGGTTCTCGGCTAAGGGCATCGGCGACCACATTCACTTTACTAGGATAGTAATGAATGCCTAGGTCATAGTCCTTGATGAGTTCAATCCACCTTCTTTTCCTCATATTCAACTCCTTCTGCGAGAAAATATACTTCAAGCTCTTATGGTCGGTGTAGATTTCATAACCGTTTCCCATAAGTAGTATCGCCATGTCTTGAGAGCATGGACGATAGCAGCAAGTTCTAGGTCATGGGTAGGGTAGTTTAGCTCATTGGGACGTAGTTGTCGGGATAGGTAAGCAATGACTTTGCCTTCTTGCATCAAGACACTCCCAAGTCCAAGCTTGGATGGGTCGCAATAGACGTCAAAGCTCTTGGTGATATCTGGCATGGTTAGAATGGGGGCTGATACCAGTCTCTTCTTGAATTCTTGGAAACTCTGCTTGCACTTCTTAGTCCACTCGAACTTCTTTTCTTTCTTGAGTAGCTGAGTCAATGGGCGGGCAATACTAGAAAACCCTTCAACAAACTTCCGGTAATAACCGGCTAGTCCAAGGAATGCTCAGACTTCCGTGGGGTTGGTAGGGGCCTTTCGCTCCATAATGGAGGCTATTTTTTAGGGATCAACAGACACTCCACCGGCTGAGATAACATGGCCAAGAAACCCAACTTCTTTCAGCCAAAATTCACATTTGCTGAACTTGGCATAAATTTGGTGCTCGCGTAGGGTTCCCAACACTAGCCGAAAATGTTTTGCATGCTCTTCCTTGGTCTTGGAGTAAATTAGGATATCATCGATGAACACCATGACAAACTTGTCGAGAAACTTCATGAATACCTTATTCATGAGGTTCATGAAGTAGGCTGGGGCATTGGTTAGGCCGAAGGACATTATGGTGTATTCAAACAACCCATAACGAGTGGTGAAGGCGATCTTGGGAATATCAGACTCACGGACTTTCAACTGATGATATCCAGTCCGGAGATCAATCTTGGAGAATACCTTAGCCCCATTTAGCTGGTCAAACAAGTCTTCGATCTTAGGGAGAGGATACTTGTTTTTTATGGTCACCTCATTCAGCCAACGGTAATCCACACACAATCGAATGGTACCATCTCGCTTGTCCAAAAATAGAATAGGCGATCCCCAAGGTGAGGCGCTGGGATGGATAAGACCTTTGCTGAGCATATCAGCGAGTTGCTTCTTCAATTCTTCTAACTCTTGAGGGTTCACGCGATATGGTCTTTGAGCAATGGGGGCTATTCTGGGAATCAACTCAATTATGAACTCGATATGCCGGTCAGGGGGCATACCTGGCAATTCTTCAGGGAAGACATCGGGGTATTCGCATACCACTAGGACTTGGTCAAGGGTCGGTCCAGAGACAGACTTCTTATAGTAAGCTTTGCGGGATGGCATAGTTGCGATGTGCCCAATCTGAACACCATCATTATTGGTCATTTTGATAGCCTTCCTAGTGCAATCTTTGTGCTCGTGATACTTGGACATCCAATCCATTCCAAGTACCACATCTAAATCTTACGTGCCTAGAATGATCAGACCAGCTTGGAAACTCACCCCATGGATCTCTACTGGGATGCCTTTACAGGATAGTTTGGTTCTAGCAACTGACCCCGGAATTTGTACTACCATGAGTCTATCCATTTTAGTGGGTTTCAACTTGCCTTTATCCACAAAATTTTTGGTAACGAAGGAATGTGATGCACCAAAATCAAACAACACCTTTGCAGGGACTGAGTTGATAAGAAACGTACCCAGAACGACATCCGGTGGTTCCTCTGCTTCAGCTGCATTGATGTGGTTCAGGCGACCTCGGGCAACGTTGGCTTGGTTTTTCTGGTTCCTACCAGGGGGTCCACAGCCTTGACCCTGATTAGGTCGCGGCGCGTTGAGGCTTGGGGTAGATGGTTTCTTCAGGGGATACTCCTTGGAGAAGTGTCCAGGCTGACCACAGGTATATCAGCCACTTCCTTGGCCATGAGTGTTGGTGTTGGCAGGGTTGCGGTTACCACCTGAGTAGTTCCCACTTCTAGTATGGTTGTTGTTGGATTGCCGGTTGGGATTGTTTGGCCTGGGGGCTTGAGAAGCAAACCTCTGAGGGGGTGGCGCAGGCCTGGATGGGGGCAAGGTGCGGGACCTTTGACTGCTCGGTCCACCTTGGCTCATCATTCTCCTCTTGCGACTCTCGCGGGAAGCCTTGTGCTTGTCCTCAAGCATTATGGCAGCATCCACCATAGCCACTAGGTCAGGATATGGCACAACCACCAGATAGGTTGCAGCTCCTCATGGAGTCCATTAAGGAACCGCTCTCTCTTCTTCTCATCAGTGTCGATGTCATTAGGGGCATACCTTCCCCAGGTGGTGAACTTGTCGAGGTACTCAGTGACACTCATTCCACCTTGCTTCAGATTGAGGAACTTGTCCCTCATGATCTTGATGAGTCCGGAGGGGATATGGGCCTTGCGGAACTTGGTCTTGAAAGCATCCCAAGTCATGACCTGGCCTTTGGGCTGCATGGCACAGACATTTTCCCACCATGCACCCGTTGCTCCAGCTAGGAAGTGAGTGGCATAGAGCACCTTCTCATTTGCTCCAACTCCTGCATACTCTAGTTTGCTCTCAATGGTCTGGAGCCAGTCATCGGCATCCACGGGCTCGGTGGACTTGGTGAAGGTTGGGGGATTGGAGTTTTGGAAATCCCTAAGCTTGGTGCGGGGCTCATCATCGCCATTGCCACCATTGTTGTTGTGGTTGGTGGCAATCTGAGCGAGATGCTCGAGTGTGGTGAGGTTGGCTTGACGCTCGGCGCGTGCTGCTTCACGATCCTCCATCATCATGCGTAGCAGCTGCGCCATAGTTGGGTCGGGTGGTGGTGGCGGGTTGCCTCCACCTTGGCCACGAGTTCCCGCAGCCATTGTGGAGACAAAGTTTTGTGAGAAACGACAACAAATAACTTTGAAACAAGAGCAAGGCAATAATAAAATTTAATTTCATGCATAGACATATCAAACATAGCAAGTCATCCATTCAAGCATTCTAACAACATGCATACACATCCAAGTCCAACACACATATATACAAGCACAAGGGTGCCACACACGTCTGGGCACACATACCACATAGTCTCATACAACCCACATACCAAATGGTTCCAGCTGGACCATACAACACACAGTCGCAAAAGGGAGCAAACTACTAGCTACGCGGCATCCTAAGTGAGAGGGGTGGGGTGTTGGGGACCTACGCGTCGCTGCTGAAGTGGGGGACAACCTCCTCGGGATCCTCCTCGCTTGGAGTCTCGGTAGCGTATAAGTCCATGATAGCGTTGCGGTCATCACCGCTATCGCTACCACGGTCGTCATCGTCAGTGCTCTCAGGCTCCTCATCAAAGGCCTCCTGGTGGTTGTCGTCGCCGCTAAGGACGGCGTCGTTCTCCTTGCAGAGCTCGGTGGCCTCATCCTCTAACTCAGACACGTGGCTCTCAAGGGAGGCAAGCTGGTCCTAGAGGTCGTGGAGGCGACGCCTAAGGCTCCTGTTCCTCTTTGCGATCTTGTTCTTCGTGATGATAAGGCGGTGGCGAGAGAAGATGGCCTCCTGCAGGTCCTCACGGAGGACGGCCAACTCCAAGCCACGCTCGTCGGCCACCATACGGACATGGTACAACTGCTCCTGGGAGTGGTGCAGAAGGACCTCCGTGTGGGTGAGGTGGCAGCTTAAAGTGGTCGGCAGAGGGGGCTCGATGGGAAGGCCCTCGTGGTCACACATCCCGTAGTGCTTGTAGCATGTACCCGCTAACTCGGAGGTGTGAAGGTGGACAAGGTGTGAGATGGCGTGCTGCAGAACGTGCATCACACCCTCTGTCCAAGTACGCTCGACCACCTCAAAAGTGAACTCCTCCGAAGTGGGCGGGATCTCCTTCCGCGGACCTGGTAGACGACTTGGTAGGCCAACTCGCGGGTGCCCTCATCAAAGAGGCGGTAGCCTCTCACCTCGGGACGCGGGTGTCCGAGGCGGTGCGCCAACTCGACTAGGTCGCGCTCGAAGACAACGACCTCCTTATGGGTCCTGACCTGACGGTGCATGGTGAGGGCGTCCATCTACACAAAATTTTAATATAGATTTAATTAATGACTTACCTAGGTGTGCAATATTTTAAATACAGTAAAACTTGAATTAAGATGCAAGTAATTAAAATGCTTAAAGAATAAGAGAAGAGATGAGAGCAATATATATTTACCTTTGATATATATAGCCATCTCTTTATTTTTTTTAGAAAGATAATTTTTGGTCATGTCTAACGCCTATGCTAAACTAGGGTCTCCTAAGGTCAGGATGGCTCTGATACCAACTCTGTGGGGACCCCAGATTACCACCCGGAATACCCGTTATGCATACAATTCACGATCCCATGAAGACTGTCGTGAATCCACATAACAGAGTCGGCATTGCAGAGTACATCATCCATTACATAACAAGTTCAAATAGTCTTACATAGTCCACTTGGCCGAATATAAATGCCACGCAGGGCAAGTTCAACTGACACATACTTAGTAGGTAGCAGCGGAGACACACGTAGCGCAGCTGACCCAAGTTAGGCCTATTACCCTATAGGTGACTGGCCGGGAGATGATCCTAGTTTGCGTCGGCATCATCGTAACCACTGTCATCCTCCTCGTAGTCATCTCCATAGTCTAGCCAAGTTAATAGCCAGGGACAAAGCCGTGAGTACATTTTGAATTGTCCTCATAAACCATCTAAGAGAGAGTTTATTGGATATGCATTTGGCTATAGCAAAGGAAAGGCTCTAATCTAGTTTATCCTATCTAATGAATTTCTCTTGTCGATATAGCATGTCTTACGACATCGCTATATGTTTGTTGAAAAAACATTTTGAAAACAGATTTTTATTAAGTCTCTAGGGAAGGGGGAAACACCTTTTTTGAATCCAAGAAATCCCTAGTAAATCAAACATGACCACCTCCAAACTCCTCGATAGTACCCTCCAGGTACTTCGTAACTTCCTTCGTGCCTTGGCAGTACCCTCCAAGTACTCCGGCCGGCACCATCCCATTTTCCGAAAATCACTTTATAAAAAACAAAGCTCGACACAAGTTAAGTATGGCCATTCCATCCGTCCATGACCAAGGACTCGGCTATTCAAATAGATTACACTCTGCAGAGGTTGTACACTTTACCCGCAAGATTTGATAAACCCACTGGGATGCCACCACGGTCCGTCATACACAAGTATGCGGGTTTCGGGTAATCGAACAAAGTCTTCCAACCATCTATCTTAGTACGGGTGCCTACCCTGTGGAGTTTACCTCCCCAGCACGCCCTGGCAGTCTACCTTAGTTCGTTGAGTGTAACTCCGGCGCCACGGCGGGAGAACCCAAGTGTCTTCCGGTGGCTCAGGATATGTCGTTGTATTGTGTTTACCCTCATTAGGCGTCAATCCGGATTCTGGGGTCCTACAGACCATTATATAGTGTGAGGCTCCCCGCACTAAAACAGACGGACTTCGGGTTAAGCCCCGTCCCATACAGGGGTAATGTGGTTGCACGGAAATAATTGGTTTGGCGAACACTTATACACAATGCCACTTTTTTAAAACCTCCCTCTCATTTTCTCCATTTTTTGAAACACAATTTTCTGAAAACATCTCAATGGAATAGAGCAGTATTCCAAGGTTTTTGAAATCCTTTTTGTAAAGTCCCCAAATTTAGGGTCCCCATCGTAGAGTTTTTGGCTCCACTACAAGTTTTCCAAAGGCGTTGATGCTAACCATCAAGCAACTACTACAGGGTGTTGGATAGGTGTCAAAGGGTGTCACCTCTAGGCATGATAAACAATCGACTTGAGGAGCTAAGTCGCCAACCATTGCTATTTGAGAAACAATAGCAATATAGAAAACAATGCATAATGAAAGACAATAATAAAATTAATGCAATAAGTGTTATTAGGCTTCAGAGATGCAACAAGTAGATGGATTTCCTTGAGTGGCTTGTCCCTGGTCCTCCTCTTCTTGGTACTCGTAGACTTCCCGTCCTCGGCACACTCGTCATTCGATTCTATCGCCGGAAAAGTAATAGCACACAATGAGCACACATGCATATAAGGATCACACACACCAGAAAATAGCATTTACAAACAACAAGTATCAGAAGCAAACAAGTTTAGATTCTGATCTAAGATTCCATCCTTTAAATTTAAAGTCATCTTATAAATAAGAAAAGCAATTCTAATAACAAATAAACCCTATGTGCAACACAAACACCTTGCAGGTATCAAGACTTGATCAAAAATCACAACCAGCACATCATCAGATAGATATCAAGTTTCTGAAGCTAACCCAATTGGAATCACTCCAAAATAGGTTAGGGTTGATTTATAAGATTTTCTTAGTCTCAAATAACACTAGATAGGCAAAATAAATCCTAAAAACTTTCTATAACTCCTAAAGTTCTACCAGAGGACTTTTTGGAAAGCTACAGTAATACAAGATTCAGAGAAGTTGGAATCAATCAAAAATATTATTCCTAATAGAAACAACAAATCAAACCATGACATTTAGCATTAACACAAAATTAATTAAATTATGAAGAGTAAATCTTCTAAAATGGTAAAACAAGTCCCTCATGCAGCACATTACATCCAGGCATCACTGAAAATTGGAACCATTCAATTCCAACACACAAACTTTCAGATTTGGATTTTTGAAAGAAAACCACTAGATCTACACAATTTAATCTCAGATATTCTACAGGGCCTGAAAAATCATGCATGCAGTACCAATGGGTGAAATTTTAACTAGGGAGTCCAAGAAAATTTGAATCATTGATTTTGCATGCTCAAGGAATTTTTAGTGAATTTTACAACTTTCCAGATCTGCATAAAAGATTGAATACACTGGAAAAAAAAGTAACCAGGCCAGATCTGGCCAGACCCGGCCAGATCAGAGCCAGGCCGGCCCAATGGCGCTTCGGCCAGCCCGACAGTGACCAAAGGGGTATGGGGGGTCTCCTGCCATCCGATTAGACAGAGATCAACGGCCGAAGGTTGTCTCCCTTGCCTGGCTCTGCATGCACACGAGCAAACCCTAGGGGAGGACGGGGAAGGCAATCGGGCTCACCGAGGGTCACGGAGGTCAGGCGAGGCTGGGAATCGGCTGCGGCGGGGTCCTGGACTGCAGGAGTGTGCTTAAATCTTGCATGCAGGGGCTGGTGAAGGAGTTATCCTCGAGTGGCCTTCCGTTATGTTGGCGATGGCGTCGGCCATGGTCAGCTGCAACGCAAATGGAGGGCAGGGTGAGCTAGACACCGAGGAGGTTAATAGGATGGTGCAGAGAGGGAGGGAAAAGAGAAGCTGCTTGACGTCGACCTCCCGTACGGCTGCTCGGAGCCGTAGACGATGGTGAGCTCCCCTCAGCAGGGCAAGCTAGGTTTTCGCCTTTCCTTTCCTCTGGAGAGTGAGAGGAGTGAAAAGGGGATGGAATGGATCGCCACCGAGGATTAGCGCTCTGGTACGGGGTTTTATACTGAGGATGTGGTCTCAGTGTAGGGTGGACTGCTTCGGAGACTATTGGGCAGTCTGGGCGGTGCGCTGGGGCGGCATTGTAGGCTGATTCCAGGGGTGAGGTCGGTGGTGTCGGTGGTGCACTGCTTCGGTCGGAAAGGTTGTGGTTTTAGTTCGAGTGCGTGCGACCTGGTGCGTGTCGTGGTCACCACCGTGGGCAAGGGGGCTAGGCATGGGTGGCATGGCATCGGGCATGCGATGTTGTGCAAGTGCGGGTGCGGTGCGGCACGATAGGATGCGCGTGTGTGCGGGAACGTGGTGCGCGTCCTGGGCGCGCTAGTTGGCATGCTTGCGTCGCGGGCACGAGGCCGTGCAGGGTAAGCTAGGGGTTTAGGGCTTGGGCGCCTCATGGAATGGGACGTATGGGTGCAGGAGATGCTGCTGGCGTGGTCGGTGGTGGTGTGATGCCGCGGTTCCGTTGCATCCGTCGAGCATGGCCAGCGGGTGTGCGCGGGCAAGAACAAGGCGACAGAGGGACGGCTAGCTTGCGCGGCTGGAGGGTGGGGTCGAGGTGCCAGCGGGGATAGTCGGCGATCGCTGGTTGGGGGTCGTTGAGCTGGAGAGAGAGAGAGAGAGAGAGGGGTTGGGGCAGAGGAAGGTTTTCCTCAGGCTCCTTCTCTCCCGTGCGTCCAAGCAGATGGGACAAAGGGAAGAGGGCTAGCTACTGCAGAGAGAAAGGCAGGGGTTGGTAGGGGGTAGTCTCTCCCCTTGGTCGGCTTGCATGGAGGGAAGAGAGAGGGATAAAGAAGTGGAAAGGATGGAGGGTGCATGGCTAGGTTTCACCTTGTTTCCAAATTTGAAATTTTGAAAAAGTGCAAAAGTGGGTGTGGTGGTGGCTCACAAGAGGGGTAATGTGCCATGAGTTAGGAATTTCTAGGGATAAAGAGATGAGGTTTTGATAAGCTCTTGACTTGCAAATTTATTGAAATAGGCCAAGCATTTGGATGATGGTTTTTGGTCCAATTGGGTTTTGGAGGTGCCAAATCAACACACTCAGGCATCCAATGCAACAATTACAAAAAAGAAAACTCCTAGCCAAACACTTTACTATGGGAAACTAGCCAAATTTTTATTTGATCAAGGTTCACAAAAAGTAGGGTGTTACAGACGGGCAAGGGTGCACCCCTCCCCACTATATAAAGGCCCCCTGGAGAGCTCTCAGTACAGAATTTCCACGAGCCTCTCTCCACTGCCTCCTCCTACCACCTCCTTGGTGCGTCGGCCCCCTCTGGTCCACCGCCCCATGCCTCTCTCTCTCACCCGCGTGGCTCCCGAAGGGCTGCTTGCGACACGCCGTCGTGTTGCAGAGTTTTCGGATCCCTGTTCCAAAGCCTCTACTTCCGCATCTCGGCTGGAAACGGGGTTCCGGGAGTCATCGTGGTCGTCGTACGTGTGTGAGTACGCGAAGGTGCCGCTTGTGCGGTGCCGGAGTTGTTGCGCCAAGTTCTTCACGACCTTGAGGTCAGCTTCGACGTCTTTGACAGCAACGCTTGTGCGGGAGCGTAATCCCCGTGTTTTGGTCTTCGAGGATACGTGTCCGAAACTCCTAACTGTTACAGCATTTCTAATAGATAGGTCCCTAGACAATCGGGGTTACGTAGCAAATAATTTTTTTATTATCTGTACCGAACCCAACAGCTGGCGTGGAGCCCGGAGAGGGTGAGGACCGAGGACGGCTCGGTGGCGGCTGCCGCGTGGTGGATCGCGTGCTGCGTCCGCCTCCAAGGAGCCAGGCCGTGGGAAAAGCGCTGGTCCTGCCCGGGCCTTGCGCGCGCCTCCACCGTTGTCTCCGGCCATGCTTCGTCGGGAGCAGGGGTGCAACCCCGGTGGTAGGGGTGGGTTGACATGAGGGAGGAGAAGACCATTCTTTTTTTTTTCCTTTTTACCTGACGGATATGCTCTTTTCTATCAACTGTTTGCCACGTAGAGCTGACATGTGGTCTCGACCGGTAAGAAAATGGTTTAAGATGAGTAAATCGAAAAATTAGTGCTCTCCGATGTTAGTTTTCATACCTGAATCTCGCTCTCTCTCGCTCTGAATTTCGTTGGCAGGAAGAAGAGACTCAAGAACACTGAAGATTTTGTGCCATGTATAGCGTACGACTTTTCTTCTTTCTCATTCCTTTTATTCAGTACAGAGAGGGAAACGTGGCCGGTAGGATATCCTACCTCTACGGTCACGATCCTACCTCTAACTACTGAAACTGAATAAAGACTGAAACTAGCAAAGTCTACGTGACAGACAAGATTAAGATCGCAACAAATTACCTCCCTAATCTTGTCATCAGTTTATTTCTGACATACCGATTCTGCGCCTGAGGTCCTGGAAACGAATCCTCCCAAGAGCTTTCTTCAGAATGTCAGCGATCTGCGCCTCCGTGCTCACATAGTCGACCTCGAGTTCTCCCTGCTCAACACAATCACGGATGAAGTGGAATCAGGTGTCGATGTGCTTACTCCATTCGTGAAACACGGGATTCTTGCAGAGGGCTATCGCCGATTTGTTGTCAATCAACATCTTTGGCGTGCGTGGCTCCTCGTTCATCAGTTCACCGAGGAGTCGACTGAGCCAGGTGCCCTGGCATGCCGCGGTGGCAGCTGCAATGTACTCAACTTCGCAAGAGGAGAGCGCCACCACTTGTTGCTTCTGTGATTGCCAACTGACAGGGCCCTGACCGAGGAAGAAAACGAGGCCCGTCGTGTTCTTTCGATCATTTACATCTCCGGCCATGTCTGCATCACTGTACCCCAGAAGATTGGGGTTTCCTTGTCCTCTCTCGAAGCAAATCTCGTAATTCAGTGTCCCTGAAAATAACGCAGCAGATGCTTCACTGCAGCAAGGTGCTCTGTCGTCGGTGCCTCCATGAAGCGGCTGACATAGCCAACTGAAAAAGTGATGTCAGGCCTGGTATGAACAAGGTACCGCAGGCTACCGACGATGCTTAGATAGAAAGTTGCATCCACCGGTTTTCCCTCACCCGTCTTGGTCTTGCTCAGTTTGAGCCTGGGCTCAATGGGCACAGCACAAGGATTGCAATCATCCATACCAGCCTTCTGAAGAAGTTTCAGTGCATAGCTTTTCTGACACAGCGAAACACGCCCATTCTTCTGCTGAACTTCAATGCCCAAGTAGTAACTTAGCTCACCAAGATCGCTCATTTTGAACAGCTTTGTCATCTCTGCTTTGAACTTGCTGATTTCTGCAGAGGATGAGTCGGCGATGATGAGATCATCAACGTACACGCCGACCAGAAGTAGCTCACTGCCTCCGCCGCGACGATAAACTGCATGCTCGGCCTGACACCTCGTGAAGCCGAGAGTGCGCATGCTCGTGTCTAGCTTCGCGTTCCAGGCCCTCGGAGCGTGGCATAGCCCATAGAGGGCTCTCTGCAAGCGGAGCACCTTGTGCTCCTCGCCGCCGATAACATAGCCTGGAGGTTGCTCGACGTAGACCTCCTCGACTAGCTCGCCATTCAGAAAGGCTGTCTTGACGTCCATGTGGTGTACCGGCCACCCGTGGTGCGTAGCTAAGGCAATGAGCAAGCGCACCGTTTCCATCCTGGCAACAGGAGCAAAAACTTCCTTGAAGTCCACGCCTTGCCGATGCATATAGCCTTTTGCAACGAGGCGTGCTTTCCGCTTCACCACCTTGTCGTTAGCATCACGCTTGAGCCTGTAGACCCATTTGAGACCAATGGCACGTTGTCCCGGCGGCAGCTCGCTGAGACGCCACGTATTGTTCACCTCGATGCTGTCCATCTACTCGTTCATGGCAGCACGCCATGCTTGCTCCTTCTCCGCCTGAGTGAAACTGGCTGGTTCGTCATGGAGAGAGAGACACGTGAGGCTGTACCCTGGCTCGACGATGACCGTACTGTCAAATAGGTTCTGGAGCATGCGGTAGCGTCGAGGCGCCTCCTCGCCGGGAGATGGCTGCGATGCATTCAAGGGTGGGGAGACGAACTTGACCCCTGGTGGTGATGGCATGGCAGGTGTCGTTGGAGTTGCGGCAGCAGGCGTCGTTGGCAACGGGTCGCCACCAGGTCGTGCTGGCGTCAGTGGCGTGGCCTGCGTCCCAGCAATGTCGTTGTTAACTGGGACACGATCGACGTACGCTGCATCCCCTCTTGGGCTTGACTGAACACAGAAGAACTCGACGGCGAAGCTTTCCGGCTCGCCATGTTGCCCAGCCGCGGGCAGTGCCTCCGTCCAGTTCCAAGAGACCTGCACACGTTGCGTGGCCGGGTCGTACACCCGGTATGCAGCTGATCCTGGCTCATAGCCAAGGAGAACCATCGGCACGCTCATGTCCTCTAGCTTCTTGAGGTTAGGCCGTGTGTTCTTCACGTGCACGACGCAGCCGAAGACGCACAGGTGCTTGATGCTGGGTCGATGTCCGTGCCATGCCTCGAAAGGCGTTTTGCCATCGACGTTCTTGGTGACGCCGCGGTTCAGGAGGTACACCGCCGTCGTGATGGCTTCTCCCCAAAACCTTGTGGGAACGCCCTTTGCCTTGAGCAGGGACCTCGCCATGCTAACCACGATTTGGTTGCGCCATTCAACCACACCGTTTTGCTGCGGCGTGTACGGTGCCGTCAGCTGCCGCTTGACGCCGATGTTGGCGAAGTACTCACCCAGCTCCTTGGAGGTGAACTCACCCCCTCGATCCGTGCGCAGCACCCTGAGCTTGCGTATGCATTCCAGTTCAGCTTCTGCTTGCAGTGGCGGAGGACCCCATAGGGCATAGTATGGCGGCCGCCCAAGCTAATATTTGTACTCTGTCTCTATGTTTTGATTGCACGCTAGTTAGAGTTTTGGATGGCATGGGCGCAATACCATGGCAGTGAAGGCATAATTGTTGCATTCTATTGGCTTTTTAGAACTAATATCCGCGTCTAATTTATCATTGTAACTGAAAAATCATGTGGCATATAAGGATTAAATTTAAATACATGTTGCCGAGTATAGTCCAACCTTCATTTTATTTCCTGTCATATTTTGATATATCTATAATTTTTATAAGCAAAACCTCATTAACTATAATTATGACTTTTATTTCATCATGCATACAACATCAGTCATGTTTTTTTTCCTAAACCTTGACGACATTTAATCGGTCAAATAGAAACCATTTCATATCAATTAAGTGTATAATTTATCTTGTGTATTCATGTTAGAAAATTTTATATTAAATTGGTCTTACATTCTTACATGGGGGAGGGGGGTCATTGCCCCCCTGCGGAATAAAACGATGACATGTGTATTTTACTTCGCCATACCTAAATTTTTAATCGTCCTCCACCACTGTCTGCTTGGAATTTCTTAATCGCCGTCGGGGCTTGATCTTTGCTTGCAAGCAGATGCGGCCACATGTATCTGCTATGATCATTGACCAACAGAAGAAAATATCGTTTACCTCCTGGGTCGGCGGATCAATTGGACCACACAGGTCAGCATGAACTAGCCCGAGCTGTGCATCCGCGCGGTTGTACGCCTCATGCAGGAATGGTGCGCGCTTGTGCTTGCCAGCGAGACACGCATCGCAGAGCCGATCGGCCTCCTCCAGCAGTGGGAGTCCATGCACCATGTCTCGTCGTGCGAGTTGGCGTAGCGCCTGGAAGTGCATGTGGCCGTAGCGCACATGCCACCTCCACGCATCCTCGGCACCATGTACTGTGAGGCACACTGGCTGTGCAAGGTCGAGGTAGAGCACGTACAGTCGAACGCGATTCCGCTGAACGCGCGCGATGAGCCGTCCGTCGGCATCACGTAGCCGAAGGAGTCCATGCTGGATGTGCATGTCGTAGCCGATCTCGTCAAGTTGTCCGAGGCTGACAATGTTGCTGCGGAGACGAGGGATGAAGTAGACCTGCTCCAGGGCGAGGTGCTCGCCGTTGCGGCACGCGAACAAGATGGTGCCACGCCCCTCGATTTCCACGGACGTGTCGTCGCCGAGCTTGACGGATCCACGCACGCTGATGTCCAGCTTGGTGAAGAACTCCCGTCGGCCGCACATGTGATTGCTGGCGCCCGAGTCCAGGAACCATGCGGTGTTGCAGCTGCCAGCGGCATTCGTCGCCTTCGCCTTGGAGTGTTTCTTGTTCAGGAGCACTTGCTGGACTGGCGTCGTGCACACCGTCGTCTCCGTGAGTGCGCACAGGCTCATCATGAGGAGAGCAGGCTCTTCCTCCTGTCCTTGGGCAAGGTTGGCATGCTGCTTGTGCTCGCCCCATGGCTCCGTGCACTGCTTGGAGTAATCTATCATCTATCTATCTATCTATCGATACATACATATATAAAAGTTACAGGATTTAGCGATCCCTGACCGCTGCCAACTCATCGATGGGCACTGTAGATGTGCAAAATCGCACATCTATAGTGCCACCCATCTCCAGAATCATTTGATGAGATCTAGATGGTTTGGTCAAAAGGGGATCTGGTCAAAGCGGTGCACACATGCCCATGATCTTCTTCTTCCACCGCTTTCACCTCTCCACAAAACTCCCGTACCTTCCTCAGGCCCTATCCATATCCAGCATCTCAGATCTTTTCTCTGCCCTCACTTTCGCTCTCCTCCCCCTCCCAAAGCAGTTGAACAGGAGATGCATCAGCGAGAATGGAAGAATACCCGGCTGTGCCAGCCGCCATGGACGATCCTGCGTTGCGGGCGGCCAAGTCTCTCACTCCTCCCCATCCAGAGCAGCCGGAAAGGAGAGGCATCGGCGAGGATGGAGAAAGACCTGGTGGCGCTTGCCGCCATCCTCACGTTGGTGGGGGCTAAGGAGATGAATATCAGGTCAGTCCGATGATGAGGCTGCCGCAAAGAGTAGTGGAAGAATGCATGAGACGCACCGGCGGCTGATGCAATGAGGACCAGCGCCGGCGGCTAAGGCGACGAGGAACCGCGCTGGCGGCCTAGGGCATGAGGAGCCCTGCGGAGGTGGCACCGCCGGCCGCCGGTGACGCCGCCTTCCATCTCCGCGAGTAAGCTTCCCCTTCCCGAACCTCTTCAACTCTCCCCTAACTGCATGCTTCCTCTTGGTCACCGTTGCCACTTCTCTGAGATCGTAGGAGGACGCCGTTGTATGGTGAGGTGTCCCACGCTGGCTGCAACAATGGTCAACACAGTGAGTTCGGAGTAGTGGGCTTCCGTCATAGTGATTTCCGAGGCTAAAGCTTCACCCTCACCTTGCAGCCACGACGATGGCGACGACTAGATCGACCAAGCTATTGTACCCCGCCCCCTACCTCTTGGAGACATTCAGGTGAGCTGCTTCTTCTGTGAGCCTCCCTTTCCCCTGATGATGCAAACCAAAGAAAAACATGTTACAGAAACCAAACAAAAATATGCAGTAGCGATTACCTAATTAAAACATTTCCATGACCTCTTAGCATAAGAATCACTTTTGGATGTGCCTTTTGGCCTTGGGTGTTTAGTAGCGATTACCTAATTAAAACATTTCCATGACCTCTTAGCATAAGAATTAGATGTGCCTTTTGGTCTTGGGTGTTTCTGTTGAACATATTTTAGTGCACAGCGATATGGTGGCTTATATATACTTCAGATATGTCAATGGGATATCATATTTTTCTCACTGCACTATTTAGTTGATTTGGGGGGAAAATGTCTTGCTATATGTACAGCTGATTTAGTCTTACAGATCAGTTTATATTATTCTTTCCATGTCCAGATATTAATGTGGTACAACACTGAATTTGTATTCAGGCATTTAAGAGGTCGATGAGGTCGTCAATCACATGCGGAAAGAGTAACTTGCGTCGTTGTTTTGGCGTTTGCCAAATCCGGACCTAGACCATCTCTTTTCAGTACTGACTTTTGATAACTGAAAATACTGCTTCTATTTCTCTATTATCGGTAATCCCTTTATTATTGAAGTTATATGTGTCTCCGAGAATGCACCTTGGGTATGTGTCTCAAGCTTTTGGGAAAATACAGTGGAACAAGGTTGTGCTATTTTAGGGTTTTTCTTACAGCTCTCCAGCGGTCAATCTTTCTAGATTATCTAAAAAAAGGAGTACTTATTCCGGGAAGA
This sequence comes from Dactylis glomerata, assembly GCA_007115705.1. Classification (NCBI taxonomy): domain Eukaryota; kingdom Viridiplantae; phylum Streptophyta; class Magnoliopsida; order Poales; family Poaceae; genus Dactylis; species Dactylis glomerata. Next base: position 1,243,655 of record QXEO01000639.1, read on the forward strand.
AATAGTTAATTCATTTCCAAAGGCTTTGGTCTAAGTAGGCATGAAGAAACATGACATGTCAAATAGGTATACCCAAGTGCTAACTAGGTATTCCCAAGTGCTTCAAGTGTAATTTATGTTTGTTCCATACCTCTTCATCATGGATAAATAGACCAGTTAAGTCTTCCTTGCAACTTGGTTGAAGATTTCAATTATCTAAACTAATTAGGAAGGATAGTTATTTTTCAGCCATGACATGTTAGGTCGAGATGGAAAAAAACATGCTTGATATTCACTATAATGTATCTTTTTCCGAAAAAGAGCGCTTTATTACTTAATAGTTATTAAGCTTACACCCGGCCTCTGCATAACAACGATGCACACAGCCCACATCCAAGATATATCATAAAGTACATAGGCAAAATTACATATCATGATGAGCAATTGTAATAACGCCTATCAAGAAGCAGCAATCCGTAAGCTATGCGGCCAGCCATGTTGGGAAAAAGTATCCCTCGCCGTAGCTTCCAGTCGTGCACAGACCTCCGTATAAAGGTCACGATCCTGCGGACGATGCAGAAACGATCACAAACGGAGTGTACCAGTAGCTCTGTAGATAACCTGCAAAATGGAAGAGTTTTTATCGTTAAACACTTTATCATTTTTACATAGCCATAGCGACCAAATAAAGGCAATCGCTCCCACCCTAATATGCTTTTTAAACCTATTGTCGATTCCATTAAGCCAATTCCCAAATATATTGGTAATACTGCATGATGGAGACAAGGTTGAAGCTACTTGGATGACTGACCATATAGATCTAGCAAAACGACATTGGATGAATAAGTGTTTAATTGTTTCATCCTGATGACAAAAAACACACTTTTTACTTCCATGCCAGTTCCGCTTTGCAAGATTATCTTTCATTAAAACAACCCCTTTACGTAGGTACCATCCAAATACCTTTATCCGTAATGGAATCTTTAACTTCCAAAGCTTATTATTACTAGATTTATCGATTGGCACGTTTGGTAAAATAAGAGCATTGTACATGGAAGCTACTGAAAATTGACCATTTACATGTAGGTTCCAACGGAATTCATCATGCCCATCTTGTAGTTGCACGTTTGCCAAACGCAAAAGCAAGGCATTCCAAGCTACAAGTCGTTGCCCAGACAAATCCCTTCTAAAAGCCACTGAAGGTGGAGAATTCTCCAAAACTTTGGCAATAGTATCACCTTTGTGGCGCACAATGCTATATAAGGTCGGATACTGTTCCCGAAGAGTGGCATTACCAAGCCATTTATCTTCCCAGAACCGTACCTCGGAACCATCCTTAATGGAAAAAGAACCCAGACCAAAGAAAAACTTCTTTGTTGCCATGAGTCCAGCCCAAAAATATGAATCACCTGGTTTCCAAAGAACCTGTGATAAAGCTTTTTGACCAATGTATTTCCTCTTAAGTATGGTTTGCCATGTCCCCTCCTCAGTAAGTAGTTTAAAAAGTCACTTCCCCAGTAGAGCTGTATTTTTGACCTGAAGGTCTTGAATACCAAGCCCACCCTGGTCTTTAGGAGAGCACACGACACTCCATTTAGCCAATCTATATTTCTTTTTCTCGTTGTCCCCTCACTAGTGGGAAAAGGCTTATAGATAGATGTTTTACTAGTGGAGCACATTATTCAATATGCTCCACTAGTATTTACTAGTGGCGCATTTTCAAATATGCTCCACTAATAATTTTTTTACTAGTGGCGCATATTGTTTAGAATGCGCCACCAATATTCACGTGGGACCCACCAGAAGGGACCTGCCAGGTTATGCGTGGCGCATATTGCAATATGCGCCACTGATAATTCATATATCAGTGGCGCATATTGAATATGCGCCACCAATAATTCATATATCAGTGGCGCATATTGAATATGCGCCACGCATAACATGATTTTTTTTCACCCGCCACACCCCACCCCCCCTGTGGGTCGCCTTTTTAGTCTTCTAAAAAATAAAAGAAAATGATAAAAGGTTTGAAAAAAATTCAAAAAATCAGATTTAGTTATGTTATGTGATCTAGTAAGTAAGAAAAATAATAAACATGAATTTTGATGTTTTTTTAAAAAAACTTTATGTCTCGGTAAAACGATCATAACTTTTGCATACGAAGTCGGATTAAAAAGTTTTTTATATGAAAAAGTATCTACACGAAAAGTTACATCCGAATTCAACAACCTATGGTCGTTTTGACATATTTTAGAATCTCAAAATTCAAAAGGGAAAATAGACTTTTTCGCACTTTCATATTTTCAAATTTTTATTTTTATTTTTATTTGTAGATCAAAATTTATATTGGATTAAACTTTTGGATTAGTACATCCGAATTCAACAACCTACGGTCGTTATATACACACATATAGCACACATGCAGATATATACACATATATACGTACATATACGCACATATACGCACACATATATACACATATACGCACATATATATGCACACATGCATACATATACACACACATACACACATATACACACATGTACATACACATATACGCACATATATGCACATATACAAACACATATATGCACATGCACACATATACACATATATACACACACATATACACATGTACACATATATATACGCACATATATACACACATATACGCACATATATATGCACATATGCATACATATACACATATATACACACATATACACACACATACACACATATATATACACATATACACACATATACACACATGTACATACACATATACGCACAAATACGCACACGTACACATACATATACGCACATGCACACATATACACACATCCACACATATACACACATGTACACATACATATACGCACTTATATATGCACACATGCATACATATACACACATATATATACATATATACACACACATATACACACACATACATACACATATACACACATATACGCACACATAGACGCACATATACACACTTATATATGCACACATGCATACATATACACACATATATGCACACATACACACACATATACGCACATATACGCGGACATATTAATACATATACACACATATACACACATATACATAATACATATACACATACATACACATATACACACATATACGCACATATGTGCCATATACACACAAACACACACAAGCACACATAGGCCTTAAGAGGATTGATATGATAGTAATATCAATAAGAACTTGGGTAGGTTAGGGATAGCTCATGCAAATAGAATGGAGAAGTTAAGCGTGCTCAGCCCGGAGTAGTCTAAGGATGGGCGACCTAGCGGGAAGTCAAGAAATTTGATGCGATTTGAAAATGTTCCTCATGTGATAAAATCCTCAAAAAATTGAAATACAATAGTTTTTCACATTATTTCGATTTTTTAGATTTTAAAAAAAAATGGTTTTTTTCGATTTTTTAATTTTTTTTGAATTTTTTGAATTTTCACAGGCTACTAGTGGCGCATATAGCCAATATGCGCCACGCATAATTTGCCTATGCGTGGCACATATTGAAATGCGTCACTAATAAATTGTTACTAGTGGCGTGGCAATGGTGGCGCATCCCATATGCGCCACGCATAAGCCAAAATAATGCGCCACCAATAGCCTTTTTTCCACTAGTGCCTTGCCAAAAGAATCTAGACCGGTAATAATCCAGTTTATACAAGACTCCTTTAGGCAAGAGAAAGAATGAAATCATATGTAGTACTAATAAAAGAGATATGTAGGCTGTGCTATAATGTATCTAGGCTAATAAAAGAGATATGTAGGCTGTACTATAATGTATCTAGGCTAATAAAAGAGATATGTAGGCTGTGCTAACTCCTCAAGAAAATATTGGGACATTGAAGAGGTCAGTATCACCTCTTCTGTGCTGGTTAAAGTGTTGATGCTAAAATAAAGCATGTTCCTTTGTTACCACTAATGATCTATGTACCGCTTTAACTTCCTGATATGTACATGCTTTGGTCCGTATAACTCTTCTACAGAAGCATTCATGCTATTCAGTGGTTATTAATCGTTATGATCCACATCTCAATGCCAATGAACTAAGTTGTCAAGCAAGCAATACTATGAATTTTCCTTCTCCATTAGTGTATCGTTATTTTTTAAAAGATTATTAAATTGGAAAGGCACCTTGAAGACTTCCTTTATCTGAATTTACTTAGGGTTAACCCTTTAGTCCAGTTCTACATCTGTGCACCATCTACAATTTGTGTCCTTCCTCCCAGCAGCATGTCCTCCATCGCCCCGACATCCGCCGTTGTCTCTGACCATAGAAGTTTGATAGTTCCCCTCCTCCCTACTTCTCATAATTAAGTTCTGGCATGTTTATTTTCTTTCTTAGTATCTTTACAAAAAGGTAGAACGGGTACTTAATTTTTCATAGTAATTTAATTTACTACCAATTTGTCACTATGGTTACAGATGCAACAACATTAGAGTGAGCTTACACAAGGAAGAATCACAGGTTTTAGAATCAGTGAATATGATAAGTTCTTTTCATCTAACAGATATAATTAGCTTCATGTTTGTACAGGCACATCGATACAAATATTACATTTGTTAGCATCTTCTTTTGCTATTACATCATGTCTTTGGCCACGAAATTGACTTATCAGTTCACCATGGTCTACATCTTATCAAGTTACGTATCATCGGCCACCCGATGTAGTATTGACGGTGGAACATGCTTGATAAATTCTGCTTGCCATTATGTGGGATTTTTTTTAGCTTATTGGTTAATGTATTTATTCTTTCTGCATTTCTCCCTAGGGTTGCTTTATGATAAATTGGTCATGTTTTATATCCCCTTTTATGCTGCTATGTATTCTATGGATTCACAGTGACTTCTTACGTGTAGCTGTTGGCACTGCTCTCTTGCTAAGGAGGGATGCATCGCTTCATCTAGCCGTCTCTCTATGTGAGTATTTCTTCTTGTGTTCTTCTGCATCATTCAGTAGGTCAATACATTAGGTTCAGGTACTGGACTCCTATATTTGTACCTCTCTGCAAATTCTGCCTATTATTATGCTTAGGTGCCCTTCTCCGCATGGGTTTGTTGGCTGTCCCTGAACTATTATGCTGGTACTTGACCATAATGTTTAAGCTGCAGGAGCAGCTTCGTGTTCAGGCCATATGGCAGATGGCAGCATTGTGTCCAGGCTTTTGGTTCAAATAAAAGGCAGCTTACGGGGATGGTTTGTGGGTTGACAAGCTAAACACGAGAGCTTGAAAGCCCAAGCCACTTAATGAACTTGGGTCAAATGTAGGGCAGTAAAGGGCACTTAGCCAGTGTTTAGTTTTATGTACATCTATAGTCATCGACCTGAAAACTATCTTCTCTGTACGTCTACTGACTGCTGTGTATTGTCCTGTTTATCTGCGCTGAACCAGTGTATAAAACTTTTCTATGTTCCGTTTTACTGCTACTTTCCGTTGTTAGTATGAGTATGTATGACACCACACTCACACCAGGGCTCAACTGCATAAAACTGCTTTTCACTATTCTAAACTCTACGTTCTCAAACTGTCTAGAGCACGCACCGTTGCCTAGCTATGTAAGCCTACAAATTGCAAGTGTTAGAACCTAGGCTAGATCTTTCGGTGTGCTACTGTCTATGCAACTGATGAATCGAGATGTGAGAGAGAAACAGAGAGATGGGAGAGGGGAACACCTGCACCATTGCTTGACGAACTTGAGCCGGAGGCCATGTCGATGGGCGACGGCGTGAGCGTGGTGAGTGAGGGTGGCGGCTGGAGGAGCTTCCCGTGGCTAAGCGCTAACCCTAGATCGGGTAGGGTGTGTCGGTGGGTCGAGAGCGTCACGGTGAACCTCGTACTGCGAGCCCCGGCCCCCACCTCTGTTAATATAGCGCTGCCACAGGGGCCCACCAACCATATTCGGTTGGACGCCCCCGATCAGGGCGCGAGAGGGGGAGTGGATAGAGTCGTTGGACTCTATCCCCTGTGAGATCAATCTAACATTCTCCCCCTTGATCTCAACTTTACTTTTAACTTTATACTTTACACTTTACTCGTTTCATCACGGATCAGTACATAGAGCATGTTTCATCGTCACAGCTCAATTGCCGATAGAATCAGACAGCCACTATACACTTTTCTGTTTTGAAACAAATTCTGTTACTTTTGGGCCTCTTATGATCCACGAATCATAGGCTTGCCATTAAACCCATGCCGGCTAAGTGTTCCTTGAACACACTGGGTGGTAAGCCTTTCGTTAGCGGATCCGCAAGCATATCCTTTGTCCTTATATGCTCGAGTCTTATAGTTTGATCCTGGATTTTGTCTTTCACAACATAATACTTTACTTCTATTGGTCTGGTAGCTTTACTCGACTTGTTGTTGTGAGCATAAAATACTGCAGGCTGGTTGTCACAGTACATCTTTATTGGTTTGTCAATACAATCCACTACTTTCAAGTCGGGTATAAATTTCTTTAGCCATAACACCTGATTCGTGGCCTCAAAACATGCTATAAATTCGGCATACATCGTGGATGATGCAACTATTGTCTGTTTGCAACTTCTCCACGAAATAGCCCCTCCTGCGAGAGTGAACACATATCCTGTTGTGGATTTTCTTTCATCTTTGTCTGCCGCATAGTCTCCATCTGAATACCCTTTTATCTCTAGGGAATCAGATCTTCTGTAAGTTAGCATGAGGTCTTTTGTGCCTTGCACATAACGCAATACTTTCTTTACCATCTTCCAGTGCTCTATGCCTGGATTTGACTGATATCTACCGAGTACCCCGGTGATAAAAGCTAAGTCAGGGCGAGTGCACACTTGTGCATACTGTAAGCTTCCAACAGCCGAAGCATATGGTACTGCTTTCATTTGATCGATCTCATATTGATTCTTGGGGCATTGATATTCCCCAAAACTGTCGCCCTTGACTATCGGAGCAGGTGTGGCATTACTCTTATGCATATTATACTTTATTAGAACCTTTTCTAAATATGCCTTCTGTGATAGTCCTAACACTCCATTCTTTCTATCTCGGTGAATTTCTATGCCCAAAACATATGAAGCTTCACCAAGATCTTTCATATCAAAGTTTGAGGACAAAAACTTCTTTGTTTCTCGAAGAAGTCTAACATCACTGCTAGCAAGCAAGATATCATCCACATACAAGATTAGGAAAATATATTTCCCACTTTTAAACTTTGCATAAACGCAGTTGTCCTCGATGTTTTCTTTAAATCCAAATCTTTTAATGGTATCATTAAACTTTAGATACCACTGTCTAGAGGCTTGCTTTAATCCATAAATGGATTTCTTTAGACGGCATCCCATGTGTTCCTTCCCCTCCATGAAAAAACCCTTGGGTTGTTTCATGTACACTTTTTCTTCTAAATCTCCATTTAGAAATGCCGTCTTTACATCCATTTGATGCAACTCTAAATCAAAATGTGCAACTAGTGCCATTATGATTCTGAAGGAATCCTTACATGAGACCGGAGAAAATGTCTCATTGTAATCTACCCTTTCTCTTTGTGTAAATCCTTTTGCCACTAGACGCGCTTTATACTTTTCTATGTTCCCGTTAGAGTCATACTTTGTTTTGTAGACCCATTTGCAGCCTACTGTTTTGGCTCCTTTGGGAATTTCCTCTAAGTCCCAAACATTGTTGGAACTCATCGACCTCATTTCATCTTCCATGGCCTCTAGCCATTTCGGTGAGTTGGGGCCTCCCATAGCTTCTTCATATGAAGTGGGATCACCTTCCATATGAACTGTTTCTGTGTTATAAACTTTATAGTCAGTAGAAATAGCTGATTTCTTGACTCTTTTGGACCTTCTAAGGGCCTCATTCTCTGGCTTATTTTGTACCTCAACTTCTGGTACATCTATTAAAGGTGGCTGCAGCAGCTCCCTTTCATGCTCAACGAAGGGTTCAGTCGGCTCCTGACGAACAGGTTCCGAAACTTCACTCCTTGTTGTCACGGGTGGAGTTACAACAGGTGTTTGCACCGCAACCTCAGGGATTGTTGGTGCTGGCACAACAGGTAGCGAGAAAAATGGCTCCTGAATCATTGGATTAGGTGCATGCACCCTCTTCTCCTCAAGATCAATTTTCCGAGCTACCATGCTCCCCCTCATCAGTTCGTCCTCCAAGAAGACTGCATGTCTCGTTTCTACAAACTTTGTGTATTTATCTGAACAGTAGAAACGATAACCTTTTGATCTGTCAGGATAGCCAATGAAGTGGCAAGTTACTGTTTTGGGGTCTAACTTTGCAATATTTGGATTGAATACTTTTGCCTCAGCTGGGCTCCCCCAGACCCTTAAGTGGCGCAGGGACGGAACTCTCCCTGTCCACAACTCATACGGTGTTTTGGGCACCGACTTGCTTGGTACTCTGTTGAGAATGTGAATGGCGGTTTTAAGCGCCTCCATCCATAATCCCAATGGCAGGGTGGAATAACTCATCATACTGCGCACCATATCCATAAGAGTACGGTTGCGCCTTTCAGCTACTCCATTTTGCTGAGGTTCGCCCGGCATAGAATACTAGGCGACTATTCCATTTTCCTGTAAGAACCTTGCAAAAGGTCCAGGTACTTGACCATATGGAGTGTGCCGACCGTAGTACTCCCCACCACGATCGGACCGGACTATTTTAATTCTTTTATCATGTTGATTTTCAACTTCTGCTTTGAATATTTTAAATTTATCCAATGCTTCAGACCTTTCTTTAATTGGATAAATATAACCATATCGGGAGTAATCATCTGTGAATGTTATGAACGAGTCATAGCCATCCACACTTTTCACAGAAAACGGTCCACATATATCAGTGTGGATGATTTTTAGTGTCGCTGTACTTCGGTTTGCACCCTTTTTAATTTGCTTTACATACTTTCCTTTTATGCAATCTATGCATTGTTCTATATCGGAGAACTCTAACGGAGGGAGAATATCACTTTTAACGAGGTTTTCGATTCTTCCCCTCGAAATATGGCCTAATCGATAGTGCCATAACTTCGATGAGTCATGAGTTCTCTTTCTTTTCTTTTGTTCTTTGTTCGACAAGGAAGTTTGTTCATTCACATTACACACAGAATACACTTTTTCACGTAAGGATAACAAATAAAGCTCGTTGTGAAGTAAAGCAACACCCACACAAGCATCTTTAAACCATATGGCACACTCGCCGTGTGCAAAATAACACTCATAACTGTCTTTATCCAAACGCGATACACTTATTAAGTTTCTGTGAAGTGAAGGAACAAATAAAACATCTCTAAGCAGAATCGAAAAACCATCAGCTAACTCCAAGGAGATGTCGCCAACAGCTTCCACGTCTGCTTGAACTCCATTCGCAACTTCAATGCATCTTTCGTTTCTTTTCATAGTCCTTGTCGAATGGAATCCCTTTCCTTGCCATTATGGACTTGAGCCATTCTGGACAGTCTTTCTTGAAGTGCCCAGTCTTCTTGCAGTGGAGACACTGGTCTTTATCCACTGGGAGAGTGGGCTGATGATACTGTTGGGGACCTTTGCCATATGGCTTGGAAGGAGAACCTTGATTGCTGTTCTGGAAGTTCTGGTAGTTCCTTTTCCTGTTGTCCTTGACATAGTTGATTGAACCACCATTTGAGGCTTTAAGCCTATCTTCCTCTTGTACACACATGGCAATCATCTTTTCTATGTCCCATTTATCAGGGGACATGTTGTAGTTGATAACAAAGTTATCAAACTCTTTAGGCAATGATGCCATGACAAGGTGAACAAGCAGAGCAGGCTTTAGTTCCAGATCAGCATCCATGGGCTTCAGTTTAGAAGCCATGTTGCTCATCCTCAAGATGTGCTCCCTGATGCCATGTGCACCTCCTGTATACTTTTCTGTGACCAGCTGTTTGAGCAGCTGGATAGCATACACCTTTGAAGAGCTAGTGAACTGGCTCTTTATCTTTTCCAGAAACTCCCCAACGGAAGTGCACTCTACGATTGAGCCTGCAATGGCGTTCTCAATCGTATTCTTTATAAAGGCCATGCACTTTTTGTTTGCATTGACCCACTTTTGGTTCTCTAGCACATATGCCAGCTCCACTGGAGCAAAGTCCTTTTTCTTTTTGTCCCATGCAGCATCATCATCATTTGCATCTCTGACTGGCTCTGTCGGCTTGACCGGCTGTGGAGTGTCCACAACCCAGTCAACCTCAGCGCAGACAAAAGCCAGATCAACTTTCTTCCTCCACTCAGTGTAGTTGTCACCCCTGAGCGTCGGAACGTCTTTGAGGCAACTCATCAGACTGTAGCCTCCTGTAATTTACAAAGATGTGAGATAACAAAACAATTGCATGCATTAATCCAACGTTGGTATAAATCAACACATACAACTGTTTGTGCAATTAAAACTACATTACCGTTGGGCAAAAATAGAGATAAATGCACCATTTAATCCATATAACAAATAAATTATGATCATGTTATTAACAACGTTGGTCATAAAATAACTGAATCATAATCACTTTTAATTCACTTTATCACATCTTTCAAGAAATTCAATTTAAACACTTTATTGCATTTAAGCACTTTCATTTAACTATTTGCAGCGGAAACATGAATAAAATTCATAAACTTTAAACTTTATAGAAAAGTTTCTGTAACTTTTGAATTCTCTAAACAAAATTTTCGTTGGAAAAATTTGAATAGAAAAGACTATATGAAATTTGCCTAAAATCTGAGCAAAAAACTATAACACTGTGTTATGTAAATAAAATAACAGAAAATGCTATTTGGCCCGAAGCTATTTGCAGCCCACGGCCTGCTTTGCGCTCTCGCCGCCCCGGGCGGCAGTTAGTTGATGTCGCACCCTCTTGCGGCCTAGCCCGAGATGGCCCAAGGCCCGCCTGTACCGGCGCTGGCGCTCGCCGCGCGCTCCTGGCCGTCGGATGCCGATCCGACGGTTGAGCGGGACGATCGGCGGGGTCAAAACCGCCTCGACGCCCCCGAACCGGTCGGAAACCCTAGCCCCCATCCGCGATTGCTCTCGTCCTCTGTTCTGCTCGCTCACTGGCGGCTGAGAAGAGGACCGGCGCCGGCCGGCTCCCCGCCGGCGACCGGCGATGCGCGCGTGGCCGGCGAGCCTTCCTCTCCCCTTTTGCTTTCTTTTCCTCACAAGCACGGCCACCTAGCTCGGAGTGAAACCCGAGGGCCTCCTCTGCTCCCTAGCGCCGGCGAGCCCGAAGATGTGAGGATGGCGCCCCCGCAGGCCCCTTTGCCGGCGTGCGCGAGCACCCCGAGGGTGAACGCGCCGCCGTCAAATGGCTCAGTGGTGGTGCCCTTTCTTTTCCCTGCGAGGGTGATGTTCTTCGTCTCCATGCCTCAGCTTGCCGATGCGCATGGAGATCGAGAGGAACGGGCGCGGCATTGCTGCGGCGCTTCTTTGCCGGTGAGCACGAGGCTCTCCCCGGTGAGTACTTTTCTCTTCCCCTTTCTTTGCCCTCTGTGATTCTAGGGTTAGGGTTCTATCGGGTGGGGATGCTTTTGATGAGGGAATTTCTTTTCTTGCTCTAAACCGAAGAGATCTACTGCCTAAAGCCTGCTCTGATACCATTGTTAGAACCTAGGCTAGATCTTTTAGTGTGCTACTGTCTATGCAACTGATGAATCGAGATGTGAGAGAGAAACAGAGAGATGGGAGAGGGGAACACCTGCACCATTGCTTGACGAACTTGAGCCGGAGGCCATGTCGATGGGCGACGGCGTGAGCGTGGTGAGTGAGGGTGGCGGCTGGAGGAGCTTCCCGTGGCTAAGCGCTAACCCTAGATCGGGTAGGGTGTGTCGGTGGGTCGAGAGCGTCACGGTGAACCTCGTACTGCGAGCCCCGGCCCCCACCTCTATTAATATAGCGCTGCCACAGGGGCCCACCAACCATATTCGGTTGGACGCCCCCGATCAGGGCGCGAGAGGGGGAGTGGATAGAGTCGTTGGACTCTATCCCCTGTGAGATCAATCTAACAGCAAGCAGCTAAACTGGAGTGCCCAAAATACACCGACAACAAGATACCCATGTTTTAAACAGGAATCTACTATGAGATCTAAATCTCTTACATCTATATTACTCTCCCTGCTTCAGTCCCTCTGGTTTTCAATTATTAATTACGATAACAACGAATGTTTTTACCCGTATGGTCAAACTGACGGCATGTGTCAAGATATTATGGTTGTTTTTCCCCCTAGCATTTCTACTTTGATCTGTTCAACAAGATAACTTATTCAAATTTAGACAATCGCTGCAACACACAGAAGCAAAGCTCTTCGGACGCTACAGAGAAAGGGAGCATACCGACGGCTGACAGCCAGATCAATGCTCTTGCTCATCCTCAGGCGGCTACAGTTCCTCGCTTCTCTTTCTCCACTACATACTTCCACTCGTGCCGCAACACACCGCAATGCCGCCTTCTGTCCCACTTAATTTCTTCGGCACGACAACTTTGATTCCAATATACCAAAGTAATTAAGTACACCAAACATATATAGAATTCTTAGGACACTGCAGGAAGAAATAACATACCAGTCGCTCATGGCTCAGTCGATGCTCTCTGTCGCTGATCCTTAAACAATTACAGCTCCACGGTTCGTCTTCCACGACAGATGACCTCCTAGCCTGCTAGCTCCTCTGCAACGAAATAGGGCGTGCCCAGCCGCTCCGTCGCCACCCTCCGCTCCAGGCCAGAAGGGAGCCTATGCTGAGAGCGGTCGACGTCGACACCTGCAAAGCAGAGTGCCGACTGGCGACTGCCGACCAGCCACAGAAAGCGTGGATCCTGTGCTTTGACCACGACGGCGCTGGCGCCAAAAAGAAACAAATAGAAGGCATGCTCCCCAGGAACCTCATGCCCGGCCACTCCCGCGGCGGTCGCCTCTGCCCCCTTCTACGGCTCCCGTGGCGGGATTCTCACCATTTCCTTCCCCCAACTTGCTCGCTTGCTTTTCCCCCCTTTCTTAGCCTTTATCACAGTACATTGCGGGATGACAAGGCAGGCCGAGAAGCTCGGGCTATTGGGGCTTGCCTGGGATCGACGAGGGGTCACCACGGAGCTGCGCGGTCACAACTCACAAGTCGCCATGCCTCCACGCTGAAGAAGATGGCGGGGAGAGATCCACAGCGAGCTGGGCTTCTCCAGGGACCGAAACTGATGGGGCCCTAGCTGAAATCACGGCTACTCCGCCGGTAGTAGGAAATCGGCAGCGGATGTGAGTCGACTGCTCAGCAGATTTGGGCAGGGCATATGGAGGATCCAGGTGACGGGGCTGTTATCCAGAGTGAGAGCTGGGTAAGAATGTCGATTGAGCAACAGGCCATCGGAAGCATCTGGAGTGTCCTTTTCCTATTCTTTCTATCTCTACTAGCGAGTGCGCGTTTGCTGTGGCACTTAGCGCTAATTCGATTTTCTGCCTTTTTCTTTTTTACTTAAAATCTATTTAGACGTCTCACATTGTAGTTTCCTTCCATTATTGAATAATATAAAAAGAAAAATTATAACTCATAAAAGAGGTAAACCATAAATTACAAAATGATAAGATAAGCTATCAATAAATCTATTTCACAAATATTTATAGTAGTTTGAACATACAGTTAAATCTTAAGTACTAATTTCCTTTTTAAATTAGTACTAAAACAATGTAACTATCGGCGCGGCGTGCCGCCGCGCCTAACTCCCTCCCTAGTACATATATAAAAGTTGCAAGAGATATAGAACCATCAGCTATGCCATGTATGTGTTTTTTACTGTAGATACATCTACAGTACCTATTGCATATCTACGCTGCCTGGTGGTTTGGTTTCTCACCATCTTGGTCAAAGCGGTGTGGACGCCCCCACCATGGAAAAATCTAGGCCCCTCCAATGCAGTGTTTAGAACATAAAATAATCCTTCCTCTCTCCAATCCCATAGCCCAGCTCACAAAAGAGCCTCTTGCCGCACACATCCCTGGTGGCCGCCGCCTCTCTCTCTCCATGGCCGTCGTTCACGTGCCATCCATCAGCCCCCCTTCTCTAGGCCAAGGCCGATGGTCGTGGTGAGGCTTGGTGGCTGCAGCTCCTCGGTCCTCACATCCTCGCCGGCTGGTCTGCCGCGTGGCTGCCTGATGATGGCTAACAGTGCCACCGGCTGCTCCTAATAGGTGAGCGCGGACTCACCTCAAGCTGCTCAACTGTGGCCAGACGACATCGATGCCATAAGCACCGGGGATTTACCTGGGTGGCCGGTGGGTAGAGGTCTTCCCTGCCGCGCCTCTAGCCGAGCTCTTCCGTGTTCAGCAGCCAAGCCGTGTGCCCGGCGTCGTGGACTCGTGGGTGTCATGGAGGCGCTAAGGCTTCCTTTAGCCAGTTCGTCCCCGAGACGATGGCCATGGAGCCGCCCGGGCGGTCCGCCATGTGGGCGCTCGCTCGATGACCAGCCAAGCGGCCGCCTGCTCCAGATGTGGGAAAGCGGCAACACCTGAAAGCCGCTCTGCCGCTGCCGCCACCTATATGGACAGGCAACATGTCTCCTCTCTTCTCTTGCAGAACAGCTTCCCCAACTCCAATTCAAGCAGTAGTGGTGGCGTCTGACCACCGAGGCATTCTCTTCTCCAAGGCGATCGGTAGCGGACGACATTTGGGTGGTATCAGCGGAATGCAAGGCGCAGGGAGTGTTTGCACCCATGGATGAAGAGAATTCGTCAGCTGGGGTCTCAAGTCTGCCTTCTCTTATCTTTTTTCTCCCTTTGCCTCTGATCTTCTCTTTTTTCTGAAGCGGCGGTGGCAATGGGATGCACATTGGAGAGCAGCAGAAGGCTGGAATGCGGTTTGTGCTCCTGTCCCTTCTATAGCTCCCTTCCTTCTGTACTCTTCAACCTGCAATTTCTAGCATTATTTATGTCTACCAAGCTTACTGAAGGTTTTATTTGCAAGGAACCAAAGAGAGTAGCAATCCAAACAACGTTCATAAAATATTTCTCACCTAGAGGGTCTGAATGGAATGTTCAACCTGGAGGGTATCAATTCCTCTATAATTAAAGGCAGCACACTTTGTTGTATATGTGCAAGGAGGGGCAAAAGGTGGGAAACTCTTACAATGTAATTCAGCACACTGTGTAATTTAATCTTCTCTGCTTTTGACATAAAACAGATTTTGATGATGTATGAGTGCCTATGCTATGCATCCACTTTTAAAATTCAATTCATTCTGGTAATGAATAGTTTCCCTATTTTGGGTTTAGAATTTTTTCTATAGAAAGTACCATCAGCTACGAAGAACAAAGATTTCTCATTTCGCAAACCAAGCATTGATTCTACAAAAGTAGAAGGGAGTAGCAAGGAGAGGAAGATAGCGACGTACTTTTAAGATGGTGTTCTCAAGCGAGGAAGATGTGCGGTGGCTCCGTGTGTCCTTCACTGAAAGGTGATGCTTCTCTATGATCTCCCGGTGTCCGTAAATTGTTTTTCTCCTCTCCTGGTACCTATCGGTGCGTTTTCTGTTCTTTCTCTCCCTATGGTGGTTCCCTTAGGTGCTTTGGGTGTTTGTTCAAAACATTAGCTGCCAGAAGCATAAGTCCATAAGTTAGTTAAAATTCTGCGCTAGCTTTGGCACAAGGAAAAATAGAATTATAAAATAAATGGCTAACAATATTTTGCAGAACCAAAATCAATATACAAATTTTGCAGAAACAAAGATATTCATGATAATTTTTAACTTCGAAAATTAATTGATGTCTACTCGCGAAATAAATTATTTGTATAATTTTCTAGAACGTAGTCTACTTCAGGTCATAGTTTAAGCTCTAGAGGCTAGACCATGGAAAATCATATTCGGAAGCATGAACGTTCTGTATACACTTCTGCATACACTGCTTATAGACACATTGAGTTGTTGCTAACATGTAATTCTTTAACCTTGAAATTGGTATTTATCACCTTTTTTGCTTTCAATACTGATCTGTTATTTTTTTCATGAAAATCTGCTTCATTTAGTTGAAACTTTTAAAATTAAATCTACCGTATATATGAATGGCCTGGTCAACAAGTTAGTATCTTGGATGAAACTTACGAAGCATGCAAATAAGAGCTAAAATATTTGCATGTGAACCTAAATAATCTCTGGACAAAGAGAATGAACACATCACGCGGAGAAAAAAGATCAAACTTTGTAGGTTTAGAAGGTATGATAGACCAGCGCAGACTCCAGTAAATAATCCAAATTATCATATGACATATGTACAAGTGAAGGACGGGAGTGCATGCCACTTCATGCCAGTCGGAGAGGCAGCAGCGGCTCCACCGACGATGTGGTTGGCTCCGCCGAGAAGCTACAGGAGCGCATGCCGCTGATGACGCCGATGTCAGCGCTGCCGATGGCAAAGCTAACTTGGGATAGAAAGCGATCCCCAACATGGTTTCTCAGGTAGAAGTTTAGCTCTATTCCGTGTGAACTGCTACTTTCTACTACAATTTTTCGGCTATTTTTTTGCATTGGACCTCTGTTTCATATAGCATGAGTAATACTGCTAATAACCTAAAACGAGGACCTTCATTTCGTATTCGCAGTAATAATATTATATTTCTTGAGTAATGTAATATTATCTTCAGTGTTTAGACCTGGCTGACACACGTTGAGTACAATGTTATAACATTTTATCTCGAGTTATGGTTCAGAAGTTAACTATACAAGACTTAGGCATTTATATGAATTTTCAGAAAACAGAAGAGAAGCCGGGACTTTTCTCACCAAGGAACAGCTATCCGCAGGGCCCGGGATCTCTATACTATTCTACATAATTATAAATAATCAGTGGGGTGAAAACTATCTTTAATTTTTCCTTACTTTTGTGTTTCCTCCTACTGTTGCGACAACTCTATACGGTGGCAAAATATGTGTCTTCCATTCTACACAATAACAAGATATAGTCTATGTATGCTTAATTTCTACCTCAGTTTCAATCGATTGAGACACACACACAGAATGGAACTCTGTATATAGTCAACTGAAGATAGAACTCAAAGTGCAACGTTTCTCTCTCTTTAATCAACAAAGAGGAATTCATGGCTAGCTGGCATAACTAGAAAGCAGTAGCACATATAAAATAGTACTTTCGGTGACCAAGTAAAGAGTAAAATATCAGTTAGTAACTCTACCAATGCTTCATAAAATCCTGTTTCCAACAGAAAAATAAAAGGGATTCAACTAGGTTAGTGATTGACAGCTCTGACCTTGATTTGGCTTTAGCCACGGGCAGTAAATTGCTCTTGGTTCTTTTATCTGTATACACAGGTTACTTGCTCCAGATATGCAATCAAACCTTTTTTTCAAGGATACGTCCTGGGAGACGTATCGATTTCATAGAAGAAATGCCAAGACGGCCGATACAAGCCATAAGGCTACAATCCACACACCACGCCAAACGGCTTACAACACACCCGCTACAACGACCCGGCACCAAATAGCTCGCCTTGCCAAGAATCCTACCCTGAAAGGTCAGGACACAAAGCACCGGGCTTCACGACCGCGTCACGATCAAAGCGACCACCGCAGCAGACCACCACTCCAAGACTTTCCGGATCAACATACCTTCCCTCATACGCCTAGAGGGAGTCGGCAAGTAGAAGGCAGAATCCAACCGGTCTTGGGGAAGCCGACGACTATGGAACATCAGCCATGACGTACATTGCGCCCTTGAAGCCTTCGCCCTAGGTGGCACCCAACACCGGGCATCACATCATCCCCCATACACGCCGAAGAGAGCACACACCTCTGGTAACCAAGACGACGTCTTCAAGAAGAGAGCGGCGCCGTAGCGCCGCCGTCGTCCGGACCGGCGAACCGGACCTAGAGTTTCCCCTGGCACCCGAGATAGGGAGGCACGGTTTAGGCCATGGCCACGCCTCAAGGGAGGGCACGGCGCCCGCAGGCGTCGCCGTGGTCAGCGTCGGCTGCTGCCGAGCAGGGTTTTCACCCGGCCATAGACTGTAACCTCCGATGTAACTCAACCGGAGACGAAGGGTGAGGTGTAGGCTCCGGCGCATGGCACCACCACAGAGAGGAGAGGAGAGACACCGGTCTCACCGTCGAAGAAGAAGGGCGTCGATCCCCGTTGGCCTCACCGCCAACCAGCATGGGCTCGGGGGAGGAGGCCCCCCATGCCAGCCGACCACCACGGTTGCTGCAACCCGCCGGAGCTGGAGCTCCCCGCGCCGCCACCGTGCCCCGCAGCCGCGGCCCGCACAGGCCCGCGTAGGCCCAGATCGGGCCCAGCCGCCATGCGCGACCTCGGGCAGCAGGGTGCAGCAACCTCCACTGCGTGCCCTCCACATGGCCACCACGCGCCCTCCCTGCGCCGCCGCTCGCCGCCCCGCCGCCTTGGACCACCGCCGCCGCCCAGGCCGCTGCCCCATACGACGAGACGCCGAGGACGAGAGAGACCCCGCCTCCGTCGTCGGCGGCGCGAGCTTCGCCCGGCCACGTCCTCCGGCGGAGGCGGAGGGGAGAGATGGGAGAGGAGCCGCCCGGCGGCGGCGGCTAGGGTTTGGCTCCCGGTGCCGCCCGAGCGGGGGCGACACGGGAGGGAGAGGAGCGGGAGAATTAGCTTAGTTCATGCAATCAAAACTTCATATGCAGAAGTCAAGATGCAACAAAAATTTAATGCAAGCAAGGTATGGATTCAATTAGGAGAAAACAGAGAGGAAGCAACCAATGATCCATACCAGCTCGATTGAGCAGATTCACCGATTCCATGCATATCTTGGTGCTTGCCGGCCGTCCACGAGGAGGTCTCCGAGGAACCGGCTTAGTGAGCTCGCAGACACAAGCTACGCGGGCTACTCCAGGGGCCAGGGCGACGGTCAGGACTGGGAGATCCACGGCGACGCAGTCGGTCTCCTCCAGGGATTGAGACCTGCTATAGGGGCGTAGCATATCGTGGTCTCGCCGACAGGTGGTGAATCGGCGGCCTGCTCGACGGATTTAGCCAGGGTGGAGGACGTGGTCGGTCAAGGGCGGTCGACTGAGCTGGGGAGTGAGGAGGGCAAGGACAGGGCGTGTCTCTGAGCAAAAGAGGGGCGAGCAGGGATTTCGTTGCCGAGTAGGCCAGGCCGCGGCGGCGGGGCGAGCTGGGCAGGGCAAACGCGGGCAGAACGCGCAGTAGCAGCAGAGCTAGCTGGTAAGGGTACGACGGGAGTAGATGGTAAGGTCCGGCGTCCTCCTCACTGATCACACCGCTGAGGAACACGAGCAAGAAACAGGGAGCATTGAAACCGATCGGATTGGGGAGGGAGATCGAGGATGGGAAATCTAGCTAGGGGATTTTAGAGTGGCTGACACACGTTGAGTAGTCTTCTCCATCGATTTCTCAGAAGGACCAGGATAAAAGACTGCTCATCGAAAGAAAAGAAGAAAAACGTGAGTGTACTCCACGCAAAGGAGTAACTTTTGACTATATTACCAGGTGGTGTTTGCAAGCATATACAGTTGTTTTATCTCTGTGCGAAATGCAATGTTAATTGCATTTGGTTCTTATGACAATTTCTTCGACGCTGATGTCACAACATTATCTTTGACGGTGCACCACATGTAATTCTTCCATTGTAAATAAAAATGATCTACAATAATTTCCCACTTGATTTCTAATAAACATTTTTAACTCCAACTTAATTTCTTGATGATACTTATCAAATAGTAATTCTTCACCGGTGCATAATTCTTGGCAGTAATTTTACACCATTAATTCTTCCGGTGCACAAACGATAATTATTCCATAATAATTGTTTGACAGAAATTTTAAATCCAATTGTAATTCGTTTGCAGTAATTATCCGATAGTAATCCAATAATCTGCCGATAGCTACCTAATAGTATTTTTTTGACGGTGCGCAATTTCTGTAAGGTAATTTCCTAACATAATTTTCTTAATGATGCAAGAACGGTAATTGTTTGAAAGAAATTTTGCCACACAACCCTTGCTTGCAACAGTAATTTTTTAGCGGTAGTTATCCATTAGTAATCTTACAATGGAGTGTAATTCTTCAAAGGTTATTTCTCAGCAATATTTCTTCAACAGTGCACGAACAATAATCTTCACATGTAATGTTTCAACCATAACTTTCCAATGGTAACTGCCTTCTTAAACAATAGCTTTATGGTTCTCCTAGCATAACTCTGAGAATACTTTTATTTTAAAGTTCACCAACTAAAAACACACTCAAAAAAATTCAGTGTTCTCCTACAACACCTTTAAGCAGATTTTTTTTAAGTGTCGGTTCTGAAAAAAGTAGATGTACTATGGTTTAAAAAAGGCAGTCCAAATAAGTAACCACTTATAGTGCTTCTTCTACAAGATTAGACAACGGGCGCGGCGTGCCGCCGCGTCAATCTTCCTAGTACATATATAAAAGTTCAAGTTTTTACCAGCCTAGGAGCTATGCCAAGTAATCCCCTGGTACTGTAGATGACAAATTTGCGCATCTACAGTGCCATCGTAGCGTGCGGTGGTTTTGTGCAGTTATTTCATTTTTTTCGGTGAAAAAAATGCTGATTTCCCGTGAGTTAGGTGTAGGCCACGTTTGCTGGTTTCTAGATTTGTCTCGCTTACAGTCGCGTGGGTTCAAGCGGTGGTCAAAGACCTACCACTTATCTCTCCACAATCTTCTCCTCTTTCCTTCTACTCTCCCCGCGCCAAGCCACGACCTACCCACTCGAGCTCTTCCTTGCCGCCGCCCACGTCTTCTCCCCGGGGTCGGCGCCCTCCTCTCTCTCTATGGTCGTCGTGGCGACTGCAATCATGGAGGAGATGGAGCCCTTCTCTCTTTCCTATGTAGGGTACCGGCTCTTCTACCTCATGAGATGCTGCTGATGACGGGGACCATGGCGCCACCGTATGTGGGATGCAGCTTGCGGCGGAGTCTGCCTCGCTGCCGTCGAGGACGGTGGCGAGGAAGAAGTAGCGGCCGCGGCCTTCGGCACCGTCCTGTCCACCGAGGAGGCATGGATATGGTTTATGGGAGCTTATGCCCACCGTGCTCCTTCTGTGTTGAGCCGCCGCCTACTCCGAAATCCCCCGCCCTTCCTCTCCCCTCTCCTGATCTCATGGCCGAGTTTTCTATCACCGGGGCGTGTGGCCTTATTTCGTTCTGTCAGTGACCTGCCAAGTGCGACACCAGGAGATGAAGCACGGATGCCCACACGAAGCCCACGTCGACGCAAGGCGAACCCAAGATACCTTGGGCCGGAATGGGTGGGGCCTGCCAAGGCGACTACTTAAGGCGCTAGCGAACAAGAAGACGGCATCCATTTGGATTAGAAGAACGGCGGCTCTCTCCTCTTCCCTGGCTCTCTCCTCGATCCCCCAATTGCTTGCTGATTGATCTCTGTAACCTCTATTATATCGGATCTCATGAACTAGAACCCTTGAATCGAGCCACTCCAGTACCGATACGTTATCAATTGGTATCAGAGCCCTCTCACCACCCTTCCGCCACCTCAGATCCACAACCACTCCATCCTGATCTGGCACCTCCGACGAAATCGATCATCGAGACACGATCGGAGAAGCAGCGCAGGCTCGCCATGGACGAGGAAACCAAGATCTTCATGCGCGGACTCATGGGCAAGTTCACTGGAAATCTCCAGAGCTCGATCGACGCCCTGGGCGTCCAGATGGGAGCGCTCACGGCGTGGAAGCCGGAGTTGGAAACCAAGGTCGCCGATCTACAATCGGCGGTAGGAGAGTTGCAGCGCGTCTCCTGGGCGTACCAACCACACGTCACCATCGATATTCCTCCAGCGCCGTCTACCGTGCCCGTCGGCGCGGGGAAGGTGACGGCGGCAGATCTGGGCACGGCGCTGTTGGGAGCGGTCCCTGGGCAATCCGGCCACGGCATTGCTCCATCCATCAGTGGGTCGCCGTCAGGGTTCTTCGGATCCCCGGTCGCACCTCCGGTAACAGGTCCGACCGTAACTCCTTTCTCTGGTGGCTTAGCTTTTCCGTTGGTGAACCCGAGTTTAGCTATGGGTAGCGGTGGCGTGTCGGGCGCTCCGGCGCAGGCGATTCCAGCCATGTGGTTCCCTCGTTTTGACGGGGAAAATCCTCGGCTGTGGAGAACTATCTGCGAACAGTATTTTCACATGTATTCTGTCGATAGATCATACTGGTTATCCATGGCAACCTTGAATTTCAGTACTAGTGCCGCAATTTGGTTGCAATCTGTTCATAAAAGGCTTGTAGGTCTCGATTGGGAGGGATTTTGTGAGTTCCTTTGCAGTAAATTTGGTCGGGATCAGCATCAACAGTTGATCCGCCAATTTTATCACACTAAGCAAATTACTACAGTTTTTGAATATGTGGAACGTTTTGATGCACTTATGAACCATCTCCTGTCTTATTCGGAGGCTATTCACCCACTGTATTTTTTGACGAGATTTGTGGAGGGACTTCATGAAGATATTCGAGCGGTGGTCATCATTCAGCAGCCGGCTGACCTGGATGCAGCTTGCCGCATGGCTCTACTCCAAGAGGAAGTGTTCGATGGGCAACGCCGTGACAAACCTCGTCGTTTTGAGGCTGCTTCATTCTGCACCAATGCTCGTCCGACTACACCGCTTCCTCTACCTGCACCACCAACTAGAGGAAGTGGCCTGGCGGGAGCGGAAGACAGGCGCGTCACGGATGCTTCGCGCGGCCGGCCAGAGCAAGACAAGGTGGCGGCCCTTCGTTCGTACCGTAAGGCCAAGGGTCTGTGTTTTACATGCGGGGAACGCTGGGGACGGGATCACAAGTGCCCGGCCCAAATTCAGTTGCATGTGGTCGAAGAGTTGTTGCAGATGCTGGAGGGCAAGGAGGAACCACGACCTGAACAGCTAGCAGCGCTGTCGTGTCATGCAGTCCAGGGAACCAGTTCCACTATGGCCCTGCGGCTGTTAGGCTTATTGGAGGGAAAGCCGGTGAAGCTGTTGATTGACTCTGGCAGTTCTTCTTCCTTTTTGAATTCCAAATTGGTGTCGGACAGAATGCAAGTTCATGACTTACCTCGGCGATTGCGGGTGCATTTGGCTGATGATGGTGAATTATTGTGTACTTAGGTGGTGCCTTCTTGCACCTGGTGGAGTCAAGGTTACTTGTTTTCCTGTGATTTGAAAATTATTCCGTTGGGCAGTTATGACATCATACTTGGTATGGACTGGTTGGAGTTCTATAGCCCCATGAAAGTGGACTGGGTTAGGAAGTTGATACGTCTCAAACGTATCTATAATTTTTGATGCTCCATGCTTGTTTTTACACCATTTGCCTAATGTTTCGTTACACTTTGTGGCGTTTTTATGCGATTTCCGGAACTAACCTATTGACAAGATGCCACAGTGCCAGTTCCCTGTTTTCTGCTGTTTTTGTGTTTCAGAAAAGCTACACAGGAAATATTCTCGGAATTGGACGAAACAAGTTCCAGAAGTCTTATTTTTCCCGGAAGCTTCCCGAAGACCGAAAGAGAGCCGGAGAGGGGCCAGAGGCCGCCCTCACACATAGGTGGCACGGCCTAGGCCCTGGCCGCGCCACCCTGGTGTGAGGAGCCCCTGGCTGCCCTCTGACGACGCCCCTTCGCCTATATAAAGCCTCGGGACGGAAAACCCTAAGGAAGTCGGCGAAATTTCCAGAACAGTTCCGCATCGCCGCCGCCGCCGTCGACAAATTTCGGGGGACAGAAGTCTCTGTTTCGGCACCCTGCCGGGATGGGGAAGTGCCCCCGGAGCCATCTCCATCGGTCTCCATCGCCGTCTCCGCCGTCTCCATCGACCTCACCGCCATCTCCATCAACCTTGTTGTCTCCTATGATGAGGAGGGAGTAGTTCATCCCCGGGGCTAAGGGCTCTACCGGTAGCTATGTGGTTCACCTCTCTCGCCCATGATGTGATCTTTATGTGATCGTGAGCTTTGTATCATGTTGAACAAGTAGATGTTATTATTCAGATATTATGTGTACTCTAGTGGTATTATTAAAGTAATCTATTCCTCCTGCCATGGTGTAACGGTGAGAGTGCGTGCATCATGGTGGTACTTGGTCTAGGCTACGATTATGATCTTTTATGGATTATGAGAATAATTATCGCTATGATAGTATTGAAGTGATCTATTCCTCCTTTCATGGTGTAATGTTGACAGTGTGTGCACCATGTTAGTACTTGGTCTAAGTTGCAATAATATCTATCTTGAGTTGTGCTTTGATTTGGATATCTCTATGAGTGGTGTTTGTCAAGTACTTGATGAACTTTAAGGGGTGCTTCTGTAGCCACTACGCAATGATTAGTGTTGTTCAATAGGAGAGTAATTCAGAGTACCATAGTGAAGAGAAGTTGTTTATTTGTTCAATTATGTTATATTTGTTGGGAGTGTGTCCACTAGTGAAAGTATGATCCCTAGGCCTTGTTTCCAAGCATTGCACACCGTTTACTTCCTGTTTTGTTACATGTTTGCTCGCAGCGATATTTATTTCATACTACATTTACTACTCATAATCATCACTACTACTTGTATTTCACTATCTCTTCGCCGAACTAGTGCACCTATACATCTAACAAGTGTATTGGGTGTGTTGGGGACACAAGAGACTTTATGTATCGTAATTGCAGGGTTGTTTGAGAGGGATAGCTTTGACCTCTTCCTCCCTGAGTTCGATAAACCTTGGGTGATCCACTTAAGGGAAACTTGCTGCTGTTCTACAAACCTCTGCACTTGGAGGCCCAACACTGTCTACAAGAACAGACGCGTGCGTAGACATCAAGCTCTTTTCTGGCGCCGTTGCCGGGGAGGTAAGGTAAAAGGTACTCACATCCTTTGGCTACTAAGTCTTTTAGTTGCTGGTGAGTGCTCGGAGTTATTTCCTTTAGATCCTGCAATTACATCTTTTTGTTTCTTGTTTTTATTATCACTAGTTAGGCTTAATGGAAAACAAAGAGTTCTCTAGTCTTTTTCCTGAGTTTAGATATGAAGTATTTGAAGAGAAAATGGAAAAACCTTTGGAGCTTAATTTGCATGCTAATAGTGTTGTTAGTATGAATGCTTTGAACACTGTTGTTGCTAATGCTATAGAAAAGTCTAAGCTTGGGAAAGCTAGTTTTGTTAAACATGATATTTTTAGTTCCCCAGCTTTAGTGGAGAAAATTTGCTCTGATGATATTTTATCTCCCATATGTGATGTTCCTTCTTATGATGATATGTTTGAAGAATATGCTTTGCGAAATAGATGTCCTCTAGTTTATGATGGTTATGATGATGAGTATAATATTTTCAGTTCACCTACTATTGAGGATAAAATTAGTTATGATTACAATATGCCTCCTATTTATGATGATTATGGTGATGAGAATAATTATTCTGTTGAATTTGCTCCTACTACTATTGTTCATGTGGTGAGTATTAATTCTTTTATGCATGTGGCTCATGATAGGGATGCTTTATGTGATAGTTATATTGTTAGTTCTATTCATGATGCTACTGAAAGTTATTATGAGAGAGGGAAACATGGTTTGAAGGATCTCAACAATATTAAGTTTCCCCTCTTTATGTTGCAAATCTTGAAGTGGCACTTGTTTTATCTATCCATGCTTGCTACTATGTGCCTCGTTGATTTATTTTCTTACAAGATTCCTATGCATAGGAAGTGGTTTAGATTTAAATGTGTTCTATACTTGCTTTTTTATGCTCTCTATTGCTTTAAGTTCCTATATGGCGCCTTTGCCTCAAGCTCTTATATGGCGCCCACATGAGCATCTTTGCAAATTACTGCGCCTAGCTCAAAGGCGTTAAAGAAAAGCACTCTTGGGAGATAACCCATTGTTTATTTTCAGTACTTTTTCTTTTATTTGAGTCTTGGAAGTTATTACTACTGTAATGACCTCTCCTTATCCTTTTTATTTCGTTTTTGTGCCAAGAGAAGCCTCTAATTCGAGTGAGGTAAGATTTGGGGATGTTGCTGTCCTGAAACAGTTTTTGGTGCTGCACCGTAAAAATTCCTGAAAATTCTCTGTACATCTTTTGGACCTGCGATTTCTTATGCATATGCCCCAGGTTATATCCAAACTTTCATTAGTTGAACCCTTTTTTATTTGAGCAACTGAAAACCCTCTAAAAATTCGGCCTTTGTCAGCTGTTCTATTTTGACAGATTTCTGCCAATATTTGTGTTTGCCGCTTTATCGCTTTCTTTTGAGTTCTTTTGATCACGGAAGTATTGGGGAAGTTGCTACAGTAGTATATACTTTATATGTGGTGGTTTTGGGTTGAAACCTGAAGCAAAAAGAGGTTGATTATATGTTATGTTACACTAATGTTGCTAATAGATTTGTCTTTTGTTTTGTATGAAGGAAGTTTTCAAGTGTAGGGATTGGAGAATGATGAGATGAGTTGAAGAATGGACAAAAGCTCATGCTTGGGGATGCCCATGCATCACCCCAAGAAATATCCAAGAAGTACAAGCGTCAAAGCTTGGGGATGCCCCCGAGGCACCCCTTCTTCATCGGCAAAAATCAGGTCACCTTTCAAGACACTATATTTTTATTACTTCATGCACTATGTGTTTTTCTTGGAGCGTCAGTTGTTTTAGTTTTCTTAGTTAGTTTAGTTTTGTTTGCTGCAATAAATGGTTAGATCACATCATGTTTCTTTTGGAGGAGATGAACTCGCTTTTCATTTGCCAAGAACACTCTAGTTTTCACTCTTATTGTTCAATGAGTGTTCTCTTTTTCTGCTACTGCGTTTAGCTTGCATTTTTCGCCTTGATTTGCGTTCAGATCTTCTTATATCTTTTTATCAAGGTGTATTTTTGCCTCTGATCTTTATTGGTTTTCATCAAAAGAGGTGTCTTAAAAAATTTCAAATGGTGTTGGAAAAGAGAAAAAGCTTTATGCAAAAAAGTGGTACAAGAAGGAGCTTGTGTAGACTGCGGCCTAGGCTTTTGCATGTCGTGCTTGATGTCTTTTTGATAGTATTCTTAGTGGTTTTGCTGTAGCATGACTTGTCTCAAATAACTGAGATTGCTTAATGAGCCTTTGAAAAAATCATGCGTTGTTTTAATTATTTGGAAGCATTATTTTGGTTTTCTCCTTGATGCTTTATTTGGGTTGACTTGGCACATGCTCACACATGTTAGACTCTTACAAAGTCGCCAATAGCCTCTATGATCATTTATTTTTTGACTTTTGATGCCATCTTATGCTTCTTTTAATGTTGCTTTGTCGCTTTGCATGATTATGGCCGTTATTGCTCTCTTAGTTGGTCGCTCCCAGTCTTTTGCTAGCCCTCATTTTGTACTGAGTATGAGCTCTACTCATGCATCCAACTCCCAAAAACCAAGTTTGCCATTGTGTCCACTATAAATTCCTATGCATGGTATTTGTAAGCCATTCAAAGTAAATTTTCATGTGCTACCTTTCAAAAACCTTCAAAACACTTCTCGTTTTGTGACACTGTTTTCAGCTCATGGGGACGTAGTGGTCGGATTTGCTATCTTCCATATTGCTTATTCCAAAAAGAAAAAAAAGAAAAAAAGAAAAGAAAAAAGGCACTCCTCCATGGAATGTGAATGTTGGTGGGCACCCGATGGAATCGGTTAGCCATGGTTTGAGAAAGGAAAAAAAAGGTGGGGAGGCGTGCCAAGCTTTATAAAAGAGCACAAAAGTGCCAATCTCTCTCAAAAACTTGCTTCATTTTTGTATGGAAGATAGTAAGAACCCCATTGCCAGTCGTTGACAAAGACAACCACCTCTCAAAACCCAATTTTTATCTCTCTGTTTTACAAATGAAAAGCTCTAGCACATGTTTAATCACTGCTTCCCTCTTCGAATGACCTTTCTTTTACTTTTATGTTGAGTCACTGATACGTCTCCAACGTATCTATAATTTTTGATGCTCCATGCTTGTTTTTACACCATTTGCCTATTGTTTCGTTACACTTAGTGGCACTTTTATGCATTTTCCGGAACTAACCTATTAACAAGTGCCAAAGTGCCAGTTTCCTGTTTTCTGCTGTTTTTGTGTTTCAGAAGTGATACACAGGAAATATTCTCAGAATTGGATGAAACAAGTTCCTGAAGTCTTATTTTACCCGGAAGCTTTCAGAGATCCAAAGAGAAGTAGGAGGGGGGCCACCAGGGCCCCACACACAGGGGCGGCGCGGCCAGGCCCCTGGCCGCGCGGGCCCCGTGTGAGAGCGCTTGGCCCCTCCTCTGACATCGACCCTTCGCCTATAAAGACCCCCCGACGAGAAAAACCTAAGTACCCGATCAGATTTCCAGAACACATCGCGATCCGCCGCCACCGTCGACCCGAAGATCGGGAGGGTCCAGAAGCTCTTCCCGGCACCCTGCCGGAGAGGGGAATCGCCACCGGAGGTCTTCTTCATCGCCATGCTTGCCTCCGGAGCGATGAGTGAGTAGTCTACCTTGGACTATGGGTCCATAGCAGTAGATAGATGGTTGTCTTCTCCACCATGTGCTTCATGTTTAGATCTCATGAGCTGCCCTACATGATTGAGATCACCATTATGTAATTCTACATGTTTGGTTTGTTGGGATCCGATGAATATTGGTGTTTATGATTAAGTTGCTGTACTGAATTATATCTTTTGTTATCTCTATGTTGTTTATGATCTTGCATGCTCTCCGTTGTTAGTAGCTATCTTGGCCGAGTAGTTGCTAGTGACTCCAAGAGGGGGTATTTATGCTCGATAGTGGGTTCATGCCTCTATTTCACCTGGGGGAGTGACAGAAACCTCTAAGGTGGTAGATGTGTTGTTGCTACTAGGGAGAAAACAACATTCATATGCTCAAGGGCATATGCTTTGTTTACATTACACACTTTGCTTAATGCAATTATCTATTGTTCGCAACTTAATACTACTGGGGTGTTCGGATTGATATCCCCGGGAGTGGATTATTAGTCATAGATGCAGTTGGATGGCGGTCTATGTATTTTGTTGTAATGCCCAGAGTAAATCTCATAGTGATCTTCTTGACATATCACGTTTATCTTTATTCTATCAATTGCCCAACTGTAATTTGTTTACCCAGCATGTGTTATTTTATCTATGGAGAGACACCACTAGTGAACTGTGGACCCCGGTCCTATTTACATCATATTGCTATCACCTGTTTACTTTACTCGCACTGTTTACTTTACTCGTACTGTTTATTTTACTCGCATACTATATTGTTTTCCACTCGATACGCTCATAATCTTTATTTCAAGCAAACCGGTGAGATTGACAACCTCATCGCAAGTTGGGAACAAAGTACTTGGTTGTGTGTGTGCAGGTTCTGCATCACCTTCCGTCGTCACCGTCTCTCCTCTCCTGACCGACATTAAACCTTGGTTTCTTAACTGAGGGAAAACTAGCCGCTACACTCATCATACCTTCCTCTTGGGGTTCCCAACGGGCTGGTTATTCACCACGCACAAGGACAGTCTGCTCCCACATCAACTCGCCATCATCAGCAGCAGCTATTTTCTGGCGCCGTTGCCGGGGAGGAAGAGAAGACTTCTGCGAGGGGAGTTTTTCGCACACACATCCTTTACTTTGTTTATTGCTTTGCTTTACTTTATTTATTTTACTTGCATTGCTTTTTATCAAAAACCCAAAAAAATTAGAATCCTTAGTAGTTGTTATTTCTTTACTTTAGTTTATCATGTTGATCCCTAAGTTCGTTCTGGAGGACCTCTCAGTAGGTAGTGGTTCGATTATTGGCAAAAGTAACATTGAGGAGTTCTTTAATCACATTAATATGCATAAGGAAGGTGAGGAAAAGTCTTTGGTTGAGTTAGCTCCTAGTTATGAAGTTGCTTCTGCTCATTTAGTTCACATGTTAGAAGCTAGGTTTGCTAGTCTTAATCCTTCTATGCAATACATGTTTCTTAAGCTTTATGAAATTGAGGATCCCGAAAAGAAAGCTTTTATTTTAGAAACCTTGCGCACAGAATTTAGAGATGTTGCAATTGAGGCTAGGAAAGTTTTTAAGAAGTTTAAAAAGCTTGGCTCGCCTGTTAAGGTTGTTGGTACGCCTGATGATTTTAAAATACCAATACCTTATGAACTTATAGGAATTCATGATGCTTGGGAAAAGAATTCCAGTTGGATTTGCCCTGAAAATCTTTTCGATGAAAGTAGTGTGCCAAAGCGTGATCGTAAAGGAGTTTCAAAAACTCAGTTGAACATATTTTCCTTCATTGTTGACAAGACCTCTGCTGTTGATCTTAATGCTTCTGCTGAAAATACTTGATTCGCAATTTTCTGCGCCTAGCTCAAAGGCGTTAAAGAAAAGCACTCTTGGGAGATAACCCAATGTTTTACTTTCAGTACTTTTTCTTTTATTTGAGTCTTGGAAGTCATTACTACAGTAATGACCGCTCCTTATCTTGTTTATTTTCGTTTTTGTGCCAAGAGAAGCCTCTAATTTGAGTGAGGTAAAGATTTGGGGATGTTGCTGTCCTGAAACTGTTTTCGGTGCTGCACCGTAAAAATTCGTATAAATTCTATGTTTATCTTTTGGACCTGCGATTTCTTGTGCATATGCCCCAGGTTATATCTAAACTTTTGTTAGTTGAACACTTTTTGATTTGAGCAACAGAAAATCCCTCAAAAATTCGACCTTTGTCAGCTGTTCAGTTTTGACAGATTTCTGCCAATATTTGTGTTTGCCACTTTATCGCTTTCTTTTGAGTTCTTTTGATCATGGAACTTTTGGGGAGGTTGCTACAGTAGTATTTGCTATATATGTGGTGGTTTTGAGTTGAAACCTGAAGCAAATAGAGGATTGATTATATGTTATGCTTGCACTAATGTTGCTAATAGAATTGTGTTTAGTTTTGTATGAAGCAAGTTTTCAAGTGTAGGGATTGGAGAATGATGAGATGAGTTGAAGAATGGACAAAAGCTCATGCTTGGGGATGCCCATGCATCACCCCAAGAAATATCCAAGAAGTACAAGCGTCAAAGCTTGGGGATGCCCCCGAGGCACCCCTTCTTCATCGGCAAAAATCAGGTCACCTTTCAAAACACTATATTTTTATTGCTTCATGCACTATGTGTTTTTCTTGGAGCGTCAGTTGTTTTAGTTTTCTTAGTTAGTTTAGTTTGTTTGTTTGCTGTAATAAATGGTTGGACCCCAACAAATTTCCTTTGGAGGAGATGTACTCGTTTTCATTTGCAAAGAACGCTCAGTTTTTCACTCTTATCGTTCATCGAGCGTTTTTCTTTTTCTGCTACTGCTTTTGGTTTTCGTTTTCGCCTTGATTTGCGTTCAGATCTTGTTATATCTTTTCATCAAGGTGTATTTTTGCCTCTGATCTTTATTGGTTTTCATCAAAAAGAGGTGTTTATAAAAATTTCAAATGGTGTTGAAAAAAGAGAAAAAGCTTTGTGCAAAATAGTGGTACAAGAAGGAGCTTGTGTAGACTGTGGCTTAGGCTTTTACATGTCATGCTTGATGTCTTTTTGATAGTATGCTTAGTGGTTTTGCTGTAGCATGACTTGTCTCAAATAACTGAGATTGCTTAATGAGCCTTTGAAAAAATCATGCGTTGTTTTTTATTGTATGGAAGCATTATTTTGGTTTTCTCCTTGATGCTTTATTTGGGTTGACTTGGCGCATGCTCACACATGTTAGACTCTTACAAAGTCACCAATAGCCGTCATGATCATTTAGTTTTTGACTTTTGATGCCATCTTATGCTTCTTTTAATGTCGCTTTGTCGCTTTGCATGATTATGGCCATTATTGCTCTCTTAGTTGGTCGCTCCCAGTCTTTTGCTAGCCCTCGCCTTGTACTGAGTATGAGCTCTACTCGTGCATCCAACTCCTAAAAGCCAAAGTTTTCCAAAGTGTCCACCATACATACCTACTAGCAATTTGCTATTCCAAGTAAATTTGACTTGCTTTTATTTTCTCTTCAAATTAAACTCTTACCAGTGTTATGCGAAATTCGGTCAGTAAAGCTCTCACGAACTAGAAGGCACACTTTACTTTTTCCTGTTCTTAAAAATTTGACATTGTGGTCTCTTATGTTGAGTTGTTATGCTTGCAAGTTGTAAGTTGGATTCTAGCCCAGCCATGCTGTCATGGGGCAAGATTTCAACATTGCACTTCTTATTTGAGTTGATATCGTGATCTTTTGTTTATGGATGCCCGCGGTGTGAAATGAATTGGAAATCTTGTGGGGATCATGGAGTTTGTATATGTGTTAGGGAAACGCCGGGCCGCCAATCTAAGCCATGCATAATTCATGGTGGAAATTTGCAGCATACCCATGCTGAACATTCGACGACGCATCTCACAATAAAAAGCTAAACAAAAGGCAAATAAAAGAGATGTCGAGGTGTTCATTGTCTGCTTGTCCTGTCATTTTGGTGTGGGCTTGTTCCATGTCATCGGGCACGGAGGTACCCCATTGGCGGTTCTCAATGATATGCATATACTTACAATGACAAGAGCCTTGCTTGGGACTCTAAGTAAAGTAGCATGAGGTTTGGGTACTCGTATTCACGGGGCACGAGGTTTTCAACTTATGATTTGTCAAGCATATGCATCATAATTGTTCTCGCATTAACTTTAACCATTCAAGATGCTTATGATGGGGGCAATGAGAGCTCAAAGCCGGTAAGTACCATAATTTTTGAAGGTTATAAAACTTGCAATCACTGCTTCCCTCTGCGAAGGGCCTTTCTTTTACTTTTATGTTGAGTCACCACCTTCTTTCTTTATGCACCATTAAGAGAGCATAGTTGTCATTCTTAGTGTGATATGCATTGTCCCAAAGTTCATTGATTGACTCATATTGTTGGTTTCACTTGTTCTTAAATTATTTGTATCTAGTCGCCCTCTTAAACTTGAAGGTGTCCTATGCATTTATGTTTTGCTCTCTTTGAAGGACAAGCTGAAAACCATTTGTATGTTTTTCCTTATGATTTGAACACAGGTTTGACTTTCATTGTTTCATTATCATGATCTTTTGTTTGTGTTCATTTGCATGTTTACAACATGGTTGCTAAGTTCTTATTGTCATGATTATATCTTCATGCCCATGTTTTAAGTTCTTATGATCCCAGCTCACCAATGCTTAAATATATGATCAAGATTGTGTAGGTGCATGTCACCTCAAAAATTATTCTTTTGTTATCACTTACCTACTCGAGGACGAGCAGGAGTTAAGCTTGGGGATGCCTGATACGTCTCCAACGTATCTATAATTTTTGATGCTCCATGCTTGTTTTTACACCATTTGCCTATTGTTTCGTTACACTTAGTGGCACTTTTATGCATTTTCCGGAACTAACATATTAACAAGTGCCACAGTGCCAGTTTCCTGTTTTCTGCTGTTTTTGTGTTTCAGAAGTGATACACAGGAAATATTCTCGGAATTGGACGAAACAAGTTCCTGAAGTCTTATTTTACCCGGAAGCTTCCAGAGATCCGAACAGAAGTAGGAGGGGGGCCACCAGGGCCCCACACACAGGGGCGGCGCGGCCAGGCCCCTGGCCGCGCGGGCCCCGTGTGAGGGCGCCTGGCCCCTCCTCTGACATCGACCCTTCGCCTATAAAGACCCCCCGACGAGAAAAACCTAAGTACTCGATCAGATTTCCAGAACACATCGCGATCCACCGCCACCATCGACCCGAAGATCGGGAGGGTCCAGAAGCTCTTCCCGGCACCCTGCCGGAGAGGGGAATCGCCACCGGAGGTCTTCTTCATCGCCATGCTTGCCTCCGGAGCGATAAGTGAGTAGTCTACCTTGGACTATGGGTCCATAGCAGTAGCTATATGGTTGTCTTCTCCACCATGTGCTTCATGTTTAGATCTCATGAGCTGCCCTACATGATTGAGATCACCGTTATGTAATTCTACATGTTTGGTTTGTTGGGATCCGATGAATATTGGTGTTTATGATTAAGTTGATGTACTGAATTATATCTTTTGTTATCTCTATGTTGTTTATGATCTTGCATGCTCTCCGTTGTTAGTAGCTATCTTGGCCGAGTAGTTGCTAGTGACTCCAAGAGGGGGTATTTATGCTCGATAGTGGGTTCATGCCTCTATTTCACCTGGGGGAGTGACAGAAACCTCTAAGGTGGTAGATGTGCTGTTGCTACTAGGGAGAAAACAACATTCATATGCTCAAGGGCATATGCTTTGTTTACATTACACACTTTGCTTAATGCAATTATCTGTTGT
Source organism: Dactylis glomerata (assembly GCA_007115705.1). Classification (NCBI taxonomy): domain Eukaryota; kingdom Viridiplantae; phylum Streptophyta; class Magnoliopsida; order Poales; family Poaceae; genus Dactylis; species Dactylis glomerata. The sequence goes on from QXEO01000639.1 coordinate 1,277,896, forward strand.
TCGCAACTTAATACTACTGGGGTGTTCGGATTGATATCCCCGAGAGTGGATTATTAGTCATAGATGCAGTTGGATGGCGGTCTATGTATTTTGTTGTAATGCCCAGAGTAAATCTCATAGTGATCTTCTTGACATATCACGTTTATCTTTATTCTATCAATTGCCCAACTGTAATTTGTTTACCCAGCATGTGTTATTTTATCTATGGAGAGACACCACTAGTGAACTGTGGACCCCGGTCCTATTTACATCATATTGCTATCACCTGTTTACTTTACTCGCACTGTTTACTTTACTCGTACTGTTTATTTTACTCGCATACTATATTGTTTTCCACTCGATACGCTCATAATCTTTGTTTCAAGCAAACCGGTGAGATTGACAACCTCATCGCAAGTTGGGAACAAAGTACTTGGTTGTGTGTGTGCAGGTTCTGCATCACCTTCAGTCGTCACCGTCTCTCCTCTCCTGACCGACATTAAACCTTGGTTTCTTAACTGAGGGAAAACTAACCGCTACACTCATCATACCTTCCTCTTGGGGTTCCCAACGGGCTGGTTATTCACCACGCACAAGGACAGTCTGCTCCCACATCAACTCGCCATCATCAGCAGCAGTCACCACCTTCTACCTTTATGCACCATTAAGAGAGCATAGTTGTCATTCTTAGTATAATGTGCATTGTCCCAAAGTTTTCATTGATTGATTCATATTGTTGGTTTCACTTGTTCTCAAATTATTTGTACCTAGTCGCCCTCTTAAACTTGAAGGTGTCCTATGCATTTATGTTTTGCTCTCTTTTAAGGACAAGCTGAAAACCACTTGTATGTTTTTCCTTATGATTCGAACACACGTTTGACTTTCATTGTTTCATTTTCATGATCTTTTGTTTGTGTTCATTTGCATGTTAACAACATGGTTGCTAAGTTCTTATTGTCAAGATTATATCTTTCATGTCCATGTTTTAAGTTCTTATGATCCCAACTCACAATGCTTACATATATGATCAAGATTGTGATGGTGCATGTCACCTCAAAAATTATTTCTTTTGTTATCACTTACCTACTCGAGGACAAGCAGGAGTTAAGCTTGGGGATGCTGATACGTCTCAAACGTATCTATAATTTTTTATGCTCCATACTTGTTTTTACACCATTTGCCTAATGTTTCGTTACACTTCGTGGCGTTTTTATGCGATTTCTGGAACTAACCTATTGACAAGATGCCACAGTGCTAGTTCCCTGTTTTCTGCTGTTTTTGTGTTTCAGAAAAGCTACACAGGAAATATTCTCGGAATTGGACGAAACAAGTTCCAAAAGTCTTATTTTTCCCGGGAGCTTCCCGAAGACCGAAAGAGAGCCAGAGAGGGGCCAGAGGCCGCCCTCACACATAGGTGGCGCGGCCCAGGCCCTGGCCGCGCCACCCTGGTGTGAGGAGCCCCTGGCTGCCCTCTGACGACGCCCCTTCGCCTATATAATGCCTCGGGATAGAAAACCCTAAGGGAGTCGGCGAAATTTCCAGAACAGTTCCGCATCGCCGCCGCCGCCGTCGACAAATTTCGGGGGACAGAAGTCTCTGTTCCGGCACCCTGCCGGGACGGGGAAGTGCCCCCGGAGCCATCTCCATCGGTCTCCATTGCCGTCTCCGCCGTCTCCATCGACCTCACCGCCATCTCCATCAACCTTGCTGTCTCCTATGATGAGGAGGGAGTAGTTCATCCCCGGGGCTAAGGGCTCTACCGGTAGCTATGTGGTTCACCTCTCTCTCCCATGATGTGATCTTTATGTGATCGTGAGCTTTGTATCATGTTGAACAAGTAGATATTATTATTCAGATATTATGTGTACTCTAGTGGTATTATTAAAGTAATCTATTCCTCCTGCCATGGTGTAACGGTGACAGTGCGTGCATCATGGTGATACTTGGTCTAGGCTACGATTATGATCTTTTATGGATTATGAGAATAATTATCGCTATGATAGTATTGAAGTGATCTATTCCTCCTTTCATGGTGTAATGTTGACAGTGTGTGCACCATGTTAGTACTTGGTCTAAGTTGCAATAATATCTATCTTGAGTTGTGCTTTGATTTGGATATTTCTATGAGTGGTGTTTGTCAAGTACTTGATGAACTTTAAGGGGTGCTTCTGTAGCCACTACGCAATGATTAGTGTTGTTCAATAGGAGAGTAATTCAGAGTACCATAGTGAAGAGAAGTTGTTTATTTGTTCAATTATGTTATATTTGTTGGGAGTGTGTCCACTAGTGAAAGTATGATCCCTAGGCCTTGTTTCCAAGCATTGCACACCGTTTACTTCCTGTTTTGTTACATGTTTGCTCGCAACGATATTTATTTCATACTACATTTACTACTCATAATCATCACTACTACTTGTATTTCACTATCTCTTCGCCGAACTAGTGCACCTATACATCTGACAAGTGTATTGGGTGTGTTGGGGACACAAGAGACTTTCTGTATCATAATTGCAGGGTTGTTTGAGAGGGATAGCTTTGACCTCTTCCTCCCTGAGTTCGATAAACCTTGGGTGATCCACTTAAGGGAAACTTGCTGCTGTTCTACAAACCTCTGCACTTGGAGGCCCAACACTGTCTACAAGAACAGACGCGTGCGTAGACATCAGAAGTTTCTGGAAATCGAGCATCAAGGGCAAGTCATCAAACTCCAGGGCCTCACGGCAGCTAATGCTCAGCGTCAGCGGGCTTCTCTATCGGATATGCCATCACAAACGGTTGACACAAGTGAAGACCACTGGATTAGAGTTTGTCAAATAGAAGCTGATAGTTCTGATACGGTTTCTTCGATCACTCAGCTGTTGTTACAGGAGTATGCTGATGTTTTTGAAGAGCCCAAGGGTATGCCGCCATCTCGCTCCTGCGATCATACAATACCTCTTCTGTCAGGCGCTCAGCCATTCTCAATTCGGCCATACCGCCATGCACCAGCTGTCAAGGATGAGATTGAGCGGCTAGTCAGGGAGTTGTTGGCAACTGGGGTCGTTCAACCAAGCACCAGCCCTTTCTCTTCACCGGTGATTCTGGTCAAAAAGCGTGATCATACTTGGCATCTGTGCGTGGATTACCGCCACCTCAACGCTCTTACCTGCAAAACCAAGTTTCCGCTACCAGTCATCGACGAATTGCTTGATGATTAGCAGGTGCAGCATGGTTCTCTAAGTTGGACTTACGGGCAGGGTATCATCAAATTCGTCTGGCCGAAGGCAAAGCTTACAAAACAGCATTCCAAACGCATCAGGGGCACTTTGAGTATAAGGTGATGTCGTTTGGTTTGTCAGGAGCTCCTGCCACATTCCAGAGGGCCATGAACACAACTCTGGCACCACTCTTGCGCAAGTGTGCCTTGGTGTTTTTCGACGACATTCTGGTGTATAGTCCTACCTTGTCCCAGCACCATACTGATCTGGAAGGTGTGTTGCAACTACTCAGGAGAGATAAGTGGCAAGTTAAGCGGTCCAAATGTTCCTTTGCTCAGCAGCAGTTGTCTTACTTGGGCCATGTCATCAGCAGTCAAGGAGTGGCTACTGAAGAAGATAAGATACGGGTTGTCCGCGACTGGATCACTCCAACTAATGTAAAGCAATTGCGAGGATTCCTTGGTTTGGCTGGTTACTATCGGAAGTTTGTTCGCCACTTTGGAATTTTGTATCGACCGTTGACAGCTCTGCTCAAGAAAGGGGCACTCTTCATTTGGACCAGTGAATGTGTACAAGCATTTGAAGCTCTCAAACAGGCGCTGGTTTCTACACCGGTGCTTGCCTTGCCGGATTTCGCTAAGACATTTGTTATCGAGACGGACGCCTGTGATAACGGCATTGGCGCGGTGCTCCAACAAGACGGCCATCCTTTAGCTTTTCTCAGCAGGGCCCTGGGCCCTCGCTCCAGCGGGCTGTCAGTCTACGAGAAGGAATGCATGGCAATTTTGGCGGCAGTGGACCATTGGAGATCGTATTTACAACTGGGGGAGTTTGTGATCAGGACTGACCAGCGGAGTTTGGTTCATTTGGAAGCTCAACGTCTTACCACCGTGTGGCAGCATAAGGCATTTACCAAGCTAATGGGCCCACAGTACAGAATTTGTTATAAAAAGGGGGCCGAGAACAAGGCAGCTGACGCCTTGTCCAGGCGGGTACATTCCTCTGATGCTGAACTGTTTGCTCTGTCCGAAGCTCGACCGGCGTGGTTGGAGGAAGTGGTCACTGGTTATGCTGGAGATGAACAAGTGCAGAAACTTCTAGCAGAGCTCGCTATCTCTCAGACTCAAGGTCCCTTTTCGCTGCAGCAAGGTTTAATTCGTTTCAAGGGGCGCATCTGGCTGGGTAACAACATCGATTTACAACAGAAAGTGTTGTCGGCCTTACACGACAGTCCTGTTGGTGGACACTCTGGGTTCCCAGTCACTTATGCTAGAGTTCGTCAACATTTTGCCTGGCCAAAGATGAAAATGTCAGTCAGGGAGCATGTGCAGAGTTGTTCTATTTGTCAGCAGTCGAAGCCTGATCGGTCCAAGTACCCGGGCCTGTTATAGCCCCTGGAGACTCTAGCAGCAGCTTGGGACGTGGTGACCATGGACTTTATCGAAGGGCTCCCTCGCTCTTCCAGGTACGAGTGTATCTTGGTGGTGGTCGATAAGTTGACTCGCTTTGCCCATTTTATTCCACTTTCCCATCCTTTCACGGCGCAAACGGTTGCGAATGCTTACATGGAGTCAGTTTTCAAGCTGCATGGCATGCCTTTGGCAGTGGTGTCGGACCGGGACAAGATTTTTACCAGTCAGTTTTGGCAGCAGATGTTCAAGTGCTCGAGAACTCAGTTGCGCATGAGCACGGCCTATCATCCGCAATCTGATGGGCAAACCGAGCGGGTGAACCAATGCCTGGAGACATTTTTGCGTTGTTTCACTCACGCATGTCCTGGGAAATGGTCCAAATGGTTGGCCTTGGCGGAACACTGGTATAATACTAGCCCGCACTCGACACTCGGCACATCTCCTTTTGCTGTGTTCTATGGCCGGGAGCCAAGGCAATTGGGTCTGTCTCCCTTGGATGTATCACCAGTGGTGGAGGTACAGGACTGGTTGGACGAGAGGCGTACTATGATGGATCTTCTCCAGCAGCACTTGGCGAGGGCCACTCTCAGGATGAAGACACAAGCGGAGAAGGGCCGGTTGGAACGCTCGTTTCAAGTGGGGGAATCGGTGTTTCTCAAGCTTCAGCCCTATGTGCAGCACTCGGTGTCTCGGCGCTCGAACCACAAGTTATCTTTCAAGTTCTACGGTCCTTACAAAGTGTTGAGCAAAGTGGGATCCGTGGCCTATCGCTTGGAACTGCCCGTGGACTCCAAAGTGCATCCGGTGTTCCATGCCTCGCAGCTCAAGCAAGCTCAGCACAGGCCCATCCAGGTCGAAAGGTTTCTTCCTGACATGTCCATGTTGGTGCAGGTCCCAGATAGGTTTTGGAGTTCCGTTGGTGCAAGACGGCCAACAAGATCACCCGCCAAGGGCTGGTTTGTTGGGGTGCAGCCGGCCCTGTTGCACCAACCTGAGAGAATCTGGAGGATCTCCATCGTCGTTTCCCGGCGGCTCCAGCGTGGGTGCCGGAACGAGCACTGGACTTCCGCTGGTCTGCACACGCGACTGGCGCCCGTCGACAAGTGTTGGTCGTCTGGAACTTCTCCAACCCCGACAAGGCCACCTGGGAAGACCTGGAACAACTACAGCAACGCTATCCGGCGATGTCGGCTTGGGGGCAAGCCGAGTTTTAGGGGGGGGGGGGGGGGGCATTGTCAGCGACCTGCCAAGTGCGACACCAGGAGAAGAAGCACGGAAGCCCACGTCGACGCAAGGCGAACCCAAGATACCTTGGGCCGGAATGGGTGGGGCCTGTCAAGGCGACTACTTAAGACGCTAGCGAACAAGAAGACGGCATCCAGTTGGATCAGAAGAACGGCGGCTCTCTCCTCTTCCCTGGCTCTCTCCTCGATCCCCCAATTGCTTGCTGATTGATCTCTGTAACCTCTATTGTATCAGATCTCATGAACTAGAACCCTTGAATCGAGCCACTCCAGTACCGATACGTTATCACGTTCCTCCTCCAAAGATGCAGCCCTTGATACACGGGGGGATGGTGCTGATGCCGGGCCGTGAAGGGAGTAATTAACTAAATTAAACTGTTTCCTGAGTTGGCTCAGATTCCCGCTGTACAGAGAAGCAGGATGTCAAGCTTGGATCTTGGCGTCCATGGCGGCGGCGCGGGACAGCCGGTAGTGGTGACATGGCTCCGGCGACCGGCTGGACCAGTTGAGCCGCTATTTGCTGGCCACCAAACCGCAGCTCTCACAGGCGCTAGGTTCCTCGACCGTTGGCAAGCGCATCCGGGCGCCGCGGATGGCCAGCTGGGGCTGGAGCGCGTCTAATGGAAGTGGGTGCACAGGCGACTTGGTGTGGGAGACGGAGGAGCTGCCTGCGCCAATGACCAACTATTTGTTTCTGCCTGTCTTGACCCAAGGCAAAGGTATAATTCTTTCAGTTCTAGAACTGGTATCTTTCAAGTGGGGACATTCAGATTGAAAGCTCCTGTTGGATTCTTTTGCTACGCACGTGATGGTTGAAACCATGGTGCTTTTTTTGTAGATGATCATGTCCTGATGGACTTCAGCTGCGAGATTTGAGGCTGGACGGGGTGCAGCTGACTCGGTGAGGGGCACGGTGTTTGGCCGCCTCCGCAAGGATGAAGTCCACCGACATCTCGCCGCTGGCAAACCTGTCATGATGTCTGTCTCCTTTACACTTGTTTTATCTGTGGTGCCTATACTTGCTCCAGTAAACCTGTCATGCAGTGTTTCCAGGTGTGCATCGCACTTGCAGAGAGACTGCTTCTGAACTTTTTTCCTTCTCTATATATGATATTCACTCTTTTTATTTCAAGTTTCTGGATTTTTGATAGTGGCCATTTTTCTCGCTGTTATTTTTTTTTTTTTGAACAAAACGGGCAATTTTGCCTCATTTTATTTAAAAAAGAAGAAGAGAATTGACCGGTTCATTTGCAGGGGAACCGGCCGAAAACCCGTACAATGCACCAATATCGTCATAGAACACGACCATATTGGGCACACCACCACAGCCAACCTGGCTACCCACACGAAACACAGACACACAAAGAAGCTGCATCGAGGTTGCCACACAGTGTCATCGTCATCACTCCTCCATGAGCCAGCGACTCCGACTTCACCGGCGACTTCCCAAACCGAGCTCCCCGAACGGCGTCGGAGCCCATGCCGGCCCATGCCACCAATTGGCCACACGCGCCAAGGACAGACAGCTTCGACTCAGACGACGAGCATCACAAGGGAAAGAAGCTGGACTTGCGCCGACCGAGCACACTGCAAACCTCCCGCGGCCGGTCATCGTCGCCGCAGCAACACCACCGCAGCTCCGACTCCACAGCAGCACGGCAAGCAGAAGAACCCATCGGACACGCCGGATAGAACCGACTAACGAAGTCCCGTCTCGACCCATCTTCTGCTCGAGCCATCATCTTCGCCAAACTGCACACTTGGACCTCACACAGCGGCCCGACAACCACCATCAACACCTGAAACTCTGGCCGCAGGCGACTCCGAGACGATGCCCCCAACAAGGACGAGACACAACAGCGCCTCCATCGCCCGATCCCGGATCAGAGGTTTCCCTCCGGAGTCAAGGCCGCAGGCGCAGCAGTGCGCACACCTCACAACGATGCTTCCAAGAAAGTATGCGACGACCGCGGCCGCCGCCATCGCCAGCTCTGGCCAAAGCCGGAGCAAGGATTTCTCCCGAAGGTGCCCAACAACTGTAGCCTGAATCGGCCACCCACGAGCCACCACCACGCCGACCACCAACCCTTGCCGAAGCCGGCTCCGCACCACCAGGCCGAGAGCACCAATGCTGCACGGAGACGCCACCGGGACAAGCCAAGCCGCAACCCGAAGAGCAACACCGAAGCCCTCGCCGTCGGCCAGCCCCAAACCGCCGCCCTCACGGCCGATTTCGACCAACCTTGCCGCCGACCGGAGCCGCCGCTCCAGCGCCCGGGGGCCACAGCGGCCAGAGACCATCGAGCCCCCCCACCAGCACGCGCGAGGAGGACGAGGGGGAACGGCCGGCCGGCGCGCCCCCGGAGCCCAGGACCGCCACTCCCAGCAGATCCTCCACACCCGTACTGCAACATGGCGCCGCCGCGCCGCCCGGCCGGACGAAGCTGCCGCCACCATGCCGCCACCAGCCCCCGCCTCCACCCCAAGAGGAGACGACGGCGCGGCTCTCCCGGAGCCAGGTCCGCGCCGGGACCGACTCCAGCCACCACGAGCCTCGACGCTGCGCCGCCCCCGGTCGACGGCCGAAACGGCGAGCCCGTCCTGCGCCGTGCGCCTCCACGGCGAGATCCCCCTCGAGGCCTTCGGCGGTGAGGGCGCCCGCCGCCACCTCGACGTCGGCCTGCGGAGGCGGCGGCGGCGAAGGGAGCTTGGCCTTGGCGATCTCCGGCGGCGGCGGCGGCTAGGGTTCCCCGAGTCGCCCCGTGCGGGAGCGACGCGGGGTCGGGCCTGTTTCTCGCTGTTATAACTTGTGTCATATTGTTTTTTGTTCAGTAGGCTTCAACCGAATAGATCTAGAAGGGGAGCTGGTCATGGAATTCAGGTGGACAGAGACTCAATTATAGGTATATAATGATACTTTAGTATGATGTGTTGCAGCTCCCATACAGGAAAGCTTTATAAATTCAATCTTTTGTTACAGTTCACATAGACTTAGATATTTGGATGCAGATTCAGATATGTTATTTGTATTTGTATCTGAATGTTTGATGAAGTATTAGATTCATACCATATATGCCATGTGTACAGGCTTTGACAATTTACATGTTCTGCCGCATCCTAATATCAAATCTTGCACTCTGCTTTTGATATGTTAGATTATTTTCCAGAAACAGATATTTGTCCCACTTCCTATGGTTGCCAGTAAAGAATTATTGAAATAGCTGTTTTACTGAACATTGTTGTTTACTGTATGTTGGTCAGATATTATGTCAACGAACCTGGTGCATGTTACATTGGTACTCAATAACAGCTAGATTACATAACATCGGATAACGAGTGACTAATCCACATGACATGAATGCAAAGTGGTAAGGCATAGTTCTTGCAGGCCATTATTTCTCTCTTATTTCTTTTGGCTCTGGCATACAATGTAGATGATTGCACATCTGTATGTATCACGTAATTGAGAGACATTATTTCCTCCATTGTCTCTCTATTTTATTATGTAACCGCAGGTTCGTTTAAGATGACTTTATTCACTGCCTGCCAAATATTTTGTTCAAGAAAAACGTATTTTGTTTGACCCCTTATGATTTTTTTCATGTAGGTCTTCACGAATGGCCTTCTACAAGATCGTACTTTTTTCTCATATGCATGGGCCTCTTCTTTCGGGTGGGTGTTATGGAGGTGGATTTGCCACCTGATATGCATGATCAGGTTTCTTGGCTCCCTGTTCTGATGGTGCATTTTTCTGGTCAACAATCTCATGTTTCTGGTGCTATTCCTCCTACATTTAAGGAAAAGAGAACTTCAACTTATCCAAGACAACACAGTTCAGAATAGACCAAGTTGGCATTTCAACTTCATTTGTATGGTTTGTGCAAATAATTATGACTTGTCTGCAAAATTCCGAATGACAGAAGAAGTGTGAGGAACATTTGTGTTGATTGACTGAGCAAAACGAAGTTAGTATTGCAATCGATTGCATATTTATCACCAGATCTCTTGGTTTTCCTTTGCAGTCTAGAACGAATTTTTTCCACAGCTGGTTATTTGAGAAGGAGATGATGGTGTTGTTTTAAACTCTGTATTTACATATCTATGTCATCAGCAAGACTGTCGGTGCTCCGTGTTGTTTTTGGCGAGGAGCCCACACAATCGTGGTCGACAAATGAGTATTTGGAAAATTTGAATTACAATGCAAGAGAAGGTGAGCACTGCATGATCGATTTATTGTTAATGTGATTTTGTTTGTGTACCTACGTTCTCAAATGAACATATAATACACTACTTTTAAGTTATTGAATATGTTAGTTTTCATTGGAGTTATGAATGCTTTTATCACAGCCTGTTATTTCAGCTGGACATTACATGGTGACAATGGCTTCGTCTCAGGATATAGCGAGCTTACTTCGGGATCAAAGAGAACAAAGAGAAACATGTAGCACAACATATAAACACCACAAAAGGTACTTAACTGTGTCACCGTCCTATAGATATTAGTTTTTACCACTTAACTAGCTTAGAGAATGATCTATATTTCCCGTAATGATGTTCTCCTTCTGTAAAGCAAAAAACCACGGGTAAAGGGGAGCCTCTTATTTATGTACTGCTATATAGCACTGTAGCACTGCAGGTTTAATTCCCCCTATCTACTTCAGTTAGTTTAGGGGTTAAATTGATGAGAGAATGTTCCTTCAGCTTTGCCTCTTCTCTTAGTGCATAACTTCAGAATATGAAAAATCCACCTATAGATAGCATTTGTATTTCTTTTTTTAAAGAAAAATAAAGCTTTAACTTATTCAAGATAGCACAGTCTAGATATACCAAGCTGGTAATTGGGATTCATTCGTGTGGTTTATACAAATTATTTAATCAATGCACCTATTATACATTTGGTCGACGTAATTTATTCAGTAACGTTTGGTGCTCTTCTAATTCAGTTCATTTATTGGTACATGATATATGGGATCTAGAAATCGGGATAGGTTTTCTTCTGGTGGTTGATAGTTTTCAGTTTTCGGTCTTTGCCTGATGTGATTCCAAGTGTTCTTTTTAGATTGGGACCGTGGACTTGGGGATGCGTGTGTTTGGCAGATCAATTTGAAAGAGAGGTATTATTGTATATTGTCCTCTCCGGCATACATATACACCATACTTCATGTTGGCGGTAGACTTAAGACGTTGTCACATCTAGCCAACACATATCGATTTATCGGGAGGGTTCTTCTTCAGTTTCTTTTGGTCGGCGGCGCCTCAGTTTGTTCTGATCGGCGGCGCCGATCTGATGTGTCTGTTGATGCTTTCCATCTGTTGGTTGTTCCCGTTCAGCCATTTAGTTCAATGGATAGTTTAATTGATTCTGAACCAGGGATTCTGCTGAATGCGGCGGCTGATGGTACACTCGACGGTTAGTTTGGTGTCACCCTTTGTTCCTACCATTTACTTTTTATAGCGGTGTCTTAGTTGTGTAGCATTGTTTTAGTTGCTCCTACTCCTTCTACACCTGCTAATAGATTAAACTGCAAATTGTCGGAGGCCGCAGGGCAATGGGTCAGCACCTTGCATCTGTTAGCAGGCCCCATGTGTTGTGCATTGTTGTTCTTTTTGCAGGACATCCGATATGTTAAGTTGCTTTTGTCTTCAGATTTTGGCAGTGTTTTGAGATTGAAGTGTGCTTCTGTTTGTTCTTTCGGTTTTTTATCTGCATTCATTGGCTGCTGCTTTTAAATGCTTTTGTTCTGATTGTTCTTATCCTGAACTTCATGTCCAGGCCCTTCATAGCGGAGCAAGGCAGCATAATCTTCAATAATGAGTTGTGCTGTGTGGTCATACATTACAAGCCATACTTTACCTCTTTCAGGATAAGAGATGCTTAGATAAATGGTGGTGTATACCTGTCCGGATTTTTTTCCCCTATATAAATTATTTAACTGTTGGTTTCTACTTTTTCTGCCCTGATGTTCACGCTTATTGTAAAGAATCTAAGACCAGAAATTTATCTATTTTCAGAACATCTGACTGATACTTATAGCAATGCATGAGACCATTAGAAGGGACGAAGCTCTCTTTATCATGGATTATTCCATGAATTCATGAAAACCTGTTGTGTTTTTCCATTCTCCTCATAATAATTCTATAGCTATAATTGGAAAGCGAAACTACCTTGGGTGCGTACAAATGTCGGCAGTTATAGAAAAATACAGACTGACCATTGTCAGGCATCCCGCATCCGTTCCAGCCGACTCGCTGAACGATAGAATCCTCCAGTGAAATAACCAACTACTCATTTTCAAAATTAAGTAGTACTAGCAAAATTCTGTAGTTGTAGATACAGTTTAACAGTTTTGCTATGGCACTCTTACAGCAATCGATATACGGAATTTCATCGATATAATCTACGGGCGCGGCGTGCTGCCGCGTCTACACTTCCTAGTACATATATTAAAGTTGAAGGAATTAGGAAGCTCTCATTGCATAGCACACTATTCACATGAACAGTAACCAGTGCATGAACAGTGCTCAATAGCGTTTGGACTGTTCGATTTAAATCCAGCAGTAAAAGTAACATCGATGACCAATTCAGTATAACGCCTGATGCAGTAATTTTTATCGTTAATTTTTTATAGTAGTTTCTCAATACAACGCAAACAACGTGTAATACAGCATTCTTACCAGTAATTGTATAACAGTATTTTTTTGGTTTAACTCTTCAGCTTAAGCAGTTGTTTGTGGCGGTAATTACTTTTTTTTATACCTTGGCGGTAATTACTTAACCATGCTTCTTAAATGATGATGCGCAATCTTTCAACTGTATTTTCACAACATTTTTAATTTTTGTCGTTAACTCTTTATAGTAGTTTCTCGATACAACGCAAACAACGTGTGATATAGTATTCTTACCAGTAATTGTATAACAATATTTTTTTTGTTTAACTCTTCACCTTAAGCAGTAGTTTCTGGCGGTAATTACTTTTTTTGACATCTTGGCGGTAATTACTTAACCGTGCTTCTTAAATGATGAACGCCTAATGCAGTAATTTTTATCGTTAATTTTTTATAGTAGTTTCTCAATACAACGCAAACAACGTGTAATACAGTATTCTTACCAGTAATTGTATAATAGTATTTTTTTGGTTTAACTCTTCAGCTTAAGCAGTTGTTTGTGGCGGTAATTACTTTTTTTTGACACCTTGGCGGTAATTAATTAACCATGCTTCTTAAATGATGATGCGCAATCTTTCAACTGTATTTTCACAACAACATTTTTAATTTTTGTCGTTAACTTTTTATAGTAGTTTCTCGATACAACGCAAACAACGTGTGATACAGTATTCTTACCAGTAATTGTATAACAATATTTTTTTTGTTTAACTCTTCACCTTAAGCAGTAGTTTCTGGTGGTAATTACTTTTTTTGGCACCTTGGCGGTAATTACTTAACCGTGCTTCTTAAATGATGATGCGCAATCTTTTAACTGTATTTTCACAACAACATTTTTAATTTTTGTCGTTAACTTTTTATAGTAGTTTCTCGATACAACGCAAACAACGTGTGATACAGTATTCTTACCAGTAATTGTATAACAATATTTTTTTGGTTTAACTCTTCATCTTAAGCAGTAGTTTCTGGCGGTAATTATTTTTTTGACACCTTGGCGGTAATTACTTAACCGTGTTTCTTAAATGATGATGTGCAATCTTTCAACTGTATTTTCACAACAACATTTTTTTGAAATTTTATGGTTGGTTCTTTTTAAAATTAGTTTTGCGGTATAATCTAAACAATAATTTCGCAGTACAACATGACAGTGTATGCTAGAGTAATTTTCCTGCTGATTTTATAGCATTATTTTCTCGGGACAGGCTCAAGCAGTAATTTCCCAATAGTAGTTGCTCAACACTAATTCTTCAATGCCGCACAATCGACCGATGGTAATGTCGCACCACTATTCTTTTGACGGTACGAAAATTGTAATTCTATGATAAGACCATCCACGCAAGAGTACATCACCCAACATTAATTACCTAACACTTATTCCTCAACAGTAAGTTCCCAATAATATCTTTTTGATTGTGTATGAACAATAATCTCCATCAATAATTTTTCAGATAACTGCCTTGTTCTATGCTAGCTTCTGGTTATATCCTAAGGAAATTTCGATAAACAAAACACTCTACTATTCGTCGCCTCTTTTATTTGAAAAAATGCTGCTACCTTCTTCTACTGATCGCCTCCGTAATTTTTAGGTAGTAATGTCCCGAATGCCGCACAATCCACCGACGGTAATGTCGCACCACTATTCTTTTAACGGTGCGGAAATTATAATTCTATGATACAGACCAACCACGCCAAGAGTACATCACCAACATTAATTACCTAACATTAATTCCTCAGCGATAACCTCCTAACAATATTTCTTTGATCCTGCATGAACAATAATCTCCATCGATAATTTTTTAGATAAATGTCTTCTTCTACGCCAGCTTTGGTTTATATCCTATAGTAACTTTGATAAATAAAATACTCCACTATTTTTACTCCACTATTTGTCGCCTCTTTTATTTGAAAAAATGCCGCTACCTTCTACTGATCGCCTCCCATAATTTTTAGGCAGTAATTTCTCGAAGTTAATTTGCAACTATTATTTCTTGGCAAAAAAATACGATGGTCCTGCGGGCATGCTCTATATTCATGATCTCTATTTTTTTTGCGAAAGATAGTAATGCCTTTTTCTATGGTAGCTTCATAAATTATATTTACTCCACCATCTGAATGAATGCCTCCTTCTATGGTATCTTCAAAAAAAATTACTCTTATCGTATTCTTCTTTATTCGTTACTTTGGCAACTTTAGAAAAATTACTCTTACATTTGGAGCCTCTTTTACCTGCTGCTTTATCCTACAAAAAATATACTTTCTCCACTATCTACCGCTCCTTTTAGCCAGGAAAATATTATTAACCAGTCTAGGACTTTGAAAAAAATTAATCCACTGCATGTCGCCTTTTAAGCCGGCACGCACTGTCATCTTCAACAACAAAAAAATACTATTATCCTATTCTCCTTTATTCGTTAACATTACTATCTTTTACTATGGCAACTTTAGAAAAATTACTCTTACATTTGGGGCCTCTTTTACCATGAAAAAAGTAATGCCTTTTTCTATGGTAGCTTCATAAAGTATACTTACTCCACAATGTGAATGGATGCCTCCTTCTATGGTATCTTCAAAAAAATTACTCTATCGTATTATTCTTTACTATGGCAATTTTAGAAAAATTACTCTTACATTTGGAGCCTCTTTTACCTACATGTTTTATCCTACAAAAAATATACTTTCTCCACTATCTACCGCTTCTTTTAGCCAGAAAATATTATTAATCAGTCTACGACTTTGAAAAAAATTAATCCACTGCATGTCGCCTTTTAAGCCGTCACGCACTGTCATCTTCAACAAAAAAGTACTATTATCCTATTCTCCTTTATTCGTTAACATTACTATCTTTTACTATGACAACTTTAGAAAATTACTCTTACATTTGGGGCCTCTTTTACCATGAAAAATACTACTGCTTTATCCTACGAAAAATATATTTTCTCCACCATCCGCTGCTTCTTTTAGCCAAAAAAATGTTATTAGCCAGTCTATGACTTTGAAAAAAATTAATCCACTACATGTCACCTTTTAAGCTGGCACGCACTGTCATCCAACACTCTCTCTTTACCATCTTCTCAGGACCACGCGGCGTCTTTTGTCTATACTACCCTCTTTTTTATTACGTTATGTTTTGGCAAACTTAAACAATTTGCTAAAATATACTATATTATGGAATAGAGTAAATAATACTTTTATAATTCTTTATCCAACAATTTAACAGCTAAGGGCGCGGCATGGCGCCGCGCCAAGCTTCCTAGTGTCCCATATTATTGCAATTATAGCACTTTATCTCAGACATATCGCGTTCTTCGTTGGCAGTCTTGTCGTTGCCACCGTTCCGGCCATTGCCGGTTTTGGTCTTGGCTTGCCCTTCTTGCGGCCGTTGCCGTTGCCGCCACCAGAGCCTTGCCCTTGCTTGCGCTACTTGCGGCGCGCCTCCCACTCCTCCTCCGTGAGGAGAGAAGGACACCATTTGCGCCTTGTGTCGTCGATCCATCGTCGCGTCCCTCCGATGAATGCAGTCGTCCGATCAATTCCTCAACCGAGACGGTGCGCAAATCGAGTAGAGTCTCGATGGAGCACGCCATCTGGGAGTATTGATTAGGGACGATGCGAAGGATCTTCTGCACCACCTTCAGTTCCTCCACGATGTCGCCGAGAGGCCGCAGGTTGTTGACGATATTCACGATGCGCAAGCCAAACTTGTCGAGGGTTTCTCTGTCGAGGAACATGATGTCCTCGAATTCCTTGCGCAGACGTTGCGCCATGGCCTCCTTGACGCGATCAGCGCCAACGCGGATCACCTTCACCGTGTCCCATGCCGCCTTGGCCGTTCTCTTGACTGCGAGCGCGCCCACCATCTCTGGCGGCACTGAACGCAGGAGCGCAGCCAACGCAGCCTTGTCGGTGGCCACATTGGAAGGGTTCCCTTCCACGGCTTCCCACATCAGCTTCACCTCCAAGTTAATCTGCATCATGTGAGCCCACTCGACGTAGTTCGTGGTGGTGAGCGTCGGCCATACCGTGTTGCCGCCGGTGACGATCCGCTCCTGGACAGAACGCTCATGGACGATGATATCATTGCTGCCCTTGCGCGCTCGACTCTGACCACGACTCTGACACCGTGCCCCTGGTGGAGTATGGGAGCGATCCGCCGTGTGTGGCGTGGACCCTGGAGTTAATTGCAAAAAACCACCACAAAAACCACCACTTTACAATTTTTTTTGCAATAATCAACCGGTATTGAGTAATTTGGTGACAAAAACCACTGATTATTGAGTTTACGAGAGCTAACAGCATTTCTGACTCATGGACCCGCTCTCCAGGCTTACGTGGCACGATCAAAGAAGCTACATTTGATAGGTTTAAATTCTGAGGTTCTTTTTGTAAAGTTGAGGCGGGCCACAATTGTCGGCTCCTATTTAAAGAAAAAACAAAGCCGCATCTCCTGTGATTCCCTTTTATTTATTTATTTTTCTATTCTTCCTTTTTCCTTATTTTTCTTACTCCATTTTCTTTCTTTTCCCCTCACATCCCCCTAAGTGAAGGTAGCACCGACGGCGGCCGGCGGCCGCTCCGGCGAGGCCTTATGCGCTGCACTGCCCTCTACTGCATCTCGCAATACGGTGCTGATGCCGTGATGTCTACGCACGCGTCTGTTCTTGTAGACAGTGTTGGGCCTCCAAGTGTAGAGGTTTGTAGAGCAGCAGCAAGTTTCCCTTAAGTGGATCACCCAAGGTTTATCGAACTCAGGGAGGAGGAGGTCAAAGCTATCCCTCTCAAGCAACCCTGCAATTACGATACAGAAAGTCTCTTGTGTCCCCAACACACCCAATACACTTGTCAGATGTATAGGTGCACTAGTTTGGCGAAGAGATAGTGAAATACTAGTAGTGATGATTATAAGTAGTAAATGTAATCTGAAATAAATATCGCTGCGAGCAAACATGTAACAAAACAGAAAGTAAACGGTGTGCAAAGCTTGGAAACAAGGCCTAGGGATCATACTTTCACTAGTGGATACACTCTCAACAAATATAACATAATTGAACCAATAGATACTATCATCAATATGCAACTCAAAACAATTCTCCAATGGAAAACGAACACTAATCATGCGTAGGGCTACGAAGCACTCCTCAAAGTCCGTATGTACCCAAACTAGATTGTCCCACACTATCACCGTGAATGCACTATAGAGACATTAACCAAAAAGATACACATGATGCACACACTAGTCACCTTTACACCATGATACAATGTATCTCCGGAGAGTACAATAATAAAGCATAGGAGTAGCATAATATCTGAATAATAACATCTACCAATTCAACTAGATACAAAGCTCACGATCACATAAAGATCACATCATGGGAGAGGGAGGTGAACCACATAGCTACCGGTAGAGCCCTTAGCCCCGGGGGAGAACTACTCCCTCCTCATCATAGGAGACAACAAGGTTGATGGAGATGGCGGTGAGGTCGATGGAGATGGCGGGGATGGCGATGGAGACTGATGGAGATGGCTCCGGGGGCACTTCCCGTCCCGACAGAGTGCCGGAACAGAGACTTTTGTCCCCCGAAATTCGTCGGCGGCGGCGGAGCTGCGGAACTCTTTCTGGAAATTTGCCGATTGCTTTAGGGTTTTTTGTCGGGAGGCTTCTTATAGGCGAAAGGGCGTCGTCAGAGGTGGACCAGGGGCTCCTCACCACAGGTGGGCACGGCCAGGGCCTGGGCCGCGCCCCCTCATGGTGTGGCCAGCCTCTGGCCCCTCTCTGGCTCCTCTTTGGTCCTCGTCCTTCGTCCGGGAAAAATAAGACTTCTCGAACTTGTTTCGTCCAATTCCGAGAATATTTCCTGTGTAGCTTTTCTGAAACACAAAAACAGCAGAAAACAGGGAACTGGCACTGTGGCATCTTGTCAATAGGTTAGTTCTGGAAATCGCATAAAAACGCCACGAAGTGTAACGAAACACAAGGCAAATGGTGTAAAAACAAGCATGGAGCATCAAAAATTATATATACGTTTGAGACGTATCAGCATCCCCAAGCTTAACTCCTACTCGTCCTCGAGTAGGTAAGTGATAACAAAAGAATAATTTTTGAGGTGACATGCACCATCACAATTTGATCAATGAGGTAGAGCATTGAGTGCTGAGATCAAAGAACTTAAAATATGGGCATGAAAGACATAATCTTGATAATAGAAACTTAGCAACCATGTTATAGCATGAAAAGAAACACAAAGGAAAGATCATGAAATTGAAACAATGAAAATCACGTGTGTGTTTCAACCATATGGAAAACATAGCAAATGGTTTTCAACTTGTCCCTCATGGAGTAGCAAAACATAAATGCATAGGACACCTTCAAGTTTAAGAGGTTGACTAGATACAAGTAATTTGAGAACAAGTGAAACCAACATGATGAATCAATCAATGAAAACTTTGGGACTATGCACATTATACTCAGAATGACAACTATGCTCTCTTAGACGGTGCATAAAGATAGAAGATAGAAACTCAACATAAAAGTAAAAGAAAGGCCCTTCGCAGAGGGAAGCAGTGATTAAACATGTGCTAGAGCTTTTCATTTGTAAAATAGAGAGATAAAACTTGGGTTTTGAGAGGTGGTTGTTTCATGTCAACGACTGGCAATGGGGACTTGCTATCTTCCATAATAAACAGGTGAGAGCGGTTCCGAGTTCTTTGAAAATTTGGCACATTGGTGCTCTTTTATAAAGCTTTGGCACTCCTCCCCACCTTTTTTCCTTTCTGAAACCATGGCTAACCGATTCCATCGGGTGCCCACCAACATTCACATACCATGGAGGAGTGCCTTTTTTTCTTTTGTTTTAAAATTAGATTGCAATGGTCTGACCAGCTCTCATGCAAAATTAATGATGAGCAGATGAAGCTGCCTAGTCGAGGGGTACTTAATTTAATATGGAAGATAGCAATTCCGACCACTACGTCCCCATGAGCTAAAAACAGTGGCACAAAATGAGAAGTAGTTGAAAGTTTTGAAAGGTAGCATAGGAAAATTTACTTTAGAATGGCTTACAAATACCATGCATAGGAATTTATAGTGGACACAATGGCAAACTTGGTTTTTAGGAGTTGGATGCACGAGTAGAGCTCATACTCAGTACAAAATGAGGGCTAGCAAAAGACTAGGAGCGACCAACTAAGAGAGCAATAACGGCCATAATCATGCATAGCGACAAAGCGATATTAAAAGAAGCATAAGATGGCATCAAAAGTCAAAAACTAAATAATCATAGAGGCAATGGCGACTTTGTATGAGTCAAATATGTATGAGCATGCGCCAAGTCAAGCCAAATAAAGCATCAAGGAGAAAACCAAAATAATGCTTCCAAATAATTAAAACAACGCATGATTTTTTTAAAGGCTCATTAAGCAATCTCAGTTATTTGAGACAAGTCATGCTACAGCAAAACCACTAATCATGCTATCAAAAAGACATCAAGCACGACATGCAAAAGCCTAGGCCGCAGTCTTCACAAGCTCCTTCTTGTACCACTATTTTGCATAAAGCTTTTTCTCTTTTCCCTTAAGTGGATCACCCAAGGTTTATCGAACTCAGGGAGGAGGAGGTCAAAGCTATCCCTCTCAAGCAACCCTGCAATTATGATACAGAAAGTCTCTTGTGTCCCCAACACACCCAATACACTTGTCAGATGTATAGGTGCACTAGTTCGGCGAAGAGATAGTGAAATACAAGTAGTAGTGATGATTATAAGTAGTAAATGTAATCTGAAATAAATATCGCTGCGAGCAAACATGTAACAAAACAGAAAGTAAACGGCGTGCAAAGCTTGGAAACAAGGCCTAGGGATCATACTTTCACTAGTGGACACACTCTCAACAAATATAACATAATTGAACCAATAGATACTATCATCAATATGCAACTCAAAACAATTCTCCAATGGAAAACGAACACTAATCATGCGTAGGGCTACGAAGCACTCCTGAGATAAAAGGCGATCACGCCCGACTTTAAATTAATAAAGCCCTCATGCGGCACAGAGTTACAGGATGCTGAAGGATCAGCTTACAAGTCAACAAAAAGAACAAGCAAAAAGAACTAAGCAAGAAACGCCGCTTGAACATCGCAGTCTTCATCCACCGAAGCGAAACACCAAGGAGGCTGGCAAAGAATGACACTTGAGGGATCAAATGGTCGTTGAGGAAGAACACAATAAAGTGTGCCTGGCTAAACCGTGTCAAAAACCAACTCCGCCTCCACTGCCGAAGAGGACCCCTGTCCTCTCGCCCTGGCTCGAAGGACGCCGCACCGTCGGCCAGCAAAGTGGCTCACTCTGAACACTAACGGAGAGGCCAACGCAGTAGCAAAGAAACAACACCAAACCCGTCGTCCTACCCAGGCCAAGATCACCAGAAGAGCATCGCTGTCGCCGTCCAAAGCAAGATCATTTGGTCTTGACGTAAGCATCAAGAGCAGCGCAGGAGAAAGAATAGACAGCAAAAGAGAAGAGCAACGACCCCCAATGGAGGTGTCGCCAAGTTAGGATCCAACTGTCAGTCAGCCCACCACCACCACTGAATCAGCGAGCACGAGCACCTTAAGCTTCCAAGACGGCGCCTTCAGAAAGGGAACACCGCCGATGCGCTGCCGCCGCCCAGTCCATAACGGAACTATGGCTTTCGCCCGGAAAAGCAGAAGGGGAAATGAGAACCTCAATGGCGCCTTCAAGAAGGAAAACGATGCCCACAGGTACCATCGCCATTGTGGCCGTCAACAGCCAAAGATTTCTCCCGGGTCTCATCCCAAAGCTCGAACAAGAAGAGATAGGGTGAGGGGGTTGTGAACAGATCGCACACTGCGACTAGCTCCCGCCGCCTCCTCGCCGCCCACACGGCCAAGGAAGACGGCCAGCATCCGTGCATGCCACTCCCCGTAGAGTAGGCACCGCCCACCAGATCCGAGGCCACCGCCTCGGTAACCGAATCTCCCCCGACCCAACATCCCAAACAGAGCAAAGAGAGGGCGGCCATAGAGCAGCAACGACTATCTGCAGCACCACAAGAAAAGGCACGATTTTGCCGGTGAGATCCACTGATCTGGCCGACGAAGGACCGTGCACAACAGATCAAAGAAAAGAGCCACTCCACACGAGAGAAAGGGAAGATTTGGGATGGAAACCAGCACACACACGGAGCATCAGCGCCGGCTGTGGGTGCCAGCCCCTCCCACCTCAGCCTTGGTTAGATCTTGGTCACCCTGACCAAATCCAACCTGCCTGGGAGTAGATCTTGACTTGATCTGCAGCTTGGAGGAACCGGTGTCGCCTCTACCAGCCGGAAGGCGTCGGAGGACGTCGGAGACGCCGGATTTGTGCCGCCTAGCTCCATGGCAGAGTCCTCTGTTCGCAGAGATCGGGAGCCGAGCTCGGGTGCGTGCCTCACGAGAACCACAAGACACGCTCGGAGACGCCTCGCCGCCGCTATCCTCGGAGGTCCGCGGACTTAGCCGCCGGCCAGCTCAGGCGGCGGCGAGGGGGAGGGAGGCGAGGTGGAGGCGCTGTGGTGGCTAGGGTTGGTCGCCACCCGAGTCACCCCGAGAGGAGCGACGCGGGGGCCGAGACTGATGCTCTACAAAGCACTCCTCAAAGTCCGTATGTACCCAAACTAGATTGTCCCACACTATCACCGTGAACGCACTAGATGGTTCCAACAAACACCAACATTTCATAGAGACATTAACCAAAAAGATACATATGATGCACACACTAGTCACCTTTACACCATGATACAAGGTATCTCCGGAGAGTACAATAATAAAGCATAGGAGTAGCATAATATCTGAATAATAACATCTACCAATTCAACTAGATACAAAGCTCACGATCACATAAAGATCACATCATGGGAGAGGGAGGTGAACCACATAGCTACCGGTAGAGCCCTCAGCCCCGGGGGAGAACTACTCCCTCCTCATCATAGGAGACAGCAAGGTTGATGGAGATGGCGGTGAGGTCGATGGAGATGGCGGAGATGGCGATGGAGACTGATGGAGATGGCTCCGGGGGCACTTCCCCGTCCCGACAGAGTGCCGGAACAGAGACTTTTGTCCCCCGAAATTCGTCGGCGGCGGCGGCGAAGCTGCGGAACTCTTTCTGGAAATTTACCGATTGCTTTAGGGTTTTCCGTCGGGAGGCTTCTTATAGGCGAAAGAGCGTCGTCAGAGGTGGACCAGGGGCTCCTCACCATAGGTGGGCGCGGTGTGGCCAGCCTCTGGCCCCTCTCCGGCTCCCGTTTGGTCCTCGTCCTTCATCCGGGAAAAATAAGACTTCTCGAACTTCTTTCGTCCAATTTCGAGAATATTTCCTGTGTAGCTTTTCTGAAACACAAAAACAGCAGAAAATAGGGAACTGGCACTGTGGCATCTTGTCAATAGGTTAGTTCCGGAAATCGCATAAAAACGCTATGAAGTGTAACGAAACACAAGGCAAATGGTGTAAAAACAAGCATGGAGCATCAAAAATTATAGATACGTTTGAGACGTATCATGCCGCTCCCCTGTAACCTGGCTAGAGGCGCCCCGCCACTCCCTTGCAACCCAGCTCGATGCCGCCGCCAAAGTTGCTCCGGCGAGCAATTGCCATCGAAGGAAGCTCCGCCATGGTAATAAGAGGACCCTAGGAGCACCAGGGAGCCAAGGCCCGTCTTGCCCGCGACTCTGTAGAGCTCGGAGACCACCAGAGCGACGTCCTCGACAAGACCGAGCCACCGGGCCTCCATCTTCAACGGATCCGGTCGCGCGCCGCTGTGGAGGTCTTGGTCGGTCGGGGCAGGGAGAAGCCGGCCGAGATGCAGGGATTCGGCGGCGTTCAGCATCGGATAACGGCCGGCGTGCCAGGTGGCATGCCTCGCCGTCGGCAGCCATAGGGTGTTCTCCACTTGCTTTTGTCTAGGTAGAAGAAGGATCTGACATGTGGGCCCCACTTAATTTTACATAAAAAACCCAAAACTTTGAACCACTATATCGGCTGTCATCTTTGACCATTTCCCCCTGCCACGTAAGCCTGACATGGCCCCACTGGTCAGAAACTCACTTAGAGAGTGTCAACGGGGCAATCAGTGGTTTTTGTCACCGGATTACTCGATACCGGTTGATTTTTGCAAAAAAAATTGTAAGGTGATTGTTTTTTGAAACCCTAACCTGAAATGTGGTGGTTTTTTGCAATTAATTCTGGTGTTCTAATCCGCCGCCGTCTGACATGATCCTACTCTCGATCTCGGTCGGATACCAGATGTTGGTTTTCGGATCTGAATCTCGCTCTCTCTCGCTCTGAATTTCGTTGGCAGGAAGAAGAGACTCAATAACACTGAAGATTTTGTGCCGTGTACAGCGTACGGCTTTTCTGCTTTCTCATTCATTTTATTCAGTACAGTGAGGGAAACGTGGCCGGTAGGAGATCCTACCTCTACGGTCACGATCCGGAGGACTCGCGCCATCCCACGAGTTCAGATCGTGCAACAACCACGATGCTAAGAAACGGTAAAAGCGAGACCTGATGCAACAGGCTCAGACATGACTCGTACAGAACACGATCATGTCTAACTAGTGAAACTGAATAAAGACTGAAACTAGCAAAGTCTATGTGACAGGATTAAGATCGCAACATTCATCGCAAACTAGCCCCATAGTAGTCATGTGACAAAATGGATCTATTTGATAGTTATGTGTCACAATTGCCGTAGTTTTTTTTTTGTCATTTACTCCTAAATTCCTACGGCCGCGTCGCCGCATACTCGATCTCCTCCACGCCGCTAGGCGCCACCCGGTGCGGATTCTCTAACTTGTTAGAGGCTAGTCAGAGGCAGCCTTGCCTTGCCCCGATGCCGTCCGCTCCAGATCTCATGGTGCCTTATCCTTCTTTCTGTATCAACACACACGCCAGGTCCAGCCCATGTAACAGGCCGGCCAGCAACAAGCCCAGTTTGAAATAAAGGAGGGAAAACTACGCGGGTCTCCACGAGGACGGGATTTTGGCGGGGAAATCAGATTGCTAGCTTCTATCCTTGATCCGTCTCTGGCGCGCTGGCAATCTTCTCTCCTTGATCCGTCTCTGGTGCTGGCAATCAAGGGGCGATCGTCGACGGCAGGCGCTGGTATTTCAGCACGAGAGGTCAGGCTTTTGTCTGCTTTCTTCGCCTGAGATGCTTTCCTCTCTGTAGCCAAAGAAATTTCAAGAAAAATTATTACGGAAATACAATTGTGCTGGCACCAATGGGTACAGGTCATATCTAGAGCGTACAGAGCATGTTGTTGCTTTAAGATCCGGATAAAGTTGCCCCTAGAGAACTCATTAACAAAACATTTTCTGCACTTGTCAGCTCCGTGAAGAGAGGAGAAAAGCGAGTCGCACCATGTCGTCGCGCAGGATTCCTGGGTGAGAGCGATAAAGGCTACTCGCAGCCTCCAGTAGCATTTCCCCCCTCGGCAGACATGTGTGTCAGAGGCTAGCTTCTTTTTCATTACCATCTTCTCCACTGGCAATATCGTCTCTATTCCTTTCCGACGCGGGCAGCTCATTGTTCCGGCTCCACTCTCCACAGGCCTCTCCTCTCTATTCATTTTTTGGGGGGCAGATCCTTTGCTATCCGGCGATGTCGGTGGAGAGTTCGTGTGACAGCAAGGCATCTCAATGTTCGATTAGCATGGCATCTGAATTCTTAGCATCGTCATTAAAGAGCATACAAAACTCTTATTACATGCAAAATATTACACGACAGCGAATCTTAGTACAAAAAGGCTTTGCCTATTCCTCAAAAAAAAAAGGCTTTGCCTCGCTACGATTCAAAGGAACGCAAAGAAATACTCCTCTGTCTGCTGCTTCGTGCCCATTTTACTAAATATCAATGAAATCACATAATGAACAAGTCTCACTGAGGACATTTTTGCTGACTGACGACGAGTGGTTAACTGACGAACAACTGCGGACTGGTGCCTAATTCAGAATCAAGCGAGCTGAGCACGGACCCGACGCTGCGCCATGTTCCAGGTCACCGTCAAGTCGACGGTTGGTCAGCACTTCGTCGTCGCGTTCGTCGGCTGCTTGGAAACCAGCGTCGGAAGAAGAGTCGCCGTCCTCGAGCTCAACCATGCTTGCTGCGATCTGGACGCCGCCGCCATCCATGTTGTCCGCGACATGTTCATCCTCAACGAAATTGACAGGAGCAGTCTGCACAAGCATGTGTTCAAGAATCAGCATGAGTAAGAAAATCGAACAACTCTATTTCACAATGAATTCTTCGGACAAGTGCGACTAACCTCATGCATCATGATCAAACATCAGTACACCTTGCTTCTCCTGCCCGTCAGCATGAACTGCTTCGGCATGGCAGCCGTGGCCGTCATGAGTATCGGCCGATAATTGTAATTGGTTGACTGCACATTTTGGTGTCGTCGTGGCACCGATGCATCAGATCGGCGGCGTCCGCGGGCACTGGGAAAACGTCATGGGCGACCAACGGCTCCTTCCTAGCTCTTGCGAAATGTCCCTCCTGAACATGATCCCCTGGCCATAAACTGCAAGGAGCCCGATATGGCGAAATCTGATGTCTGAAAATCAGAAACTGCAAGCTGCAACTAGAGGCTGCAGCTACAGCAGCGACGGAGGAGTGGAGAGGGGAAAATACGGGACACGGCGGCTAGAAGCTACACCTGGATAGGAGGTTGGGCTGAGAGTTACTGCCGGTGGTGCCGGCGGCGAGAGCACGAATCAGGAGGAGCGGCGACACCGGTGGTAGGCCGTGCAGGCAGAGATGCGGCCGAGGCACGCAAAGATGGTGGCCGGTGAAAAAATAAGGTTTTTTCCGGCGCAGGCAGCTAGGACGGAGCTACCTTGTGAGAACTGCAGGGAGAACAATGGCGTCCCCTGCGGGCTGTCGCCTGGCTTGGACTGGTGCAGCACGCTCTCTCCGACTGTATTCTGACACGAGACCAGTGCTAAACACTAGGCATGGAGAAAAGGCTAGTAGATTGTGAGCGGGTCGCACGGCGGAATCTAAGGAGGAAAGCTTTGGGCGAGTGGACATATAAATTGCTTGCTAGTACATCATGAAAACGAAAACTGTTGCCAGCTGAAACAAGCGCGGATCTCAAACTGCTCTTCGACGGTAAGGATAGCATCTGTACCATACGCAGCTTTACAAAAGAGTTGAATATACTGGTATGTACTAGATCATCTCCATCAAACATTGAAATTCGGTTCTTAAAATGGAAGAAACAACATACAGGCAAGTCTGAACAAAATAAGCTTTTCATCTGCTAATTATTAGGCATTTTCATAAGTTTAAAATTAAAGTAAAGATGAATTGTTCCTAGAAAAAATTGTATACTCAAGCATTTCGGATAAGTAAGCCAGTAGTTACTCAAGCATCAAAATTATTGGTCCCATTGACAGAAAGACAAAGAAATAAAGCAAAGGGAAGACAAGTTTAATTTAGGTCTGGGAAATCTAAACCTTTGTTGATCGTAGATTTGATTGTAGGGCAAACTAGATGACATCCCGCGCGTTGCTGCGGAATATTATTATGCCAAACTTCTTAGAACATGTAACTGAAAAACATGAAATGATATCAAAAGAAGTTTCCACTAAATTGAAGTGTTTTGCGGCCTAAAAGTTACAGCAATGCAAAACATGAACTTCAATGAAAGTAATTGTTTTACATATAACTAAAAAATGAGCGCACCCATAGCTTCTATTGTTAAAATGCAACCTTTAAATCAAGTCACTTTTGTTGACAAAAAGTCAAGACTACAGGGATGGAGGGACGGAAAGATGTAAGTGATAGATAATTCCAAAAATAGTGAATACAAATAAGTTGTTGATGCTATTTATATCCCCAAGCACCCATTTCTAATATAATTAAAATGAATAGACTTTAGAAGGTCATGTTTTATTAGATTGTAAAGTGTGGAGAATATGAATAACAATTACGGCGACATTTAGAAGTGGTTTTGGATGACAAACGTGTGATTGATCAATGGGAACCACATGATATGCAACTTAGGAAGAAGCATCTCTAACCAAATATGATAAATGACATTCATGGTAAATAATGAATATTGTGTTGCCGCGAGAAAAGATAAACATTGTCACATCCTTATTTGTTTGATATATAATGAATATAAGATTTAATTAATGATGTAAAAATTAAATGATTCTAGCCCTAGTGCTTTGGAATATTTCTGAGAAGAATGACACATCAGATATTCGGTCTTTAAATAATACAGATATAGGTATCAGACTGATTAATCAAAGAAGATGAAAATCTAAAATCAGGAATCACTGTGTCATGAATAACAAAGATGTAGGAAAATCCAAAAAGCAACTACCCATTTCAGAGTGCCAGGGAACTTTAACTTGTAAAATAATGTAGGAGAATCTAGAATGTAACTTCCCATTTCAGATTGATCTGGCAGCTTGAAAAACCTCGGAATCCATTAAATTTACACGCGAAGGACAAACATGTAGATGATAGATCGATCGGACGATTTCTTAAAGCATGTAAGAAAGATATACATACATAAAAGTATATGCAAGCAACTTTAGGCGGGAAGAACGTGCATCAATATTAAGTTTCTTTCACATTGGCAGATTGAAAGATGTTCTGATATTTTCGTTTGTGGTAATGAAGAAAACACATCTGGCCAAAAATATACTGCAATGTGAAGGATAGCTAGCATTTGATAAGACAGAACACCAAACAAAACTTAAGCTTGCAGCTCTTCATCTTTCAGTTACATGTAGGAGAAAATGAGTGGAAAATTAGTCCACATATAGAACGGTAGGTTTTCAGTGTGACCGCCATCAACTATTTGATAAATGGGGAGAAGAACCACTGCAAGAAAATATGTAGTCCAGAATGAATAATAAAACGTATCTGAAATTCTGAATACTTGCATGCCAAAACTTGACCATTTGCATAACCTTTTCTGTAGAAATTGCTCTCATACAGCAGATTTTCCATGTGACTGCCATCAAATATTTGACAAATATGGGGGAAGAACCAGAACCAATATTAAACACGTATCTGAATACTTGCATGCCCAAATTTGACCAATTGCATAACCTCATTGCCTCATTGGCAAGCAGTTTGCTGCACTCGGTAGACACCAGAAAACAAAGCTACACTGAAGTATACCCGGCCAGGCACCGAGTTCGTCTTGCGCGGAGAAGCATCGAGCAGTGATTGAAATACACGAAATCCATAGATATATGTTGTTGACCAGGAGATGGCGATCGTTTCTTAAGGAATCACAATACTACGGACGCAACGCATTCCTGCAAAGTGGATATAGAGAAAAGGAATATCAAGAAGTATGAGAATATATTTAGACAGAGATATGAGAATGAAAATTAGATGACGCCGGAGTCACATCTTGCTAGAAATTGATCAAAACTTCAAGGCGAAAGACATTGACAAAATCCATATGTACTGCCTCACGGCTCTATGCAAGTAACCATACGATCAAACTATACTAAAAGGAAGACCGCACTACCTGCCATGTGACACCGGCCAAGGGGAGAAGGGGGGATTGAAGCGGAAGGCACTACCCAGCGATATTATCCTCGGCCGCCTGGCGGAGCCGCGGATGCAGCGCTCCTTTTGAGGTCGGCGACTCAGTCGATGGCTGGGAAGGCCAAGGGAGAAGGGGGGGATCGGTAGTGGGAAGGGCAAACGGAAGACAGGTTAGGAATTCTATCGCTCCTGAGTGATTACTGCCCCTCACTGGTTGAGTTAGGGCAGGGATCACCTACTGTATTTACTACTTGCTCACGGTTCAGAATCTAAAACGCTCGGATAACGACACCCAGAGGACACGCCTATGATCTGTTGGGGGTGTGGATGCCACATCTTTGAAATCCAACGGACATAGGTAAATAGGGTGACGTGGCTGCACCTGCTTTGAGCTTGCAAACATTAATTGCATCATAATAGGGATGAACTTTATAGATATTATAGATGATGGCAGCGCATGATGGATCTCTGCACCCGCAAACCGGCAATAGTTGGCAGCAAGCTGGTCAACAGCACGTAACGGAATATAGAAGTTCATTGCGAAGCTGCACCACGTCCAGCTCGTACACGCGCGCACAGATGTTGTCCATCCGCGTCGCCGCCGCCGCCGCCAGAGCGTACAGATCCTCCGCGTCCCGCCGGCTCTGCTGGTCCCTGGGCAGCAGAGACGACACGCGAGCTCGCGCACGGAGTACAATGACCTCGAGGTGTTGGACTGAGTTGGACATCTAATCGATGGATCACCCAGCCATGATCATCATCGATTTGCTCTGCTTTTTCGTTAATTATTAGTTTCCAAGCTGCTGCTCTTGTCTCGATCTGAAGTGAACCGAACGCCTGCTGCCTATTCTTGATGATTGAGAATTCTTGATAAAGTGCTTGCAGTACCGTTTGATTCTTTGATCGTGGATGGCTTTTGTTTGTGAGTGAAGAAGAGCATAAATTAGTCTGCAAACTGTATACTACAGACATAGGTAGTTGTATATGCACTGGATTCAGTTCCAGTTTACAATGCTTTAGTTCATTCAAACTGTTGATCAAACAGCATGTGTTCTCTGTTCGTGCGGGTGATCCTGGGGTGCAAGGCGGAGAAGCTTCTGTTCAGCGACGCTGCCGGTGCTGCCTGCCTGGTCATGAACACGGTGCTGATGGTTTCAACCCGGGATTTTTCAAGCGGTTTTGGTCTGTGGGTGATCATTTCCGTTTCTTCGACGCCTTCAACCATGGGCACTCAGGTCTGCAACCCCTGACCCAAGTCTTCAACAGTTCAACTCTTCATAGCGCTCCTCCAGCAGGAATAACCACCAGACTCCTGCCCAAGCACGATGAGGTGGGCACCGCTGGTGGGTTCCGGCCTATGTTGACACTGCACGCTGCTATCTCTAAAAACTAAACAAAAAACTGGTGGGCTTTTTGCCCCTCCGTTGTGACCTCAGAAAAAGAGTCTTGCCATGACTCTGGTTCGTTTCCCCTGCTAGCTAACTAACCAGCTGAATCTTCTGTCAAAAAGGGGACAAACTAACCTGCATCTCAGGCAAGACTTTGCATGGCCTCCGCAGCTTTTGACAGGGCTTCTCGTCCCATGGGAGCAACGCGCAACTCTGGGTCTCGGTTTGGTGTGGGTAATTCCCTCCGCACACATCTCCAATCTGGATCCCACTGAACACCGACTCCGAAAGGAATCCGCGTGGCAAATCGAAACAGATGGGCGTGGCTGCCGCACCGGGCCATGAACACGGTGCTGATGGGCGTGGGTGTTCCGATGGGACATGAAGGAAAGGAGCGGATGCTCAGCTCAACACGGTGCACGTCGATTTGATCTAAGACACCTTCTCCCTGGTCAACACGGACCACGGATCGGCACAGTGCACAGGGACCGACAGTAAAAGCTTGCGTGGGGGCCTGCGCCGCGCCGCGCATCCAGGTCGCAGCCGGCGTGATGGAGGTCACACACTGGAACGACGGGCAGAGGCTAATGTACAACTTTCGATCAAAAACTCGGTGCTATAAAGATTACCAAGAAATCTTCGGCCTCTATACTCCCCTTCTTATTTTACTTTCCAATTTAGCTAACAAAGCATCTATCGTTTTCATGTTGCTTTGAACTGACAAGGCAGAAAGTATACCAATAACAGGTTACATGCTATTGCAACCGACCACATGGCATGAGAGAAAAACAAGATGGAGAGGGCCATCACATTGATCACAATATAAGAAATAAACAGGTGTGACTAAAGCAGAACCCAAGCAGTGGTATGCGTTCATCTTTTAAAAAGAAAATTCACAGCCTTGCTTTTGCATTCAAAGCAATAGGTTTTACCTTGTGTTTTTTCACTGTCAGGGACATCCAGCTTATAAGATGGCACGACCAGAGAACTAACAGCAAACATTGTCCGGCCGGTAAGACAAAAGAAGATATTTCAACACCGATCAGAGCAAAATGAGACTAACGAGCACAGGCCAGTGCATTTATGTTTCTACCAACCTGAAGATTTATGAAGAGTTGGTATGTGCACATTAGTGCAATAACCATGCAGATGGATCACGGTCAGAAGTGCGCCGCGGGAGGGGTGCGTCACCTACCGGTGGGAAATTGTTCACCATCAGGTCAAGTAAGGAGACAATCCCCATATCATCTCTGAGGTATTCTCCATCCTGTGATAGAGCATGACGTCATCTAGAAAGTGAATTCTGCTATCTTCACTGGTGTCAAAACTTCTTGATGATGCTCGACCTGCGAAGAACACCCGGCCTTTCAGCTGCTTGGACTCGGACATATCAACCCACGAAGCTCGTTTATCATCTTCAACAGTTGTGTCCTCATCATCTTGGTCAACCTTCAGCTGAAATATCCTGACCTCCAGAGTAACCTCTTTCACAAACTTGACTATCATGTAGAGATTTCCCTCTGACTCACACAAGTACCTTTTGATGGTACTATGCAGCATTGTATCCAGGAAACAGCTTGCTCTCTCTCTGGCATTAAGATCTCTCAGATGATATCTACCATCTTGCATCACCAACATCACAACATCCTCAGTTGATGTCAGCAAATAGAAGGCGTCCTGGTAGTGCAACAGGTCTTGGATTGTCAAGTTGCCCGGGAGAGATGCAACACATTCCCACTGGAGGCTCATATGGTTGCAGACCGCCAAGAAAACAGATGATGACTCTTTTAATTTCACAATGGCTGCAATGGTATAAGTATACGGAAGGAGAGGAAGTCCAGACAACACAGCAGCTTTCACAGTCACTACTTGCAATTCACCATTAATCAACATATCCTTGGGTAAGGAGTGGACATCCTCATCGGTTAAGAAATTGGCTAACTGATGTCTATGAGGATTCTGCAGTGCAAGCACAAGCCAGCCACCTTCGCTTGATCCACATATACGAGCATGCCGCATCTGATCCTCTGTGATCCTGAGTTTGTGCCATGTTCCATCACGTAAGCAGGTATGGAATAAAGGGGAAGTGCTAGAGGGCATAACTAGCCAAGGAAGGGCAGCAGGCAATGTCAGATCAAACTGAATAGCTCGACGCCAGTGCCTGTTGAGATGGAGGACAGGCTGGCGTTCGGCACGGCAGCAGGGTAGTCTAGCAACCACAAACACAATAAGGTCCTGCAGAAAATCAGCCCATCGATCATCCATATGCATAGCCACCTGAGCATCTGTCTCCTTGCTCTCCTCCTCCCCCTGCCCCTCTGTGTCCATCGCAGCCACCACAACATCAGCTTTGCCTACCTGCATATAAATGAAGATTAACTCCAGCTCTTTTATACGCTCATCATTTTTCCTGATAAAATTTTCCTATAAATGTCCATAGTGTTGTGATATTAAGTTCAATGTGCTACGCTCAGTGAACTTGAGGGTGAAATTGTTATGCATGCATAAATTATTCACTGAACGTTATTGATGCCCAAGTTCATCTTATATTATAGTAATGTTAATCAATAATTACAATAAGTGTTGTGCTCTATCTTCATATTACTTTACCAGAACAACTTGTATCAAGATAAATTCCTGCAATCCGTTTAGATTCTCATTTGTTCTTCGTGTCCATTGTAACATTGATCTTACATTTGTTTTTCAGGCAACAAAAGTGAAAAGAAGCTGAAGAAAATAAGACAAGTCAGATAGAGATCATAGTGCTTCAGTTTTGTTTTTGTTTTTGTGGCCAATGTACTATCGGGATGTTTCATGTTACATAGTAATTCTGTAATGCACAAACATACGTGCTAACACGAGTGCATTTATAAAAATACAGGACCACATCCCTCTGTTTTAGGGACAAACATGTTACCGCAGCTACAAGCATACATACAGCATATTTTGGCGTTTCTCAAGCGTGAAAAACATATCCCCATTACAGTAAAACACCCTATATGCAGTTTCTCGTATAGAACGAGTGCAATCAATCCTATATTTCGTTAGTCTGGTTCGTTACGGCATAACAGAAACTGATGTGTTTAGCAAACTATAAAAGAGAACTGCTATCATACCATCTGTTCCAGAGTCCACTGCAATGCAGCCAAAAGGTTCTCCATCTTTCTCTGCAAAATAAGTACAGTATCTCATGAGCACCATGATACATTCAACTTGGTTCTAATGAGACAGTGAATGTATTGGTACCTTTGGAACAGACGTGTTCATCCTGTCACAGCAATCTTTCAGAGCTTCGTAATGGGGTAGTAGAAACTCAAGAGGCTTTGGCACTGTCCCCATTGCATAGCTGGAATGCTGGAGGAACAAACTTCTTCCATGTTAACAAACAACAATTAACATTAGAGAACTCTCATCTAATACCCAGGTTCCAGTGAAGCACACCGACATCGCACCCAGATGATAGAGAACCCACCTCAGAGTGTCAAGGGCATACTCCTGGACGTCAGGGTCCGGATTCTTCACCATCTCCACCCAGAGTTCGACGAGGTCCTTGAGCTGGATGTCCTCCTCCGACTAGAGAACGCGCGAGGGCAACACAAATAAGAGCAGCAAATCGGGAGGGGGAAGGAAGAACGAGGGGCGGAGTCGTCGGGTGCTCACCGGATGATTCTCCAGCTCGCTCTTCCCCTTGTCCGACTTCGGTGGGGAAGGGTGGGCGCATGCTCCTGGACGTCAAGGTCCGAATCCTTCGACATCTGCTCCTGCCCGCACAGTTCGCCGCGGTCCTTGAGCTGCGTGTCGTCGTCCGACTGGCGAAAACGCGAGCGCGGCACGAATCAGAGCAGCAAATCGGTGGAGAGGAGGAAGGGAATCGGTGCTCTCCAGAGCAGCAAATCGGTATGGGGGGAGGAAGGAAATCGGTAGAGAGGAGCAGCAAATCCGTGCTCACCAGATCATTCTCTAGGTCGCTCTTCGCCTTGTCCGGCTTCGGTGTGGAAGGGGCGGACGCTGCGCTGCCGCCGCCGCCACCATCGGAAAACTCGCGCGGAGGCATTGCGCTCGCGCGGCGAGGAGAGGAGATCGGGGGTCTATGGGGAAACGGAGGGGATCGCGCGGCGAGGCGGAGATGGGGGAGGGAGAGGGGAAGGAGAAATGAACTCCAGGGAGGGATCAGGGGTTAGCCCAAGGTTTTTCTTAACCGCCCGCACGAGTCGATGGCGTGTTCAAACGAAAGAGCCGCCTCCGCGCGGTCAGATTTCCTCTCCCTGCCTAGTTTTTGGCGACTGCAGAATTTTAGAGTTGGCTGTAGTTCAGATGCATACCTGCAGATAAACAGTACTCCCTCCGATCGGAAATAAGTGTCGATGACTTAGTATAAACTTTATACTAAATTAGTACAAAATCACCGACAGTTATTTCCGATCGGAGAGAGTAGATACCACGAACTGAACCATGATCTTGATCTTACATCACGCAAACTCTAATGAACAGCGATTCGACAGTATTTCTGGCCCTGGAGATTCTCTAGAACTTTGGTTCATTCACCACTACCAACTGAACTGATCAACCAATCCTTTTGAACTGATCAAAATTGACACGTTTTAAGCTTGGAGCACAGGCAATCATCCGAAGCCCGAAGGTGAGATATTGGAGGAAGACAAGATGATCAGCGATAAACGATTACTCATCTTTCAGAACCTGTTTGTTTCCCTCCAACTCTCACTTTCAGTGCCTGGCAAGCATCACAAAACTGACCACAACAGAGCTATCTATTCTGATGCTACCTTTGCACTTAAGATGTTGCTCTACAGCTCTAGTAAAATTTATAGAGATCTTGGGAAGAGGAGAGCTCCTTCAGATTTCGAAGGCATGCCTATCATGCTTTGTCCTGAATTCTGTTGAAAAGGCTGCAGACATTGTGCCCTGTACTATGTACATGTACCACTGGATCTGCCACATGCAAGACTCTCCATGTTATGAATTTCCCTCTCTCGAATACTGAACTTCAACAGTCAATCAGTAGCTTCTGAACCAGTTATCAACATTTCAAAGAAAAAATAAAAGAAATAATGATATACGTGCATCACTCCCACCGTGTTCAGTCATGACACCAACTTCAGAGAAATAAAAAGCTTGAGTTCAGATTTTATTTCCTGTGTAGAGGTCTGGAGTTCCAGAATTTCCATACAACATTCACGCTTTACAATTTACAGACAGTGAACAAGAAATTGCCAAACACTAGGGGTCCATACAGGCTTCATGGATCATCGCACCCAATACTTCAAACTGTGCTGAAGAACTAATTTGCAGACAACTATCACTCAAGGCTTCGACGAGAAAAGGTTGGGGTAGGAGAAATATGGATCATCCTCCAATGAAGGCGATCGCTGAGGCACATGAGAAGGTACATATCCCTGCATGTCATTTGAAAAGGAGTCCTGGTGATCAAATGCTGGTTTCTGAGTCACCTCAGTTTTATGATGACTTTCCTTCTGGCTACCATCACCGTAGTTCTCATAAACCCTACTGTTTTTCTTTAGATCTGCAATACGCAGCTGTGCCAGGTTTGCAGCAGCACGGGCCGCCGATGCAGCTCGCTCTGCTGAATCAGCAGCTGTTTGGGCAGCGGAAAGCACATCATCCAAATCAATATTTTCCCTGCTCTCTACAGGAGAGGTCGAGTGAACCCGCTCTGAATGCTTGGAGAACATGCTAAAATCATTAGGTGTTTGGGGAGGGCTCACCACTTCATCAATTGTCCTTGTGTAGAATTCTGGCTCTGTTGGCTTCCCTGGAGGAGTTGGAGAATTAAAGGGAATCGAGTCATTTCTCTCCATTGAAGAAGCAGAGGCAAATGGTGGGGGAGAGGCGAAAGGAACAAATTGCTTCTTTTCATTTGACAAAGCTGGCATACTTGGCTGGGCAAATTGTGGAGAAACTGGGGGTTCTGAACTTTTCAGCTCACTATAGAACGCAGCATCAGCTGTTGGATTCTCTTCCAAGTCAGATGGATTTGAGAATTCATGAGCACCAGCTGACTGGGAGCTTTGCACATGTGGACCAATATCTGGGGTTGATGGAGTATCAGAAACCGGGCGAATTGCTGCTTTTGGGACTTCAGGCAAATCCAGTTCGTCAAAGCCGCCATCAGACTCATAGTCTTCATCAGGTTGGATCGCAGCACTTGCAGCTACTGTTTCCTCATGTTTCTCCTTTGGAAGAGGAAGCGTCGAACCACTGAAGTAGGTAGGTCCATTCTAATGAAAGGAAACATGTTACAAGGTTAGATTAGAAACAATGAACTAACATTAGCTTCTAGTGTGCAAACACTTACCAATAGATCTTCATGGGGTTTAAGATATTCTGTCTCAGTCTCTGAAGGATCCCAATCGATCTCATGCTCCTCAGCAATCTCTTTCAGCAGTTTCATCTTCACTTCGACCGGAGGAGGACGGATAGAAAGCAGTTCAATTATCTACAGATGTCAGTTCAAATCGTTTCAGCATCGTTCAATCGTTAAGTAACATGACAAAATTACTTTTGATGGAAGTTGGTGTATAACCTGACGGTTGACCCCACAATCTGGCATAAGCTCTGCAGCCGCAGCAACAAATTCTTTCCCATACTTAGTGGCAAACATCGTTTGGACTTGAATCAGTTCAGGCAAATCTGAACACCTTGGAGCAGCAAAACAGATGCTGGATATTGCCTCTTTCAGATCTATAGGGCACTCCCTGAAGCAGGCAAAGGAATTTAACAGGTCAGCACCATTAACTCAGCTGCAAGACAATGGAGACCATATAACTACCACGTTAGAAATATAATCTGGCGGCACTCAGTTCGCAAAAGGTCAAAAGGAGGCAACAATCTGATGCTCATGGGCCCAGATATGCACCGTTTCAAATTACAAGTTAGATGAGTTGTTCTATTACCGAAGAAAGAACCGACAGTCTATTACAAAGGTGAACTAACATTATGCATTTCATTACATGTTCAGAAAAAATGAACACAAACACATGAAAGAAAGACATGTTTTAAGTTGAATAACAACGCCATTAGTGAGATGCCACATTCATTATCCAACTGCAAATGCAACTGAGCACTAACAGACTGCAGCTACGCTGGGACTGAAGAGATTGACTTAACCTATCAACTATCAAAGGTCATTAGTCATAAATTAGTGCTAATTAGCTCAAGCCAGCCACTTGGGTCAAACCCCAGGTGAGCAACGCAGCTCCAGCACACTTGAGTGGATTTTGGCATGCCTAGTTGAGGTTGTATGTAAGGCACTTGATCCACAAGACTAGGCGAGGTTCCACATACAAAAGTTCACTAGCATACATGGTTACTAAATAAAAAGAACAGGAATAGCGACAAACTTTTGCGTCTCAATGATGGGTAGCCGGACGGAGACGAGCTCGCAGAAGAGCTCAAGGATCTCCTGCGCCGCCATCATGTTCTCCTCCCGGATGATGTGCTCCACCTGCACACAAATCAAACCGTCGCTTGTCAATCCCCACCCCCAAATCCAAGACCCCGGTACCCTAAACAAAAAAAAGTCCCCTGGAAATCCGTACCCTGATTCTGGCGGTGGCCTCCTGTCCGGCCTCGAGGAGCTTGGCGATGTCCCGCCGCATCTGGCGCAGCTGCATCTCCCGCCGGTTCCGCAGCAGCTTTATCCGCGGGATCGACAGCTTGAGCAGCGTCTTGCTGGCAAAACCGCGCGCGCATCAAGAAAACCAAAACCGAATCAGAACAAGTTCTCGCGAAACCGACCGACCGATTCAGAAATCAAGAACTGAGTCCCGAGAAAAGCGTACCACTTGGCGCCGCGGAAGCCGCCGCCGCCGCCCCCGCCCTTGCCGAAGAACGCGTCCAGCATCGACATGGCGCCGGGGGTCCCGGTCGACCGGTAGAGAGCGGTTGCTTAATCGAGCGGAGGACGCGATTCCCGCGTGGGGATTTCGATCTGAGTAGCGACGGCGAGATGGAGGACTGGAGGAGGAAGAAGAAGAGGCGATGGTGATGGTGAGGTTGCGCGGCCGCGGCGACGGCCGGGGAGCGTTGCGCGTAGGCCAGCCTATAGGGGAGGCGACCACCTGCTCCACTACGGGAGAGGATCTGGACCGTCCGTTTGGACACGTGGATGGAGGACGATGGGGTTGGGTGGACGCGGCGGTGGCTTTGCTGTCTGGGAGTGGGACTCCGTCTAGAGCCTCTTTGCTTCGCTCTAAAGAAAACTAGGATTCCATATAAGGCCTTGTTCGGTACGAGTGTGTCTGAGGGGATTAGGGGGGTTAATCCAAACCTGGCCAACGGGCCGTGCTTTTCGCGGCCCGGCCCAAAGCACGCGAGCCCGGCACGCAGAAAGCCCGGCATAGCACACCACTAAACGGGCCGTGCCGGCCCGTGAAAGGCCAGAGGCCGTGCCTGGGCCGCGGCTTCGAGCACGCGGGCTGGCCCGGCACGGCACGCGGAGCGTGCAGCCCGGCAAGCACGTGGGCCGGCCCGTGAGGCACGCGAGCGGCACGCCACGCGCTGGCCGCTGCCTGCCCGACGCGTTGCGCGCCTGATCGCCCCTGCGCTGCCGCTGCTGGCTCATTGCTTTAATTCAAAATTTGAAAGGGAGCGGGGGTGGCGGGGAGAGCTGGGAGGTGGTTTTTTTTTGGCTGTTGGCCTCTAGGGCTGACATGGACTTAGGGTTTGGGGGGCTTTTGGTCATTTTTTTGTGTAGTTTTTGAATTTAGAGCTGTTGGTTGGGGTATTTTTGTCCGAATATGATCAAGTTTTTTGCTATAAAAAGGGCAGCACACCCTTCTCATTTTCCACACTCAAACATGGATCCCAGTAACAATCCCAACCAGTATGTCTTCGGTCTAGATCATAATTATAACACGGACATGCCTGTTAGATGGAATTCTACATATCTGATGCTTAGGTCGGTTTTAGTTGATAAAATACATTTCTCAGAATTTATTAATGCAAACTTTCCTCAACCGGATGGAAATCCACTACTTGATGCTAGAACCTGGCACATTGTTGAAACAATGCTTAAATTTCTGGAAACTTTTTATGAAGCAACTGTTTCTTTATCGGGGGTTTATTACCCCACATCTCCATTAGTTGCACATGTCATCTTAGAAATTGCACAACATCTAAAAGAACATGAAGATGATATTATTTTACTTGAAACTGTTACTAAAATGAAGCTTAAATACATGAAGTATTGGAAAAATATTCCTTTCTTGTATGCATTTGCATTTTTAGATCCTCGGGCTAAAATGAGCGGGTTTGCTAGTATTCTCTCGCTATTAAGTCTTGCTGTAAATGTATCGTATGATACATATTTTACTGAGGTAAAAGATAAGCTCTATGATGTATACGGTAAGTATGAAATCAAGTATGGGGGAGTTCGGCAGCAACGGCCTCCGCCATCACCTACTGCATGCAATAAGAAGAAGAAATGGGGGAGGATATTTGGTACTACCTCCGCCTCGAGCTCTTCGACACAAACAACTCCTTCGTTTACAGGTGGCGGGGAGTTAACCAAGTATCTGAACACTGAAATACTCCCCCATCAAGAGGAGGAGGAGGAGGATGACTTCAACATATTGCAGTGGTGGCAAGATAAAAAAAAAGGGATTTCTATTTTCGTGCCCTCAGGTCGTTAGTTGTACTCAGTTTTCCCCAGCCGCTTAGTTTTTCCTCAGTTTTCCCCTCGCTCTAGTTTGAAACCCCTCGCAGACGCTCGGACGGGAGGAATCCCGTTAAGTTGACCGTTCCGTGCTGACGTGTGGGGCCGCGTCGTGTGGGGCCGCGTCGCGTGGGGCTGGTAGAAAGGGACCGCGTGGGACAGGACGAGACCGCGTTTGGTTGTACGTGAGAGCTCGGTTCTGTCTCTCTCGGGCCAAATTGGCATTGACTTTTCAGAGCGCCTTTTCAGAGCGCCTTTTTCCCCTCTCTCTCTGTAAACAGTTCTCTCTCTTTTCACCAAATTAGTATCAAATCTAGAGAAGCTTCTATTTCTGTCTTTCTTCAATGATTGTTGCCTTTTGGCCCTCGTTTTTTGCCCAATATGGTAACAAATCTAGTAGCAAATCTAGAAGCTAGTATAGGATAAATTCACAGCAGCATAATAAATCTAGAAAACTAAGTATAATACATAAACTGCATACAGCAGCCAAAAACGATGTTAATGTTCATGACAAACTAAGCTGAAAATAATATAAGACGCAATGTATCTGTTCTTCATTCATCATATATATATTCGTCGCTCCATTTTCTGGTCCGAAAGAAATATTCATTGAACTCCTTCCGTCTGCAGTGTGCAGCCAATACATCCTCCAAACCGTATGGTCTTTGTTCTTTTTTCAGACCGTACTTTTGTAATCTATCCACATATAGTGGCGACTCATCTTAGGCGTTCATATCATCAAAGTACTCTCTGATATAACCCAAATCCGCGTAGTAGATGCAGCCAGGTCGAAGTGTCGGGTGCACTCTGGTGTCGACGGAGATACACCGGACATGATGGACGAAGAAGGCACGACTGCCAATGTTACTGACGGCATGGAGAGAGCGGCTCTCAGTGTCCACACGGTACACCACTGTTTGACCTTCCTCCAAACGACCGCCCAACAACACAAGCAGCAGATCACCATCCGACTTCACAAGGTAGAACTTGTCATTTCCAAGTTCTGGAAAAGAAAATAGTGTCTCCATGTTGACATTGCTCGCGCCCTGCTCCAACTGGGCATTGTTGGTGCACACCAATGTTCCGAACTCAAAATTGTTCACAGCTAGTGCATAGAATTCACCATTGAACGTGGTAATGCAACGCATAGAATGGTT
Source organism: Dactylis glomerata (assembly GCA_007115705.1). Classification (NCBI taxonomy): domain Eukaryota; kingdom Viridiplantae; phylum Streptophyta; class Magnoliopsida; order Poales; family Poaceae; genus Dactylis; species Dactylis glomerata. The sequence goes on from QXEO01000639.1 coordinate 1,319,205, forward strand.
CTCGATCGAAAATCTTCCTTCTCCCCAATCTTCATCTATACCCTTAGTTGGAGTGCTCTCATCGACCCAAGCAATTTCTGCCGGGTAATATGTGGAAACGAAGAGCATAGTCGGGGACTTCATTACGGTGACTGACTCCAGAATAACAGATGGCATCCGCGCCTGAAATATAGTGTTCGATGTCTTTGTGAGTGGGTTCAGAAGTCGTATCTTGTGCGGCTGGTTCTTTTGGGCAAGCACGATGATGCCACGGCAAAAGCTGACGAAGTAGTATCTAAAATATATGGGATTGATGAAGATAACATTCAGCACTAAGATGTTTACGATTGAAAATAAAAGGATTAACTCTATAGATATGGAGGAATTTGAACCTTGCATGAACTTCCGTTAGATCGATGGTGACGTAGCGGGATGTGCGGCGGTGGAGGAAGGAGAACTCAGCGTCGCGTGGAAGGGCGTGCTCTACCATGATCCATTCGTGCAGGTGCACGTCGGGCTCAGGTAAATCTGAGCGCCAATTAGTACAAACTTGCCTCAAAGCAGAGTAGGTGTCCACGTACTCCTCGTTCGCCAGTAAGCAGACGCCGATCTTGTGAAGTGGTCCGTCCGCCCTGAGAGAGGCCCAGTTCATGGAGGCGCCACGCCTGGATGCGCCGCCCTCGGAGGCGACGGGCACGGCGGCGACGGCCTCGGATGCGACGGGCTCGGCGGCGACGGGCTCGGAGGCGACGGGCTCGGGGGCGACGGCCGCTGGCGCATTCTTCTTCTCCATCGCCGGTAGGGGAGCGCGCGTAGGGCGGCTGGGGTTTTTTTGGAGAAGGTGATGGGACGTGAGAGGCGTGGTTGCGTGCGTGAGTTATGATGAGACTGTGTGCAGAGGGAGGGAGAGGGGCTCTGTACTGGCAGTTGACATTTTGGTCTCAGCACGCGCACCGCGCGGCTAACCGCTGCTCACCGCGACACGCGTCCGTGGGACTGCACGTCAGCACCGTTACGTGTACTCAGTTCTACCCTCGAATCTTACACTGGAAAAATATATGTACTCAGTTTTCCCCTCGAGTACTAATACTGCCTAGTGCAATATACTCAGTTTTACCCTCAAGTGGCTGGTCAACAGAGAGTCAACAGATGGGATTAAGCCATCTAATTGAGTCATTTCATGCGCAAAAAAATTCAAAAAAATAAAATCATAGTGCCTCCTACTCATGGAGTCTTGTTACGCGACCTGCCATGTAGGAAATCATAACAATCATATATAAATCACGTTTTCACACAAATGGCCACTTCTGAAATCACTAGTAGCTATGAAGGTTCATGGCTTTCCACTCAAACCCCTTCTCAAAACATCTATACCCAAAACATAGTTTGTCTGAATGAGGCCATAATTTTTACACTCATGTATATTTGAATTGCTAATACTTTGAGGTAGGCCAACCTGGGTTTCATTGTACAAAACATGTGTTTTTATTTTTCTAAATCTCTTATTTGAATTCCTTAGCCTGTTTATTATTTACTTGCCCTTGTATCCTTGATACTACTCAGTTTTACCCTCTCCCTTCTCACAGAAGCCCTAACTTGGCCTGATTGGTCGAGCTGTTGTCACACGGATCGTGCCCACCTACCGTCGATCCTATGATCCAACGGGCAGGATCGTGCCACCCTCTCTCTATCTGTCGGTGGCAAACTACTACCGTCGATCCTATGCTAAATGACGAGTTTGCCACCGGATTCAACAAGTTGGGTAATCACGAATTTCCACTTCTTGTAGGCATTACTTTTCACGGTAAAATGATAAGCTATCACGAATTTCCATTTCTTGTAGGCTTAACTTTTCACGGTAAAATGATGAACTATCATGAATTTCTTTTAGGCATTACTTTTCACGGTAAAATGATAAACTATCACGAATTTCTATTTCTTTTACGCATTACTTTTCACGGTAAAATGATGAACTTTCAAGAATTTCCATTTCTTTTAGGCATTACTTTTTTGTTGAGATATAAACCACCCCCACAACGGTCATCTCCTCCTTAATTTATTGTGTAAACCCCACAACGGTCATCTCTACCTTAATTTATGGTGTAAAACCCACAACGGTCATCTCTCCCTTATAAACCCCCACAACGGCCATCCCTCATGTCAATAGGTTCTGCCTCTCTCTTCTTCGTTTCTGCCTCTCTCTTCTTCGTTCACATACACTTGATCCATTGCTATGGCTTCCACGTCTCGGACGCCGACCGGAAGGGGAAGGGGAAGGGGAAGGGGAAGGGGAAGGGGAAGGGGAAGGGGCGGCCGGGGTGGTGGATCATCATCATTGCCACCACCACCGTCAACACTGCCATTGATCATAGAGGAGTTCTTCATCACCATCTATGAAGACCCTTTGGCCAAGAAGGTACGTACGCGTTCGCACATATATGATGCATGTGATTAATTATGTGCATGTTCTAAAAAACCTTTAATTTCAAACGATCGGCGCTCGATCTCTTTGCAGGCACTCCCACAAAAGTTTGCGGACTATCTTGACGGCCAGGAGCCCGCAAAGGTGTATCTGCGAGCAGCTGACTGCGGTCCTCGTCTCTGGACCGTGGAGGTCCTATTTGACGGACAAGGCCGGATGTACCTCGACAAGAGCTGGGAGAATTTCGCCGTCGCGCACGGTGTGGATTTCGGCTGCTTCCTACACTTCAAATATGAAGGCGATTATGTGCTCACAGTGAAGGTGTTCGACGGAACAACGTGCAGGAAGTACTACTACACGGACGACGAAGATACTGACGATGAAAGCGACGACGACGTGAAGCCATGCATCTAAGGGGATTATGACCAAGAATATATATGTAGCTTCATATGCATCGATTTATAGATCTAGCTATTTTTCTATATATTATGCATGTAAAAATAATAGGGAATCGCAATTTCCACCATGATTCGAGCACCACAGCCTCCAAACGATGCCGATGCCGATATCGGCATGGTCAGAACGGGTATGCATGCTCGCCGCCACTGCTAGGTCACCGTCGGGATGCACCCTCAATCCCGTCCCCTCATTCGATCACTGACACACCAGAGATACCGCCGAGGCCAATAACGAACGTACATGCTGATGCCAATGCCGAACATGCACGCCACTGTGGGCACGGCCACGTCGCCCCGCTATGCTGGACGCCACAGACCACCGCGAGGTCTTTCCCTTCGCCACCACACTCCCCTAGCACCTATCTATACACGCCAGAAAGAAGAGACACTAGTTTTCTCTACATTGCTCGCGTTCGTGTCCGACACCGTCAGTCAAAGTGTTGAGGTCGTCGTCGATGTCCTCGACCATTTCTTCTCTTCTTTGCATGGTTAAACGCGTCTAGTTCATATCTATCTAATGCGTCTGATCTCGCCTCATGCAGTTCTTTGTGGACGTCGATCTCATCTCGGCACCCCGCAGGCCACCTCCTCCGTGCCATCGCTGTAGAGCTCCGTTTAAAAATCTATTCCTACCCGTGTATTGCACCTTGTATCAGCGTCATGGCCCCACTTGTCATTCGATATACCGAAGCCCCACTCGTCCGCGTTTTGGTCAGGGATACGGCGATGCTTACGGTCAAACAAAGATGGATGCTCTGACGTGTCTTTGCGGGCTCTACGTGGCCCCACTAGTCAGCAGTTAACGGTCAAAGGTGTTCAACCGTCGGGCAACCGGCCGTTCCAGCACTGGTGACGGTTTCAGCCAAGGGCTTGGACAAAACTGAGGAAAAACTAAGGAGCTGGGGAAAACTGAGTACAACTAACGACCTGAGGGCACGAAAATAGAAATCCCTAAAAAAAATACATATCCGGTGCTTTCCATATTTGCACGGGATGTGCTGTCTATACCTGTCTCAACAGTTTCATCGGAGTCTGCTTTCAGTTTAGCTGGAAGAATAATTGAGGATAGAAGGCAAAGCCTCACCCCGGATATGGTGAAAACACTAATGACTGTAAAAGATGCAGAACTAGCAAGACGAAGATCTCAGCACACTGCCGAGAACGCGGAACTGATAGCCGCATTCGAACATATGGTCTTTCAGCCGGTACCGGATGATTAGTTGTAGACTTGTAGTGTTTGTAATTTTTTTATCCTTTTGTAATTTTCTTTTCTTTTTAGCGCCAGCTGTACTCTTTTACTTCCCAGGGATGGAAGTTTTAATGAGGCAGCTAATAAAAAGGCCAATTTTTATCCCTATACAAACTTTGTCCCCGTATTACCCCTCATTTTTTTCTATAAATAGGACTACCCACCCCTCTCATTCCTCACACCTTCACACTTCTCTCATTTCTCAATCCTCACACTCAGAGTCATACATGGCCAGCACTTCATCCAGCGCTTCCTCCGCCACTTCCTCTGCCACTTCCTCCACCATTTCCGCTGCCACTTTCTCCACCCCCTCCTCCAGTATGTTGAGAAGGCCTCCTCGCATCATCTCTACAACGTGGAGGCACTTCGATCGGGAAGATTATGAGGAAGGTGGTCAAATGCGGGCACGAGCAAGGTGCAGAAGATGCACTCGAATATTGATAGTGGTCATAGGCGGAGGAACCGGTCACTTGCAGCGTCATATGGAGTGGCATGATAAGCATGCAATGTAATTTAGTGTTGAGCTAGCTGCACTCTTTTTCCTTTCTAGGGATAGAAGGTTTTTTAATGAGGCGGCTACTAATAAAGCTTTATTTATATCCCATATGAAATGTTGCATAATTTCCTACAATTTTCCTATTTTTTAAAAAAAAATCCGACCTATTTGGCCTAAAATTTGCGTTCTCAGCCTTTTTTAGCCGTATGGGCCTTTTTCAGGCACGCGGGCCTCACGTGCCGCGGGCCGGCCCTTTTATATGTTGTGCCGTGCCTGTGCCTCATTTCTCAGCCCGTGGGCCGGCACGACACGGCCCATGTTTTCGCGGGCCTTCGCGAGCCGTGCCGGGCTTGGCACGTGGACCACTTAAACGGGCCTGTGCCGTGCCAAGCCGGCCCGTTGGCCAGGTTTGGGTTAACCACATGGGGATTGGGTGAAACCACTCCCGTCACCCAATCCCCTCAAAACCACTTGCATGTTAATTTCAAAAAATCCCTTTATAAACACTGCCATTTGGTAGGCAGGGTTTGCCACAGGTGTTTCAGCAATAAAGACCTTACTTTTTCCACTACTAGCAACACTTCTGATTCAACGTATATGATAGATAATAATTAAATCTTTATAGCACTTAGCACAATTTCAACACTGTTTTTTATCACGTCAGGCAAGAAATTATCACAGGTTTAATACAAAAATGGTTTGACAAGGAACCAAAATATCTTACTGCATTATTACATAAATAAGAGTAGAAGTCCCAGGTGTCTATAACTGAACAAAGCTGAAAGAGTAACAACATGCAGACTTGAGTAATCTCGTTGAGCTTCTGTTTTGCACCACCAGACTTGTCAACCTGCAAGTGCTCATGCCAAAAAGAGCATGTGAATAACCAAACATATTTACACCACCAGACTTGATCCAAGTTCCAACTAAGGACAGTATGAGTAAATTCCTGCAATAGGAGCTAGCTAGTTTTCCACACAAATTTGCGATCAGCATGAAGGATGCAAGCTAGCTGTCAGTAAGCAACATCAAATCCTCAAAAGTATGTTGGTTGGCATGCAGATTGACAACACAAAACAGAACAATGGCTTCCCATCAGCGAATATGCATCTGAGCAACACTTTGTATACTTAGAAATAAAAGCACTTCACGGGAAAAACAATACATCAAGTCAATACATTAAGATGATAGCTATCTACAACAGTGTAATATGCGCAGCTGCTTGATCAGTGGTGGAGCTACAAAAAACTACCTGGGCGGGCTAATTAAAATAGAGAAAGATATCATGAATTACCTAGTGGGTTGCTGCTCTTACAGATTAATGCGGAGCTAAAAGGGATTTTTTTTCAAACCATCCAATCTAGCTAAGAATTTGGAAATGAAAAACTAGACGCACTAGTGTGTTGTCTGGGAAAGATACAGTCGTGGCTGGCCTCCTGATGTGCCGTTGCTGCTCAAAATTAGAAGTACTGACTGTTCATGATAGATATGATTAAGAGGCATAATTAGAAGTACTATGGAGAGGGAGTAAAAGTGCTAGTCACTGAAATAGACATTCTGTCTCATGCACCAAGTGATACATACATAATGAAGGTTTCAGAGTATGAGAAGTGATTAGTATGAAAAGTGCTAGTCACTGAAATTCTGATAACAATCCAAAGTGATTACCCAGTCACCCTCACAACAGACTATTAAGAACACTAGATGAGAAGGTAATACAGAAATCAAAGTATGAAAAGCATGCAAATAATAGATTGGTATGAACAGCAATACAAAGCGTACCTATTTGACTTTGGAGCCAAGCTAGAGCACTTCCATCTTTTTCAGCAACAGCATTAATGAAAATCTCACAATTTTTGACGCATTTGAATACATCATAGCATTTGACTTTCAAATCTGGCGTGACCCCATCCAATGTTCTCAACTCTATCATGCATCTGGTAATTGAGAAGTCTCCAGCATCTTCTTTCTTGCTTTCTTTTTCTTTGATGTCCATGAATCTTTGCATCACTCCTACCAGAGCATCTCCGCTACTCTTTTTAGGACTTCTCTTCGGCTTCTTGAGAATTTTCTTAGGCTTATCTTTTGCCCCACCAGCAGCATTTGTTTGATTGGCTGGTTCATCATCATCCTCCTTCCTTTTAGCAGTCACAACTTGATCCAACATTTGCAATTCATCATCTACACCTAGCTCTTTCTCTAGCTCTCTTTCATCCTCGTGCTCATCATCACTTTCTATGTTTGTGACATCCTCTCTCTGTGATGGCTCGGCCATAGAGGTAAAGTTGAAGTTCCCCTCGGCTATTTGACCTACAAAGAGCATGTGAGTAACCAAACAATTGTTGGAAACCATGTGATTGTTAATATGACTGAACTTACTTTCATATAATGCTCCTAGTTGATCATACAGAGGAAAGTATCCATTTTTCTGAATTTCTTGATTCTCCTTCCAAAAGACTTCAAGAGTAAGATAAAGTGAATGTCAATACAAGAAAACTTGTGAACAAATTTATTAGAAGAGTTGGTCAGAACAAAACAACTTACAACTTCCAAGTTGTCCCAAAGATGTGGCTCGACTTGAATCATGCATCGCTCTTCATTCCACCCAACACCACTTTGCTTCCGTGCTTCCCTCAACATCCTATAGTCTCTCTTGAGATCCTTCTCCTTATCCTGAATTTGAGACTTTGTGAAATGCACGTGCTTGTGTCTAGAGTTGAATATCCGAACCATCATATTCCAGGTTTTGCTGCTCTACCCATTCTGGCTTCTATGATAAGGATTGTTGTGCTCATGAAGTAGCTCCACAAGAGCCTTTTCAAGTCCACGATTCCATGAAGCCCTTCTTTTGTCACCTACACACAATTAAAAATAGACTAGATTTAGTAGCCCGTCTTTCGCACAGAACTGATACAGGAAATCATGTCATTAGAAAAAAAGCAGAGATATGCTTGCTTCGAAACAAGTGAGAGAGGTACTAACACTACGAGCCTACAAAGATATAGTATCAAGTGGTGTTAGATTTCTATTAAATAAGCCAACACAGATACATCTAAATATCAAAGGGAGTAACAACACATCTACACCATGACACACAATTTCTTTGACCCTGTAGTAGTATCTAACCATCTTGCATACACTAAACCATCGGCATAAACATCAAAATGAAGAACCTGTCATGAAAAAGTAAAACTAACTCTGAAGGTAATCCATGTTAGGGAGTTTTGTAAGTAGAAGAATCTATCTCTGATTAGTTTTAGGCTTCTTAGATATTTCAATATAGAATCCAAAGCATTGCAAAAGAGCAGGGCACGATTACTACCGTTATAGAACGCGAAAGTAAGTAAAAACAATTATGAAATTACAAAGTTAGAAGGAACAGCAGGAATGCTGTTCAGGAATACGTTGTCACTCTGACTAAAACTTAGGCAATCTGGTAAACAACTGAAGCTAACAAAAGGATACTCCATGTATTTGATCCCATGGTACCTCTTTGAGAAGTATCCTTCTTTGAAGCTTTTGGTGAAGGTTTTTTCACAACTTTCTTTCCCATCATCAAGTTAAACTTCGGAGATCCATTTGGATATTTTGGAGAACTTTTTGAAAGCATATCTGCACCAAATAGTTTATTATTATGAAAGATACAATATGACATAAAAAGATCACAAGTAGATCAAATACAAGCAAACCAGTGATCAAATACAAGCAAACCAGTTATCAAATACGGTGATCAAATGATATCAAATGCAAGCAAAGCGGTGATCAAATAATATCACAAGTAGTTCTTATTACCAGAGATACATTATTACATGAAAAATTACAGAATAGTTCCATAATATCAAATAAACACTATTACATAAAAAGACTAGCTACTGTTGTTGGTAATCATTCCACATCTGCCACGCAATTTGATCCCTCAAGTTGTTGCCTTGGAGATTGTTCTCTAGAAGATTGTTGTCTTGGTGGTTATCACCGTCACCATTGGGTAGATTAACAAAGGTTGGCAGGTCTATGTTATCCTCCTGGTTGTCAAGCCATTCCTCATCTCCACCATGCATTTTAATTATGTTATGGAAGACTGCTGTGGCTGCTGGAATCTTCACTTGGTTCTCTAGTTGATGAAAGGTTCCAACATTAAGAATAGGGAATCGCTTCTTCAGTATGCCCAGGAGCCTTTCAATATGATTCCGCATCACAGCGTGACGGAGATTAAATAACTCCTTGTGGTTTTGTGGACGACGACCATGTCCCCACTCTTTCAAGTGGTACCGCACACCTCGATACGGTGCAATAAAGGACTGAGTGTTTGCGTAACCACCATCAACAAGGTAAAATTTTCCATTTGGCACTTGAAAGCCTTTGAGAATGGCAGAACTGAGTACTCTAGCATCGGTTGCAGAACCCTCCCAGCCACATGAGATAAACGTTATGTTTAGGTCGAAATCGCAAGCAATCATCACATTTTGGCTAAGCGACCCTTTCCTATTCCTCCATGGCGCTTGACTACTAGAAGTTATAGTGACTGGCACGTGTGACCCATCTATTGCACCTATACAATTCTGCAATGAAATGGAATCGAAATCACGTTTGTGAAAGTACAAAAAATAGGTAAGGGAAGACATTTTTGAAGTTGTAAAAGAAGAAGTTGGAATCTGGAAGTACAGAAAGAAGCGCTCATCCATAGCAATCTTGGGATGCGGTTCAGCAATGTATCGAGGCCTCAAAAACTTGGTTGATAAGGTGGGGATGATGCTAAAGAACTCTGTTATGTAGTCGTGGAAGGTCGAGCCACTATGTTGAAACTTCAGTTGTAGGTCTTCAAATGACGCATTATGTGATAGCATGTAAAGAAAGAAGGCCAACTTCTCTTCCACCTTGATTCGACTATCCACTATCAACCGTTCATTCCTAAGGTAAGATGCCAACCACCTAAAAATTTCTGGCTCCATCCTAAAAGCTGTCCGACAGTTTTTAACATGCCCATCTAGAATTTCCCTAACTCTTCTCTTGCCGTAGAGGAAGGAGCTATGGCGTTTGGTTTTTTCCCTACTACCCAACAAATGGAAGTACAGTGCTGGAAAGATAAAGAAGATCATCTCATCGTCATCATCGGCCTTCCTCTTCCTAAAAATTTCTAGGCTTTGTTGATTCATTTCAACACTACAGAAAAGCAAGCAAGAAATAAAATATAAAGCAAGCAAGCAAGAAACAATAAAAGACACTTCATAAATCATAGCAAGGAATAGCAAAAAGGAGCCAATGCACATACCAAAATCAGGTGTGCAGACAGGGTCCCACCATGGCGGCAGCTCACCAAACCCCACTGGAATGAAAGATGCAGGATCCTGTAAAAAAACAGAGGCATCTCAATAATATGATATAGAATTAGCATAGCAATTTTGATTCAGCAAGACATGATATCTTGTCAACACAAGTATACTGTTTAGAGCCATACGGTAGCCATGGTATTGGTCCAATATGATCTCTTGTAAGTGGGTCGTACTGACTGACTATAGGGCAAAATGGAATGACATTTTTTGAGAGTACAATAGCATAGTGTAGGTTTGCATGTAAACAAGATCCACTTTGCACAAAACCTGCTACATATTCATATTCTAAATTAGAGAAAGCCTGATCCCAACACATAGCACTTAAAGAACCAACATCCGCACAAATGTTAGTAAGAAAGAAGGTGTGCAGCTTGAGTATACCATTTAGCCATTTCTTCCTGTTATCATTCGGAATATAGCATCATCACCACAAACAAGAATATAGCATCATCACTACCAAACTGGTCATCACCACAAACAAGAATATAGCATCATCACTAGATCTAGGTAACAGATGCCAACTCTGCTGCTGCCCAGATCGCCGTGGTCATGAAACCCTAGGACAGGAACTACCCTAGTACAAGAACGAGACCATGGGGATGGAGGGAATATGTCTTACTGCGAACAAATCCAGCTCTGCCGGAGTAGAAGAGGAGCGATCTTGGCGTGGCGGAGGTCGGCGGCGTTGGAATCCTGCTGCGGGAGGGGCCGATTGAGGAGACAAGATGGAGAGCGGCCGGCGTCTTCGAGGGGAGCAGCCGGCGTCTTCGATGGGGAGTGGCCGACTTTGATGGGGAGCGGCCGCTGTCGTCGGCCGCGACGCCCCGACGAGAAGAAGCCGCACCGCCCCGAGGAGAAGAAGACGCGCCGCCAGAAATGCGAGGAGGACCGAGCGGTTCTAATCCCCCTCAACCCTACCTCACCCGACGTGTATCGGGAGGGTCTATGGGTTTGAGCCCGTCCAACACCGGCCCACCGAACGGCCTGGTTAGGATTTGGGGTGGTTTTACTCTGGACCGGGCTAACCCACGTCAAACCCAATTAAAACACGGCTGCCGAACAAGGCCTAAAGTGATTTGGTTTTGGAGAGAGAAAAAAACATGCGGTTGAAAAAAAACTGCTGCTCATCATGCACAGCAATTTTATTCATGGTATGGATACCTGTCTCCTATGTACTTTTATACTTATGGATAGTATTTATACCTTTATAATTTTTTTTATTCTCATGTACTCATTAACCTGTTATCGAGTTGACATAACGAGTCTTTTTTGTCAAATATGCTAATGATGAATGTAAAATTGTGTCTATTTGGTGTACTATTGGATCCACGTACTAGCTAGGTACCCAATAGGTACGGCCGGTAGATATGTGTAAAGTTTCATACCTATAGGTAAAGGTGAGTGAGGCTAGCAGACATGTATGGTGCCTATTTAGTTTTAGAACACATGTAAAAAAAATTGTGTTGCATGTCATTCGGTGGTGGAATTAATCAATCACAAAACTTTGACATCACAGGATGACTTGGGGCAATTATTTTGGAACTATCTTTTTTTAGGTGGTAATTTGATGACATGTGGCAGGCTAGGATTGCTCAAAATGCTCGAATGAGGTGGATAACCTGCATATTTAGAGAATTCATTGTAGTGGGGTTCTCCTATTTAGACATAGTAGATTTTGTATCCACTAATTAATGAGAAGGTATGTTATTGCTCTATCCTATCCTTATCCCACCATTGTCATCCTTGCAAACTTTGGCAACATTTAGAAAGCGTGGTATTGAAGTTGAGGGTGATATAGCCTAAGTCTGTGGTGACTACTGTCGAACATTAATCTGGATGTGGAAAGAGCGGTCACGAGTACGGGTCAAATAGAAAGTGAGCCAAAAATAGGCATCCTCAGTCTAGAATACAACTAACTAACATTATGTTGAATTTATATGGGTTGTAGGCATGTAGGTAGCTCATGAAGCCTACAAATCCAGAAATCTTAAAGGCTCATCAATTATGGTAGCTTTGGGAGCTGGTTGGGATGCTAGCAAGAAGAAAGTTGGAGTGATTTATAAAGGGATCTCTTCTTATTTCGCTAAGTCTTCTCACTCCGCTGAGTGAGTGGAAGAGAAATTGTTCATGCCCGCTCTCCTCCTTTGCCACCTGCCTCGCCATGCATTGTACGCACGTGTGCTCGTGGCGTGAACCAATTTCGAGTTAGAAACTTGTTTTGGTGAAAAACTCAACACGCGTGTGCATGCTTGACACATACCCATCTTTCAGAATTTTATTCCACTGTGTGGCGACCCGGCCATACGCCTCCTTTCCCGTTGTAGAAGAGACAAGACTTAGCACCCCCAAGCACTTCCCTTCTCACTTCCCTTCTCACTTCTCTCTCTCTCTCTCTCTCTCTCTCTCTCGCCAAGTTTCTTTTGTTGTGCTGCTCTCTAGGATTCCCCATCCCGGTGACTACGTGCACGGTCGTCAGCCCTTCCACTGAGATCTTGCACTACAATACAACCAACAAGGTTTTTGGGTAGCATCTCGACATAATTACTCGCCTCCTTCCACGTGCTTCCTTGCGACCTACTTCCTCTAGAGATCGGCAACCTTGGCAACACCATGGGCAACAACGACAATGAAGCTGATGCAGTGGTTACCTTTCCGGTCAACACGTATGTGTGATTCTCATCTCCTTGTTTGCACTAGTAGTTGTTCTATTTCCAGATTGCCTAGTCAGATGCATGTGATTAGATCTGTTAGTACATATGTGATGTTGATTTCAGTAATTAAACTCACTAAACATTGCTTAATAAATCAACACATTAGTAGTACAATAAACATATTTGAACCATAGCTCCAAAATAAATGATATTCACGGGCATAATAGGTACATGGTAGTATATATGTATTAACCACATTCCAAGACAATACCTACATGTACAATTTGAGCCAGTACAGTGATCTTGGAAGAGACGTGCATGTGGAGTGGTTCAAAATATTTACTTCCTCCGTTTATAAATATAAAATGTTTTAGCTTATTATAGATTCATCTAGTTTGGTATGTATCTAGTCTATATTTAGTGTATATATTCACCCACTATAGAATGTATCTAGTCTACTTTAAAATATCTAAAATATCTTATATTTATGAACCGAGGGAGTACATGTATAACATGAATAAGTATATTTTTATAAGAGGTATATATTAATATCACAAAGATACCAATTACACCTCGCCTTGCAACAATACGCAATGCCCTAATAGCTTAAGTATCAGATATGAAATATGGCGGTACTCATATCTCCAGACCATATATCCAGAAGCTCTCGGTCGGACAGACGGTTAGCCTGATGTGAAAAGTAGCATGATGAAGAGAAAATTTGGTTAGCCAAAGACAGAAATGCAAAAGGGATCCATCTGACGGGTGTATACTAACATGCACAAGGATGGACTGAAAGAACTATCTATTAATTGGAGGAAAGCGGGTCAAGTTAAAGGATGTTGCTCAAGCTACACTTAAATATGGAATGTCTGTATTTTTTATTCGAAAAACTACCAAAGGAATCACCGATGCAATCTTGCAATGCTGGTGGAGAGATGATGTGACAAAAAAGAAAATGCACAGGTTTGCTTCGTGGAAACTATATGTAGCAAAAAGGAGAGAGAGAGAGAGAGAGAGAGAGAGAGAGAGAGAGAGAGAGAGGAGAGAGAGAGAGGGAGGAGGGAGAGAGAGGGAGAGAGGGATGAGAGAGAGAGAGAGAGAGAGAGAGAGAGAGGGAGAGAGGGAGAGAGAGAGAGGGAGAGAGAGGGAGAGAGAGGGAGAGAGAGGGAGAGGAGGCAGGCGACACAGCGCAGGCAATGGCGACCAGCGCGGTGCCGCCCCCTGCGCCCCTTCTTCCTCGGCTGGAGCAGTGTGCTCCCCGCCCCCTCGGCTCTCGGTTCTGGTCCTTGGCGGAGGACTCCTCGGACGACGAGGGCTCGTCTCCTGCGCCGTCCCCCTCTGCGTCCCCTGTTCGTCGGCCTGCGCAGGTGACTGTGGGCGATTTCATCTGCTCAGCGTTGGGTAGTCCGGTGGCACCTCGCAACGCTCAAGGTAGGAGGCAAGCTTTCGCGCCTGGTGGTCGGGTGCTGAGCTGGGGTTCGTCGCGGCCTGTGCCTGCCCGGCGTTCCCCGTCCCTGGTGTCTCTGGCGCCGGCGAGTGTGCCGGTGCAGGAGGTCCCGGTTGCTCCGATTGGCGCGCCAGAGTGGCGGTCTGCTACTCCAAGTTGATGCGGGAGCAAACTGTCCTTGTGCGTAGTGAATGACCAGTCCGTTGGGAACCCCAAGAGGAAGGTATGATGAGTGTAGCATCAAGTTTTCCCTGAATTAAGAAACCAAGGTTTATCGAACAGGAGAAGGGAGACGATGACGACTGAAGGTGTTGTGGAACCTGCACACACACAAACAAGTACTTTGTTCCCAACTTGCGATGAGGTTGTCAATCTCACCGGTTTGCTTGAAACAAAGGTTATGAGTGTATCGAGTGGAAAACTAGTAGTAATGTGCGAGTAAAGTAAACAGTGCGGGAAAAGTAAACAGGTGATAGCAATATGATTAAAATAGGACCGGGGTCCACAGTTCACTAGTGGTGTCTCTCCATAGATAAAATAACATGCTGGGTAAACAAATTACAGTTGGGCAATTGATAGAATAAAGATAACGTGATATGTCAAGAAGATCACTATGAGATTCACTCTGGGCATTACAACAAAATACATAGACCGCCATCCAACTGCATCTATGACTAATAATCCACTCCCGGGGATATCATCCGAACACCCTAGAAGTATTAAGTTGCGAACAACAGATAATTGCATTAAGCAAAGTGTGTAATGTAAACAAAGCATATGCCCTTGAGCATATGAATGTTGTTTTCTCCCTAGTAGCAACAGCACATCTACCACCTTAGAGGTTTCTGTCACTCCCCCAGGTGAAATAGAGACATGAACCCACTATCGAGCATAAATACCCCCTCTTGGAGTCACTAGCAACTACTCGGCCAAGATAGCTACTAACAACGGAGAGCATGCAAGATCATAAACAACATAGAGATAACAAAAGATATAATTCAGTACAGCAACTTAATCATAAACACCAATATTCATCGGATCCCAACAAACCAACATCATAGAATTACATAACGGTGATCTCAATCATGTATGGCAGCTCATGAGATCTAAACATGAAGCACATGGTGGAGAAGACAACCATCTAGCTACTGCTATGGACCCATAGTCCAAGGTAGACTACTCACTCATCGCTCCGGAGGCAAGCATGGCGATGAAGAAGACCTCCGGTGGCGATTCCCCTCTCCGGCAGGGTGCCGGGAAGAGCTTCTGGACCCTCCCGATCTTCGGGTCGACGGCGGCGGTGGATCGCGATGTATTCTGGAAAACTGATCGGGCCTTAGGTTTTTCTCGTCGGGGGGTCTTTATAGGCGAAGGGGCGATGTCAGAGGAGGGACCAGGCCCCCTCACACAGGGGTGGCGCGGCCAGGGGCCTGGCCGCGCCACCTGTGTGTGTGGGGCCCACGTGGCCCTCCTCCGTCTCTTCTTCGGATGTCTGGAAGCTTCCCCGTGATATAAGTCTTCAGGAACTTGTTTCGTCCAATTCCGAGAATATTTCCTGTGTATCACTTCTGAAACACAAAAACAGCAGAAAACAGGAAACTGGCACTGTGGCACTTCGTTAATAGGTTAGTTCCGGAAAATGTATAAAAGTGCCACTAAGTGTAACGAAACAATAGGCAAATGGTGTAAAAACAAGCATGGAGCATCAAAAATTATAGATACGTTTGAGACGTATCAAGCATCCCCAAGCTTAACTCCTGCTCGTCTTCGAGTAGGTAAGTGATAACAAAAGAATAATTTTTTAGGTGACATGCATCTACACAATCTTGATCATATATGTAAGCATTGGTGAGCTGGGATCAATAGAACTTAAAACATGGGCATGAAGATATAATCATGACAATAAGAACTTAGCAACCATGTTGTAAACATGTAAATGAACACAAACAAAAGATCATGATAATGAAACAATGAAAGTCAAACGTGTGTTCAAATCATAAGGAAAAACATACAAATGGTTTTCAGCTTGTCCTTCAAAGAGAGCAAAACATAAATGCATAGGACACCTCAAAGTTTAAGAGGGCGACTAGATACAAATAACTTAAGAACAAGTGAAACCAACAATATGAGTCAATCAATGAACTTTGGGACAATGCATATCACACTAAGAATGACAACTATGCTCTCTTAATGGTGCATAAAGAAAGAAGGTGGTGACTCAACATAAAAGTAAAAGAAAGGCCCTTCGCAGAGGGAAGCAGTGATTTAAACATGTGCTAGAGCTTTTCATTTGTAAAACAGAGAGATAAAACTTGATTTTGAGAGGTGGTTGTCTTTGTCAACGACTGGCAATGGGGTTCTTACTATCTTCCATACAAAAATAAAGCAAGTTTTTGAGAGAGAGATTGGCACTCTTGTGCTCTTTTTATAAAACTTGGCACTCCTCCCCACCTTTTCCTTTCACATACCATGGCTAACCGATTCCATCGGGTGCCCACCAACATTCACATTCTTTGGAGGAGTGCCTTTTTTCTTCTTTTTCTTTTTTTTCCTTTTTGGAATAAGCAATATGGAAGATAGCAAATCTGACCACTACGTCCCCATGAGCTGAAAACAGTGTCACAAAACGAGAAGTATTTTGAAGGTTTTTGAAAGGTAGCACACAAAAATTTTACTTTGGAATGGCTTACAAATACCATACATAGGAATTTATAGTGGACACAATGGCAAACTTGGCTTTTAGGAGTTGGATGCACGAGTAGAGCTCATACTCAGTACAAGGCGAGGGCTAGCAAAAGACTGGGAGCGACCAACTAAGAGAGCAATAATGGCCATAATCATGCAAAGCGACAAAGCGACATTAAAAGAAGCATACGATGGCATCAAAAGTCAAAAACTAAATGATCATGAAGGCTAATGGCGACTTTGTAAGAGTCTAACATGTGTGAGCATGCGCCAAGTCAACCCAAATAAAGCATCAAGGAGAAAACCAAAATAATGCTTCCATACAATAAAAACAACGCATGATTTTTTCAAAGGCTCATTAAGCAATCTCAGTTATTTGAGACAAGTCATGCTACAGCAAAACCACTAAGCATACTATCAAAAAGACATCAAGCATGACATGAAAAAGCCTAAGCCGCAGTTTACACAAGCTCCTTCTTGTACCACTATTTTGCACAAAGCTTTTTCTCTTTTCCAACACCATTTGAAATTTTTATAAACACCTCTTTTGATGAAAACCAATAAAGATCAGAGGCAAAAATACACCTTGATGAAAAGATATGACAAGATCTGAATGCAAATCAAGGCGAAAACAAAAACCAAAAGCAGTAGCAGAAAAAGTAGAACGCTCGATTTTTAATAAGAGTGAAAACTAGAGCGTTCTTTGCAAATGAAAACGAGTACATCTCCTCCAAAGGAAATTTGTTGGGGTCCAACCATTTATTGCAGCAAACAAACAAACTAAACAAACTAAGAAAACTAAAACAACTGACGCTCCAAGAAAAACACATAGTGCATGAAGCAATAAAAATATAGTGTTTTGAAAGGTGACCTGATTTTTGCCGATGAAGAAGGGGTGCCTCGGGGGCATCCTGAAAGGACACAGATGTCGCCTAGAGGGGGGGTGAATAGGCGATATCAAATTTTACGAATGGCTTGAACAAAAGCAGAATTAAACTAGCGTTTATTTTGTCAAGCACATAAAACCTAAATAAACTAGGCTCACCTATGTGCACCAACAACTTATGCTAAGCAATACAAGTAACAAGGTGATAGCAAGATATATGACTTCAAGCACGAAGGCTATCACAATGTAAAGTGCATAAGTAAAGAGCTCGGGTATAGAAATAACCGAGGCACGCGGAGACGATGATGTATTCCCGAGTTCCTCCCTTGAAAGGGAGTACGTCTCGTTGGAGGGGTGTGGTATCGCCACAAAGGACTAACCAACGCCACAAAGGCCTCACCCTATTCTCCGGTGTGAGCTTGCGCCACAAAGGCCTAGCTCACTCTTCCACTAAGGGGTTCCTCAAGGTGGAACCGGGCCTTTACACAAAGCTTGGGGCACGCATCCACAACTTAATTGGAGGCTCTCAAGAATAGCCACAAAGGCACCACACAGCCACAAAGCCGTCTAGGGTTCCAAGAACCCAAGAGTAATAAGCTCACAAACTTTCACTTACTCGACTCTCCGGGGAGAACTCAAACCGATGCAACTTATGCAATGGCAAGAGCACACAAGGTGCTCAAATCCTTCTCACTCAAATCCTACCAAAGCAACTAATGCTATGGAGAGATATGAGAGGAAGAACAAAGGAAATCCACAAAGAACTCCAAGATCTAAATCCACAAGAGGTTCCCCTCACTAAGAGGAGATTTTGATTGGTGGAAAGATAGATCTAGATCTCCACTCTCTTTTCCCTCAAAAATATGCAAGAATCATGGGAGGGATTGAGAGATGGGCAAGCTTTCCAAGGTCAACAATGGTGGGAGAGAGAGAAAGAGAGGAAAACGAGCTAACAGCCCTTGGGGAAGAAGGGGGTCCTTTTATAGGTCCTCCCCACGAAATATGACCGTTACAGCCATTTAGACCGGCTAAAGCCGGACTTAACACCGGCTAAAGCCGGACAAAAATCTGGACTGAAACAGAGACGCAATCGAGCGCCCCGGTCCGGCTATTTCCGGCCCTGGGCCGGCTAAAGCCGCCCCTCCTGAAACTGGCAGAAAAACCAAAACGAAAACGGCTATAACTTGAGCATCCGGACTCCGTTTTCGATGATCTTGGGCTCGTTGGAATCACAACAACAAGCTCTACAACTTTATGCAGAGAAACATCATAGTCCAACAAAGGAGGATAAACCAAATGATGAAAGGTTTGACCTCTCTTCGAAGACAAACCGGTAAAACCTCCAAACACCAAACATGCAAGAAGTGTTCCATACGGATTCCGTTTTTGATGAGCTAGAGCTTGTCATGGAAACAACCACAAGCTCTAGAACCTCACATGGATAAAACCCAAATAAGAACCAAGAAAGATGATGCCAAGTATGCAAAGGTTTGAGCTCTCTCCAAACGATACGATTAAGTTACTCACTCGAGAGCCCCTCTTGATAGTACGGCTATCGATCCTATAACCCGGTCTCACAACTAACACCATGAGACCGGTAAGAAAGAAACCCTAACACTATCATACCTTTGCCTTGAGCATTCCACTTGAGGTGGATAATGATGATCTTGATCTTCTCAAGTTGGACCACCTTTCTTGATTGAGCTTGCTTGATGAAGTCTTGCGGATTACTCCCCCATACTCCACTATGGAAGAGACTCTCTTTAAGCATATCTTCACATATCCATGATCACAATATAGATGGCAAGCTTCAAGCATATGTTCTCTTCTAGTTGCTCATCTTGAACTTGCGCTTTGACTTGATCAATCCTCGAATCAATTCTTCTTTCTCCATAATGATGGTGTCTTGAGGATACACATGAGAGCTCACTCAATCTTATTCTTCAAGACACACTTCACATAAGCTCAAATCCCTTAAGACCAATCTTTGGATCACTCCTTAAATAACACCTTGATCAACACATAATCTTCTTCTTACAACCTTTACTCCAACAAATGGTTCAAGCATTGTCTATGGACAAGTCCTACCCATATGACTCAATACAACCATTAGTCCATAGAGATTGTAATTAATTACCAAAACCACACATGGGGCTCGATATGATCTTTCAATCTCCCCCATTTTGGTAATTGATGACAATCTCTTTGAGAGGGTTTATATAATGAATTCAAAGAACCAAAATGGTTGTACTAACATCAAATACTACAAAAGTATGTGATGCTAGTAAAACCACCATATATAGAGCAAACTCTCCACAATCTATGCACGTGTGAATGATCTTGATTTCATTGCATATATTGCCAACCAAGGTTGTTGGTGGAGTTTCCACTATATACTCAACCATACAAAGCATGCAAGGCAAATGCTTAAGAACAAACCAAAGCATAAAAGCCAATTCCCTTTAAACCCTCGAAACTTCTCCCCCATTGGCATCCATTGCCAAAATGGGCGAAAAACTTAGAAGGCCAATATAGTGTGAGTTCCTCCAAAATGGTGTGCATATCCAAAAGAAATAAGTGAAGACACATGCACATATACAAAGACAAATATATGAAGGAAACCAAACTATATTGAGGATCAAAGATTGCAAAAAAAATAAGATAACACGATGGATAAACTTCAACAAATGAAGAGAGCAATCAAACAATCCAAAGAACAAACTGAATAAAGATTTTATGATAAGATCGAAAAGGTGCTCTAAATAATATGAGGAAGCTCCCCAAGGTGTGTGCACAAAATATTCTATTGAGTTGAAGTATAAGGTGCACACACATGGAATCATCACTCCCTCAATACTATTTAAAAAAATGATACCAAGTGAAATCAAATATTATGATAACCGAAAAATGGTGCTTTAAATGAAATGAGGAAGCTCCCCAAGGTATGTGCAAAAATTGGAAAGTTTGCATTTGAATACAATTTGCACAATATGGAATCCTCACTCCCTCAATAACATTTAAAACACAACCATTTGCAAGAGATCATAGAGAAGAAATTAAGCTTACACTTGCATCAAACAAATGGTTGAGCAACAAGCAAGGGACAATATATTAAAAGGCTCAACCAAAGGAATGTGTGATAGGAATGACAAAGAATATTATAAGACTAACACAAGGATAAGCATAGAGCATCCACATAGTCTTCAATGAATGATATTGCTTAGCATTCCATCCCAACACATAAGGTTCAAATAAGATATCAAATAATGAGATATCATCTCTCATGTGTATAAGTTTCTAAGTAGACAATATCACAAAGATAATTATCACAAAGAAACATGTACACACAAAATAGATACTAAGAATAGAACATGATATCCAAAATGAAGTCATGCAATATACCAATGAGATTTTTGCTTTTAAAGCATGGCCAAAGGCTTAATTTATCTTATTGTATATGTAACAACTCAAAAATTTGTAATCTATCTCTTATTAATTATAGTGCACAATTTTTGGGCCAAGATAAAACTTTTTGTCTCATATCGCATGCATGCATAGTATTTAAATAATTGATGTTCTATGATTTCATGTGTCTTTTAAATAGTTGTGAATTGATTTGTTAAAACACTCCTAACCAATAGAAACTATAGAGGTTAACCACCAGGACCAAGAAACCCGAAATCAAAGAAATCAAGAAAAGAGAGAAGAAAAGATGATCTAGAAAAAGTTAACCACTACCCTACTTTGAACACTTAGATTAAGCTCTCTGCAACTCAACTCAGTGTGTGGTGAGTTGGTTGAGCTTGACCAGATCACATACTTACTCAACCAAAGTTTTTCAAACAAAGACTCAAACCAGACCCCCACTCAAACATCCGCCAAAAACTGAATCTGAATCAGCAACCGAACCTCATTTTTGAATTAAATTTTTTGCAAAACAATATCTTTCTTGCCAACAAAAATATATTTGGAAACCTTACTGAATATCTTGACAACCCACGGTGGCAGATTTCAAAAATTTGAATTTTGAGTTGGTTCAGGCATTTCGTCGAACACCTGTGAACCAAATCTCAGAAAATCTAAACCTACTACGGATGACGCCGTTCCCGTACGTCGCCGTACCTGTAGGTGTACCCGATGACGCCTTAGACCCTCCGCTGTCGATCCCTCACAGGCGCCCGCCCGGACCCCGGCCAGTGGACAGAGACCGCTCTCTCCTTTTTCCTCCCAGTCAACCAACGCGGGTACTGTTCTAGCCGTTGCCGAGGCCGTCGTACCGCGCCAGAGCGCGTGCGTGAGCACCCCGGTACCGTCCGTACGCCCCACGCGTCCACAGCCCTCGCCGGAGCCGCCGTGCCCGGGATTCTTCCCGCCTCGGCCAAGATCCGAAACCCTAGCTCCCGCACCCTCTCCCGCCTATAAAAGGCCCTCCTGTTTGCCTGAAAAGAACCACACCACTGGTAGAAACATCCCAGACATCTTCCTCTCCCCTCTAGCTCTTCGCAGCGACCTCGCCGGAGCCGGCCGAGCTCCCAGGGCACCGCGCGTTCCCGGCGACCGGAGTGCTTCCCCGACCTGCCGCTGGTCCAGGGCGGCCGAGAAGGACTTCCTCCGCCGCCGTGACATCCCGCCGCCGCCTCTCCTTCCTCTACGCCGCCCCACTCCATCGCCGTCCTCGTTACTGCAAGCCCGCGGTGAGTCCCCGTCGTGGAGAAGACGACCCCCCGATACGTACCGTTTCGCAATATAATTCTGATGGCCGGGCCCCCTTTGTCAGGCCAGTTTTATTTTTTTTGCCACCAGCCCGCGGTGAGTCTAGTTGGGCCGGCCGTTCGGGTGTTGTCTGGTGCGGCCCAGCTTTCGTTTAGAATTTGACCCGTTTCAGTTATTTGTTTTTCCCGCCCGATTAGTTGTTTCGAATTCAATTCAGCACTAGTTTTCAATTCAAATTTCCTAGAGTTTTACAAATCCGTTCCTAGCGAATAAATACTCGTTGGAAAGCTTAGGAAATAATCTAGCCGCTGGAATTGGTTATAATCCAATTTGAGTTAGTTATCGAATTCACTAAAAATACTTTGACCGTAGCTTATTAATCTTGGGAAATTTTTAGAAAGTTGTCTCAACCTTCTAAAATTTTGAAACTTGGCTTATGCCCTCCCTAGTCGACTTATATACTATTTAGTTCAGTCTTCTTCAACTAAAACCTTGTTAGTACCCTCCATCAACTTCTAATCCAATCTTAGTGTAGCATAAAATGATAGAATTCACTATACACTTAGTTTGATACTTACCCCCACTACACCTTTACTTAATTAGTCACTCTCCTCTTGAACTAGTCCTAATACCTCTAGTCTCATACCAATGCTAAGAAGGTGATCAACACTTAGCACTTGGTAGAAAAATCTAACTTGCACACTTAATGAAAACTTGGAAGAAAACTTGCAAACCAACTCAATAAAATCTAACATGAACTTTATTGTCTGAAAACAAGTATGTGTGTTTGGAATGTGGTTAGTATTGTTTAGTGATTGTGTGCATTGTGTTTATTCGTTATTAGACGCTAGTGTTGCTGAGGAGGATATTGAGGGGGGATTTTATCAAGAAGAAGAAGACTACCCAGGACACTTTGCCAACCAAGGCAAGCCATCTTTTGAATCATACTCCAAATGCCTAGTTTTCCTATTGCATTCTACTTGTTTTTAAATAAATTGCATGATTGAATTGCTACTTTAGAATGATAGTTGTGTAGTGGTACCTTGCTTAGCAAGAGTATCCAGCTGAGTTAATCCTACCTTACTTAGTGGTATCATCACTCTATATAGTTGCTTAGTCGCTAATAAAATTGAGGCCACCTATAAGGGGAACCCTATTTGAAATGGGTGACTTGAACTTGACAACTTGAATTGGAGATTTCTCCTACATGATGGTTTTATGAAGGAAAATAATCTTGACTAAGAACTATGGAATGTATTTGCAAATTGATAATAAGTGATGTACCATGTGAGCCAACCATTACCGTACGACCACATTACCCCTAAATGGGAAGGGGCTTAGTCCGTAGCTTGTTTACCCTAGTATGGGAGGTCTTGTATCATCCTTTATAGAAGTGCACCGTGCGCGGGTACTTCTGAACCGAGTGGAAATTCCATTCATCCGGCACTCCGGAGCGGGCAAAACTAGAGGCGCCGGAACGGGGTTTCCGTATCCCGGGCTCTAGGGAAGGATCCTATACTAGAGTGAGCAAGTGAAAGAGTTTGTTTGATTATCTGAACCTCGCATACTTTGTGTATGACGAACCGTGGATTTCTCCCGGCAGATGTATCGAATCTTGTGGGTAAAGTGTACCCCTCTGCAGAGGTTTCAAACTATTCGAATAGCCGCGTCCTCGGTTATGGACAGTTGGCAAGCTGTACTTGACTTTTGTCAAGAATGTTAACAACTTACGGTGAACTTGGTGAATGACTTGACTTGACATTGATGTTGACCAACACTTGAAGTTCCTCTTTAGATTGAACTTAGAGAATTAAATCTTCTTCTCTACTAATGAACATTCTTGGGAAATAAAACTAGCTTTTGCAAATAAACTTAGTGCTTAGTCCACCATATCAACCTTGCATATCTACTTCATCATTTTGTTTATAAGATGGTTTGCGAGTGCATCCAATGTACTCATGGCTGTGTCCCTGGCTATCAACTTGGTCAGACTATGGGGAAGATTATCCGGAGGAAGGTTATGAAGATGAGTACCAGAACTAAGATCATCTCCTGAGTCGCCATTGCCTGTAGGGTGAAGGCATGGACCCGAAGATGTTATTTCCGCTGCTATACCGTGTTGTAATATGAACTTGGTCATTATGACCATTGTATTTGAACTATTCGTATTGTAATGTCTATGGAACTGGTTACCAACTACGTTATGTGTATCACAACAATGATTCTGGGATTGTGGTGGAATACATAACGGGCACTTTGAATTTCTGGAAATTCGGGTGTTACAAGTTGGTATCAGAGCCTAGGCTGACCATAGGAGACCTTAGTTAGAATGGTCGTTAAATGAAACCTTTATAAAAGCAAAGATAAGTAATGGTTTGAAATTGCTTAGTCTTTCCCTCTCTATTTACAAAGCTTTGTACATGATTCAGTTTTTGTCTACTTAAAATTTTGCACACTTGAGTTGATCACTAACCTAATCTAATCTAAAATTTTGTAGATGGCCCCGGTATTCACTGAGCAGTACCAGTTGGGCCATGGTGGTAGCCTTTGTTTCGAGCGCGACCTCACTACCCTGACCTTGTTCCTGGATCGTCTGTATCCGGAGTTCAAGGGAGCCGTGCTAAATGAGCACCCGGATGGAGAGCTACGGTGGCTTATCAGGGCAAGTTGCCGTGGCAAGAAGGGAAATTTAAGTTCTCCAAGGATCAAGTTTGAACTTGTGGAGAACACTTGGGCCGATGGTTTGGTCCGAGGTATGTAGGAGATGCTTGCCCGCTTATGCGGAATGCATGTTGAGGAAGTCCAGGTGGAGCACTTTAGGAACTTTGCTCGGCGTGATGCGGAAGGGCGTCCCGCAAACATGCCAGGGCAAAATGAGCCGAGTACCTACATCGATCACATGGACTTCTTGCTGTACTGCACTCAGCAGGAGGCAGATCGTGCCCGTACCAAGGCCAACCTTGAGCACTTCGCACTGGTGGAGGCAAGGAGCACTATCAGGATTCTTGCTAGAGATCGCAAGAGTCTTCGCCGCCAGCGCGATGAGAAGGATCACACCATTGAGGAGTTGAAGGCCAATGTGGCTGAGCTGACTGAGTACATTGAGAGTCTCGAGAGCCACCTTGGTGAGGAGGAAGGCATTGATCTCCGCAAGGAGGATAATGCCCTCATTAGTGACGAGGATGACTTCATGGAGGACCTTGATGATGAGGAGGATCCCGAGGAGAATGGATTCATTGTGGATGATGAGGAGGAAGACCCCGAGGAGCCTGATGTCTAGAGTTGGAGAGCCTCGTGTTATCTAGTATGAGTTCACCTTTAAGTCACTTCGTGTAGGTGTGAGTTATATCCCCCTCTCTAGTAGACGAGTCGCAATGGTTTGATGTAGACCATTTGTAATGGGTGAACTCGTATGTGTGGTATGTTTGATGTTTGTTGAATGAAATATGAATTTGGCCCTTAAGGCCTTAGTAAGACAAAATTGCATCGTATATGTTACATTTAAATCTTAGCAATTAGTTTTTCCCTCTTGTCTTACACCCATTATCTTCAGATGCCGCGAGCACCCCCACCCCCGAACCCGGAAGTAGCACAACTGCTAAGGTTGATCATGGAAGATCGGGAAGCAGCCCGAGCTGAGCGCCAAGCTAACTTGGCCACTCTTCAACAGCTAGCCCAGATGGCAATGAACCACAACAATGGCAATGGAAATGGCCATGGTGAAGGAGAGAACAATGGCAATGGGGATCACCGATCCAAGTTAAGGAGTTTCCAAAATACCAACCCACCTATGTTCACTAAGTCTGAAGAACCCTTAGATGCTAATGACTGGCTTCGCACCATGGAGAATAATTTGGCAGTCGCCGGAGTTGGCGAACATGAGAAGGTTTTGTACACCACCCACTATCTTGCTGGAGCCGCAAGAGCTTGGTGGGATAGCACTCGTGCAATGCAAGCCCAAGGGTATGTGATGCCTTGGGAGGAGTTCAAGAGCAAGTTCAGCAAAGCCCATGTTCCTTTGGGATTAGTTAAAAGGATGAGAGATGAGTTCAGAAATCTGAAGCAAGGTTCCCTATCCGTGGTTGACTACCGTGACAAGTTCCTTACCTTGTCTAGGTATGCCCCAGATGACACCAACACCAATGAGAAGAAGCAAGAAAGGTTTCTGAATGGACTTCATGATGAGATGCAATGTGTCTTGGTCAGCATTCCCTTTGCAGACCTGGAGTCATTGGTAGACTCTGCCATTCAGATGGAAGGCAAACTAAAGCAAGCTGCAGAGAACCGCAAGCGCCGTATGATGTATCAAGGCAACTCAAGCAACTCGCAGAAGCCAAGGGGAAATCCACCTATGGGTTTTGCCCCTAGACCTATGAGGCCACCTGCACCTGCCCCGCGTCCCAACTTTCCCAACCGCCTGACCGGCAATAATTTCAACCGTACACCTCCAAGACCTAATGGCAACAACTTCAACCCCAATGCTCCAAGGCCAAATGGCGCACCTGCGCTGCCCAAGTCTGGTGACAAGTCTGGAGTTACCTGTTATGAGTGCAGAATCAAGGGGCACTACTCCAATGAATGCCCTAAGAAGCTGAATGATGCATCCAAGACCACTGCTCCTGCTCAGCAACAGCGCCGTGTTGGAAATGGCAAGAATTATCCACCAAGGAACCAGCCTCACCCTCGAGGACGTCTGAATCACATGAATGTTGAAGAAGCTCAGGAAGCAACCGACGTTGTGCTTGGTATGTTCACTGTTAATTCAGTTCCTGCAAGAGTTCTGTTTGATTCTGGAGCTTCACACTCGTTTGTTACTAAGTTATTTGTTGATAAAAGTGGACTTCAACCAACACCTATGAAACATGCCATGTTAGTACAAATACCTGGGTCAACAACAAGGGCTGAGTGGAACTGTTTGGCAGTCCCCATAGAAATTCATGGAATAGCTTTCTTAGCAAACTTGATAGTGTTGGGAACTAAAGGTTTGGAAGTAGTTCTTGGTATGAATTGGATGTCTTCCCATCAAGGAGTGATAGATTGTGCCAAGAAGACCATCACCATGAAGAGTAGCACTGGAATTGTAGTAAAACATGTGTCCGTAAAACCACCCCAAACCACCAGATGTCATAAGAGTATCTCAGGACCAACTTTAGAGCAAGTTCCCATCGTCTGTGAATACCCAGATGTTTTTCCCGATGAGCTACCCGGAATGCCACCGGATTGGGATATTGAGTTTATCATTGAGCTTATCCCCGGAACTGGACCTATAGCCCAACGACCCTATCGTATGAACCCAGCTGAACTAGTGGAGTTGAAGAAGCAATTGGATGACCTTTTGAGTAAGGGATTGATTCAGCCAAGTTCCTCCGCTTGGAGATCACCCGTCTTGTTTGTGGATAAAAGTGACGGTTCCAGCCGACTGTGCACTGATTACCGCAAGCTAAATGATGTTACCATCAAAAATAAGTATCCTCTCCCAAAGATTGATGACCTGTTTGACCAATTGACTGGAGCTCAAGTTTTCTCAAAGATAGACCTTAGAACTGGATACCATCAACTGAAGATCCGTGCAACTGATATACCCAAAATAGCCTTCACTACCCGATACGGATTGTATGAGTACACCGTAATGTCCTTTGGATTAACCAATGCCCCCGCCTATTTCATGAATCTCATGAATAAGGTGTTCATGGAGTTTTTGGATAAGTTTGTGGTTGTCTTCATTGATGACATCCTTATTTATTCCAAGTCCGAAGAAGAGCATGCAACCCATTTGAGATTAATCTTAGAGACCCTGAGAGAGCATCAGCTATATGCCAAGTTTAGTAAGTGTGAGTTTTGGTTGAAGGAAGTTGGATTCTTAGGCCATGTATTATCAGCTGGAGGAGTTTCAGTGGACCCAAAGAAGATCAAATCAGTCATGGAATGGGAAGCCCCTACCACTCAAACTGAAGTTAGAGGTTTTCTCGGATTAGCAGGATATTACCGCAAATTTGTTGAAGGATTTTCAAGCATTGCAAGGCCCATGACCCAACTGCTGAAGAAGGATAAGAAGTTTGAATGGACCCCTAAGTGTGAAGAGAGTTTTCAAGAGCTCAAGAAGCGATTAGTAACCGCACCCGTCCTAACCATGCCCGATATCACCAAAAACTTTGATGTCTATTGCGATGCTTCCAAACTTGGACTTGGTTGTGTGTTAATGCAAGAAGGCAAGGTCATAGCATACCTCTCCCGGCAGCTTCGACCTCATGAAGAAAACTATCCAACCCATGATCTGGAATTAGCAGCCGTCGTTTTAGCTTCGAAGACCTGGAGGCACTATCTTATGGGTAACCGTTGCGAGATCTACACTGATCACAAGAGTTTGAAGTATATTTTCACTCAGAAGGAGTTGAACATGAGGCAAAGAAGATGGATAGAGTTGATCAAGGATTATGATCTGGAAATTCATTACCACCCCGGTAAGGCCAATGTAGTGGCCGATGCATTGAGTAGGAAGCCATGCACCTTGAATATGATGATCAAGGAGGAGCAACCTATGTTGCACCAAGAGTTTGAAAAGTTTGGATTGGAACTAGTCAGTCAAGGATTCTTAGCCAACCTTGATTTTCAACCCACCTTGATGAGCCAAATCAAAGAAGCCCAGAAGGGAAATGAGAGTATTGACGGAATTAAGCGCCGAATTAGTTCCGGCAAGGTGCCAGGATTTGAGGAAGATGATCAAGGAGTTCTCTGGTATAAAGGACGTATTTGTGTGCCTGCTGATTCAGAATTGAAGGAAGTTATTATGAAGGAAGCTCATGAAACACCTTACTCCATCCACCCCGGTGGAACTAAGATGTATCAGGATTTAAAGGAACAGTTTTGGTGGCATGGAATGAAGCGTGAGATTGCAACGTTCATATCCAAGTGTGATATTTGTCAAAGAGTCAAGGCTGAACACCAACGTCCTGCTGGACTGCTGCAACCTTTGCAAGTTCCGGAATGGAAGTGGGAATCAGTTGGAATGGATTTCATCACTGGATTTCCAAGGTCTAGCCGCGGAAATGACTCTATCTGGGTCATTGTGGATAGACTAACCAAAGTTGCCCACTTTATTCCTGTCAAGACCACTTATACATCAGGACAGCTGGCAGATCTTTACCTATCCAGAATTGTTAGTTTGCATGGAGTTCCTAAAACCATAGTCTCTGATCGAGGTACCCAATTTACCTCAAGATTTTGGAGAAGTTTGCACCAAGCCCTGGGAACCAAATTAGCCTTTAGTACAGCTTACCACCCTCAGACTGATGGACAGACTGAAAGAGTAAATCAAATACTTGAAGATATGTTGAGAGCCTGTGTTCTAGCCTATGGAGCTAAGTGGGAAGATTGTCTGCCTTTCGCAGAGTTTTCCTACAACAACAGTTATCAAGCCAGTTTGCAAATGGCCCCGTTTGAAGCTTTATATGGAAGAAAGTGTCGTACCCCTTTGAATTGGTCTGAAACCGGAGACAGTAAGATATTTGGACCTGACATTCTGCAAGAAGCTGAGGAGAAGGTTCGCATGATCCGCGAATACCTCAAGGCAGCCCAGTCTAGACAGAAGAGTTATGCTGACAAGAGACGTAGAGAACTGACCTTCAAGATTGGGGATTTTGTCTATCTTAGAGTGTCACCTCTCAAGGGAATGCAGAGATTCCGAGTCAAAGGAAAGCTTGCACCAAGGTATATTGGACCCTTCAAGATACTAGGCCGCAGAGGAGAAGTGTCTTATCAGTTGGAAATGCCCCCTGAACTGTCTGAAGTGCACGATGTTTTTCACATGTCTTTACTTCGGAAATGTTTGGAAGTTCCGGAGAAGCCAGAGATCTTCAAGAATATTGATCACCGTTCTGTGGATATCAACAAAGATTTGACCTATCGTGAAGTGCCTATCCGTATCCTCGAGGAAGCATATCGAACCACTCGAACCCGAAGCATCAAGTTTCTGAAAGTTCAGTGGAGCAATCACACAGAAGATGAAGCCACTTGGGAACGAGAAGATTACCTTCAGAAAGAATTTCCCAATCTTTTCGGTTCTTAGTTAGTGAATCTCGAGGACGAGATTCTTTTTGAGGGGGGAAGATTGTAACAACTCAAAACTTTGTAATCTATCTCTTATTAATTATAGTGCACAATTTTTGGGCCAAGATAAAACTTTTTGTCTCATATCGCATGCATGCATAGTATTTAAATAATTGATGTTCTATGATTTCATGTGTCTTTTAAATAGTTGTGAATTGATTTGTTAAAACACTCCTAACCAATAGAAACTATAGAGGTTAACCACCGGGACCAAGAAACCCGAAATCAAAGAAATCAAGAAAAGAGAGAAGAAAAGATGATCTAGAAAAAGTTAACCACTACCCTACTTTGAACACTTAGATTAAGCTCTCTGCAACTCAACTCAGTGTGTGGTGAGTTGGTTGAGCTTGACCAGATCACATACTTACTCAACCAAAGTTTTTCAAACAAAGACTCAAACCAGACCCCCACTCAAACATCCGCCAAAAACTGAATCTGAATCAGCAACCGAACCTCATTTTTGAATTAAATTTTTTGCAAAACAATATCTTTCTTGCCAACAAAAATATATTTGGAAACCTTACTGAATATCTTGACAACCCACGGTGGCAGATTTCAAAAATTTGAATTTTGAGTTGGTTCAGGCATTTCGTCGAACACCTGTGAACCAAATCTCAGAAAATCTAAACCTACTGTGGCTGACGCCGTTCCCGTACGTCGCCGTACCTGTAGGTGTACCCGACGACGCCTTAGACCCTCCGCTGTCGATCCCTCACAGGCGCCCGCCCGGACCCCGGCCAGTGGACAGAGACCGCTCTCTCCTTTTTCCTCCCAGTCAACCAACGCGGGTACTGTTCTAGCCGTTGCCGAGGCCGTCGTACCGCGCCAGAGCGCGTGCGTGAGCACCCCGGTACCGTCCGTACGCCCCACGCGTCCACAGCCCTCGCCGGAGCCGCCGTGCCCGGGATTCTTTCCGCCTCGGCCAAGATCCGAAACCCTAGCTCCCGCACCCTCTCCCGCCTATAAAAGGCCCTCCTGTTTGCCTGAAAAGAACCACACCACTGGTAGAAACATCCCAGACATCTTCCTCTCCCCTCTAGCTCTTCGCAGCGACCTCGCCGGAGCCGGCCGAGCTCCCAGTGCACCGCGCGTTCCCGGCGACCGGAGTGCTTCCCCGACCTGCCGCTGGTCCAGGGCGGCCGAGAAGGACTTCCTCCGCCGCCGTGACATCCCGCCGCCGCCTCTCCTTCCTCTACGCCGCCCCACTCCATCGCCGTCCTCGTTACTGCAAGCCCGCGGTGAGTCCCCGTCGTGGAGAAGACGACCCCCCGATACGTACCGTTTCGCAATATAATTCTGACGGCCGGGCCCCCTTTGTCAGGCCAGTTTTATTTTTTTTGCCACCAGCCCGCGGTGAGTCTAGTTGGGCCGGCCGTTCGGGTGTTGTCTGGTGCGGCCCAGCTTTCGTTTAGAATTTGACCCGTTTCAGTTATTTGTTTTTCCCGCCCGATTAGTTGTTTCGAATTCAATTCAGCACTAGTTTTCAATTCAAATTTCCTAGAGTTTTACAAATCCGTTCCTAGCGAATAAATACTCGTTGGAAAGCTTAGGAAATAATCTAGCCGCTGGAATTTGTTATAATCCAATTTGAGTTAGTTATCGAATTCACTAAAAATACTTTGACCGTAGCTTATTAATCTTGGGAAATTTTTAGAAAGTTGTCTCAACCTTCTAAAATTTTGAAACTTGGCTTATGCCCTCCCTAGTCGACTTATATACTATTTAGTTCAGTCTTCTTCAACTAAAACCTTGTTAGTACCCTCCATCAACTTCTAATCCAATCTTAGTGTAGCATAAAATGATAGAATTCACTATACACTTAGTTTGATACTTACCCCCACTACACCTTTACTTAATTAGTCACTCTCCTCTTGAACTAGTCCTAATACCTCTAGTCTCATACCAATGCTAAGAAGGTGATCAACACTTAGCACTTGGTAGAAAAATCTAACTTGCACACTTAATGAAAACTTGGAAGAAAACTTGCAAACCAACTCAATAAAATCTAACATGAACTTTATTGTCTGAAAACAAGTATGTGTGTTTGGAATGTGGTTAGTATTGTTTAGTGATTGTGTGCATTGTGTTTATTCGTTATTAGACGCTAGTGTTGCTGAGGAGGATATTGAGGGGGGATTTTATCAAGAAGAAGAAGACTACCCAGGACACTTTGCCAACCAAGGCAAGCCATCTTTTGAATCATACTCCAAATGCCTAGTTTTCCTATTGCATTCTACTTGTTTTTAAATAAATTGCATGATTGAATTGCTACTTTAGAATGATAGTTGTGTAGTGGTACCTTGCTTAGCAAGAGTATCCAGCTGAGTTAATCCTACCTTACTTAGTGGTATCATCACTCTATATAGTTGCTTAGTCGCTAATAAAATTGAGGCCACCTATAAGGGGAACCCTATTTGAAATGGGTGACTTGAACTTGACAACTTGAATTGGAGATTTCTCCTACATGATGGTTTTATGAAGGAAAATAATCTTGACTAAGAACTATGGAATGTATTTGCAAATTGATAATAAGTGATGTACCATGTGAGCCAACCATTACCGTACGACCACATTACCCCTAAATGGGAAGGGGCTTAGTCCGTAGCTTGTTTACCCTAGTATGGGAGGTCTTGTATCATCCTTTATAGAAGTGCACCATGCGCGGGTACTTCTGAACCGAGTGGAAATTCCATTCATCCGGCACTCCGGAGCGGGCAAAACTAGAGGCGCCGGAACGGGGTTTCCGTATCCCGGGCTCTAGGGAAGGATCCTATACTAGAGTGAGCAAGTGAAAGAGTTTGTTTGATTATCTGAACCTCGCATACTTTGTGTATGACGAACCGTGGATTTCTCCCGGCAGATGTATCGAATCTTGTGGGTAAAGTGTACCCCTCTGCAGAGGTTTCAAACTATTCGAATAGCCGCGTCCTCGGTTATGGACAGTTGGCAAGCTATACTTGACTTTTGTCAAGAATGTTAACAACTTACGGTGAACTTGGTGAATGACTTGACTTGACATTGATGTTGACCAACACTTGAAGTTCCTCTTTAGATTGAACTTAGAGAATTAAATCTTCTTCTCTACTAATGAACATTCTTGGGAAATAAAACTAGCTTTTGCAAATAAACTTAGTGCTTAGTCCACCATATCAACCTTGCATATCTACTTCATCATTTTGTTTATAAGATGGTTTGCGAGTGCATCCAATGTACTCATGGCTATGTCCCTGGCTATCAACTTGGTCAGACTATGGGGAAGATTATCCGGAGGAAGGTTATGAAGATGAGTACCAGAACTAAGATCATCTCCTGAGTCGCCATTGTCTGTAGGGTGAAGGCATGGACCCGAAGACGTTATTTCCGCTGCTATACCGTGTTGTAATATGAACTTGGTCATTATGACCATTGTATTTGAACTATTTGTATTGTAATGTCTATGGAACTGGTTACCAACTACGTTATGTGTATCACAACAATGATTCTAGGATTGTGGTGGAATACATAACGGGCACTTTGAATTTCTGGAAATTCGGGTGTTACAGTATATTGACGAACTTCAACCACCAACATGTCAAAGACATCACAAATATCAACAAGGGAAAGAAGATAGTTGGGATGCTTTGATAAAAACAACAAGTATCAAAACGAAGGATACCAAACAGAAGAAATAAATTTGCAATTTCATCAATATTGCACATGTGAGCTTATTGAAGAATTGATATGCAAAAAGATTGCTAAGTTGACATATATGGGATAGGAGAATCATGAGCATGATTTTTATATGTTCCCAATAATATGTCCTCATCTCAACTTGCTCCCATTTGCAATATAGAGGTTTCATTAGAATCCTTGCAAGAACCACATGATTTTCAAATAAAGATATCCATGCCAAGAAACAACCTACACAAGGTTGGACGCTAGAAAAGTATGCATGAAGAAGATACTTATTACCGAGATATCAATGGTAGGATCTAGTAGATAAGAGTCCTTCAATAATCCTAGCTTGCCTCAAATTATCATTTAGTCACCACTTCATCCTTATTATTGAGACAAGAACCAATATATCTCCATGTACCTAAAACAAAGTTCAAGTACAAGATGGTCCCCAAACTCATTGGGTCCAAAGTAGTTAGAAACTACAACATATAGGACAAACTCCACATAAATATGTGCATATAAATATGAAATTGAATTTCATGCACATCTTAGCCGATTTAGGATTTGATGGAGCTTCCCCTATATATTTGACCAAAGAAAGCAAAGCATGCCATAAAGTATACATTTAGTAAATATGCATGCACAAGACTTTCAAGAGCCCAAAGGAGATACAATTTGGATAAAACACAAAGAAGAACAAGCGAGCACACAAAATTGTGAAGCAACAAAAAAGGTTGTCCAAATTATATCAAAGAATCAAATCAACACAAGATTGACTCCAAAGTTCACCAAGTGAACAACGCAAAAGCCAATGAGCATAAAGCATAACTTAAACACACATGCTCAAAGACATATCTCATTTTAAGAGTAAGAAATAAATAACAAGGAATGAGATAACCAACTCCCAAAGAAAGTAAGGTTCAAACAAACCAAACAAACTCTCCATACTTTTTAAGATGGCACACTAAGTACCAAAAAGAAATGATTTGTCTTCCAACAATAACCAATACCAATTGAAATAAGCATAGAGAGTGTGTTATAACAAATATAGGAGAGCTCCCCCAAGATTTGTGCATTATTTACGATTTTGCATTTGAATACAAAATGCACACAAGTGGGATCATCACATCTACCTACATAGAAATAACACAAAACAAGTTCAACAAAATCAAATAGAATCACAATAGTCAAGGAGGACAGCGGAAATTAAAACAAATATATTTCTTGGCAAGAGATACGACAATTAAAAGCAATAGCCAATGTAAAGATGATCAATATATATGTACCACATGATAGAGTACCAATTGTCCAAGGACAAAAAGTAATTGGACTTATTTCCCGGTGGTAGTTTACACATAAATCCAAGATCATCTTCACAACAAAGAAGCATATGGAAAAGATAAGAATTAAACACCATGCTAAAGAAGATATTCTTGATAGACTCAAATAGTTAAACAATCACGCTAAGCAATGATTAGGATAACTTGAAGAAAATGGTTTTCCAACTTTGATGTAGCATTCCACATTTTAGGAAAACCCTACCAAGAAAATATCTCACAATCAAGATCCAAAACAAGAGCAATAAAACAATTTGGCAAATTAGAATTTGTTTGAGAAAACATGCCACATAGAAGCAAGATAATTTACAATATCAACACTATGTGACACAACCTCAAATATACATATTATATTGGTTTGTAGTATGCACAAAGCATATTACTCCCCCATAATGTGATAAAACATTTATTTTTCACAAGAGGCAAATAAAAACCAACAAGATGATTAATGGACATTATAGAATTTGAATTTCTCATGAGAATGACATACCACATAGAAACTAGATAATCTTTAAATATCAACACTAAGTGGTATTCCTCATGTACACACATTTTTAGGATTATGAAGTGCAAAAGCATATCACTCTCCCAAAATGGGATGAACCATTAATCTCTCACAAGAGCCAACAAGATACAAGAAATATGCAAAAGGCTCAACAAGAACAACCGTACATGGTGTGCAAACCAACATGCACATGCTTGATTACTCAAAATGAAGCAAGTAGGAAGCACAACATATACAAACATATGCAAGATACAAAATCCAACACATGCAAAGGGGCGAGTAACTTTCAATGTAGATAAGTTGAATACATGTTACCGCAAGGAGGAACATTGGATATATGATAGACACAAGATAATCCCTTGACTTGACTTGAGAAAATATAATTGATGAAGATCCCTTAATTCTTCATGATATTGCCAAGTCTCCAATGCCCTCCACCAACACCTATTGTTCAAGTAATGGCTTGTTGGTCCCCAACCAAGTTGGGTCCTAAGAAGTTAGTAACAATAGGTTTGGCAACCCAAATGGTTCTTTTCTTGACACCACTTTGAGTACCAACAAATTTGGCAAACACATTACCAACTTTATCCTTGCAAAGTGAATATACATCCTCAATTATGATAGGGTTGGATGAGTTACCACTAGTGCATGAAGAAGATAGGTGACCCTTCTCATGGCATATGTAGCAAGTTCTTTTCTTCACCTTCTTCTCACTTGATTTCTCCACAAGGGGAGCATTAGCTTGATTATTCTTTGGAAGTGACCTTTCTTCAACTTGAGGTTGAGCAAGGGCTTGAACTTGAGGCCGCTTCCCTTGTTGCTTCTCACTAAGTGCCTTTTTCTTCAAAGGGCAAGATCTAATATGGTGCCCTTCCATTTTGCACTTGAAGCAAACAATCTTGGCCAAATTCTTGACTTGTTCTTGGCCCTTCTCCTTCTTGTATATTTTGGACTTCTTCTTGTAGTTAGAGATAAATCCAAGTCCACTCTTGTCATTGGAGGATTTTTGCACACTCAAGATCTTATTGAGTGTGGACTTCCCTTCATGACAATTTTCCAAGTCTTTCTTCAATGAAGTAACTTGGGCCTTGAGCTCTTTGATTTCCTCTACATGGTTAGTGACAACACAAGTACTAGAGGAAGTAGAGGCTTCATTGTTAGAGCAACAAGGCAAGGAGAGTAATTCATCACAACATTTAGCAATAGCATGAGATGAAGAATTACTAGGACTAGCACATGTCAATATAGCATTTTGAGAAATAGTGCTAGTGTCCACATGAGGCTCACAAGATGTTACCTTTATAGATATAGCCTCATGAGCTAACTTTAGGCGAGCATGAGACACTAAAAGATCCTCATTAGAGCTAGATAGCTTTTCATGACTTTCTTCCAATTTCCCATACTTGCTAGTTAGCAATTCAAGTTGAGACCTTAGCTCAACATTCTCCTTCACAATAGATGCTTCACAAGAAATAGAGTTAGTAGCACAAGCATCATTATCATGAGCAATAGGAGAAGATAACTTGGTAAGTGCAAGGTCACGTTCTTTAGTGAGTTTAGAAATTATTTCATTACATGACTCCTCAATGGATTCAAGCTTCTCCTCAAGAGAAACCCGAAGCTCTTGCTCTTCCTCTAGAGCACATTTTAAATCATGGATATCATTGGCATACTCACGCTCAAGAGAAAACATTTTATCAA
The DNA here is from genome assembly GCA_007115705.1 of Dactylis glomerata. Classification (NCBI taxonomy): domain Eukaryota; kingdom Viridiplantae; phylum Streptophyta; class Magnoliopsida; order Poales; family Poaceae; genus Dactylis; species Dactylis glomerata. The sequence goes on from QXEO01000639.1 coordinate 1,356,830, forward strand.
TTTGTTCTTCCTTCATCTCAATGAGTTTCGTGCTCTCAATAGCACAACTCATGATTTCAAAGAAGTTGGGCAAAATATTTTTATGGTTATGCAAAGCATCAAAGACCACCTTACCCTTCTTGTTTAAATACTCAATATAGTCTTCTTAATTTTCCTCATCCTCACCATTGTCCTCAACATCATTATGATTTGAAGACCTAGCCATAAGGCATATGTTGGAACCGTGAGAAGAAGAAGATGAAGAAATACTTGAAGCTCCATTCAAGACCTTGTCTTGGCCCAAAGACTCTTCGGTTTCCTCTATATGGTTAGCATCGCAAATACTAGAGGAAATAGAAGCATTTGTATCATGGCAACAAGACAAAGCAAGCATATCATCATGAGATTTATTCAAGAAATTTACACATGATATGCAAGGACTATCAACACAAGCATGTAAAACATTTATGGGGCTACAAGTGTTTAAGTCCAAAGATGAAGCATTGCAATGAGATAGAGATGAAGGATCATCAAAAGTAAGCATACTATCACCATTGCAAGTTTCATCATCACTCACCATATCATTACCTTGTGTCTTGCCACACTTTGGTGAAGTGGATGAAAGTTCATTGCGGCCGGAAGTGGAAGGAATACAATCATCCCCAATAATCTTGGACACACCATATTTTTCTTGAAGCTTTGTCCATATCTCATGAGCGCTCCGAAAAGGCGTGATGGAGAAGGTAACTACATCGCTCAAAGCATTAACAATCATATGAGTAGCTTGAGCATTGAGATGCAAGTTTCTCTCATCCTCTAAAGATAGATTTTGAGTATCTTTTGGAGGAGAAAAACCCACATCTACAATTCGCTCCATAGATGGGTCCATGACCCAAAAATAAGTAAGCATGTGAATTTTCCAAGTATCATAATTTGTGCCATCAAATATAGAAGTGTTATTGTGCACTAATCCCCTAGCCGACATCTTTGCTCTCAAGGCGGTGAAGCCTAAAATGAGAGACCGGGCTCTGATACCAATTGAAATGACACAGATGTCGCCTAGAGGGGGGGTGAATAGGCGATATCAAATTTTACGAATGGCTTGAACAAAAGCGGAATTAAACTAGCGTTTATTTTGTCAAGCACATAAAACCTAAATAAACTAGGCTCACCTATGTGCACCAACAACTTATGCTAAGCAATACAAGTAACAAGGTGATAGCAAGATATATGACTTCAAGCATGAAGGCTATCACAATGTAAAGTGCATAAGTAAAGAGCTCGGGTATAGAAATAACCGAGGCACGCGGAGACGATGATGTATTCCCGAGTTCCTCCCTTGAAAGGGAGTACGTCTCGTTGGAGGGGTGTGGTATCGCCACAAAGGCCTAACCAACGCCACAAAGGCCTAACCCTATTCTCCGGTGTGAGCTTGCGCCACAAAGGCCTAGCTCACTCTTCCACTAAGGGGTTCCTCAAGGTGGAACCGGGCCTTTACACAAAGCTTGGGGCACGCATCCACAACTTAATTGGAGGCTCCCAAGAATAGCCACAAAGGCACCACACAGCCACAAAGCCGTCTAGGGTTCCAAGAACCCAAGAGTAATAAGCTCACAAACTTTCACTTACTCGACTCTCCGGGGAGAACTCAAACCGATGCAACTTATGCAATGGCAAGAGCACACAAGGTGCTCAAATCCTTCTCACTCAAATCCTACCAAAGCAACTAATGCTATGGAGAGATATGAGAGGAAGAACAAAGGAAATCCACAAAGAACTCCAAGATCTAAATCCACAAGAGGTTCCCCTCACTAAGAGGAGATTTTGATTGGTGGAAAGATAGATCTAGATCTTCTCTCTCTTTTCCCTCAAAAATATGCAAGAATCATGGGAGGGATTGAGAGATGGGCAAGCTTTCCAAGGTCAACAATGGTGGGAGAGAGAGAAAGAGAGGAAAAACGAGCTAACAGCCCTTGGGGAAGAAGGGGGTCCTTTTATAGGTCCACCCCACGAAATATGACCGTTACAGCCATTTAGACCGGCTAAAGCCGGACTTAACACCGGCTAAAGCCGGCCACACCGGCTAAAGCCGGACAAAAATCCGGACTGAAACAGAGACGCAATCGAGCGCCCCGGTCCGGCTATTTCCGGCCCTGGGCCGGCTAAAGCCGCCCCTCCTGAAACTGGCAGAAAAACCAAAACGAAAACGGCTATAACTTGAGCATCCGGACTCCGTTTTCGATGATCTTGGGCTCGTTGGAATCACAACAACAAGCTCTACAACTTTATGCAGAGAAACATCATAGTCCAACAAAGGAGGATAAACCAAATGATGAAAGGTTTGACCTCTCTTCGAAGACAAACCGGTAAAACCTCCAAACACCAAACATGCAAGAAGTGTTCCATACGGATTCCGTTTTTGATGAGCTAGAGCTTTTCATGGAAACAACCACAAGCTCTAGAACCTCACATGGATAAAACCCAAATAAGAACCAAGAAAGATGATGCCAAGTATGCAAAGGTTTGAGCTCTCTCCAAACGATACGATTAAGTTACTCACTCGAGAGCCCCTCTTGATAGTACGGCTATCGATCCTATAACCCGGTCTCACAACTAACACCATGAGACCGGTAAGAAAGAAACCCTAACACTATCATACCTTTGCCTTGAGCATTCCACTTGAGGTGGATAATGATGATCTTGATCTTCTCAAGTTGGACCACCTTTCTTGATTGAGCTTGCTTGATAAAGTCTTGCGGATTACTCCCCCATACTCCACTATGGAAGAGACTCTCTTTAAGCATATCTTCACATATCCATGATCACAATATAGATGGCAAGCTTCAAGCATATGTTCTCTTCTAGTTTCTCATCTTGAACTTGCGCTTTGACTTGATCAATCCTCGAATCAATTCTTCTTTCTCCATAATGATGGTGTCTTGAGGATACACATGAGAGCTCACTCAATCTTATTCTTCAAGACACACTTCACATAAGCTCAAATCCCTTAAGACCAATCTTTGGATCACTCCTTGAATAACACCTTGGTCAACACATAATCTTCTTCTTACAACCTTGACTCCAACAAATGGTTCAAGCATTGTCTATGGACAAGTCCTACCCATATGACTCAATACAACCATTAGTCCATAGGAATTGTCATTAATTACCAAAACCACACATGGGGCTCGATATGATCTTTCACATCCCCAAGCTTTGATGCTTGTACTTCTTGGATATTTCTTGGGGTGATGCATGGGCATCCCCAAGCTTGAGCTTTTGTCCATTCTTCAACTCATCTCATCATTCTCCAATCCCTACACTTGAAAACTTCCTTCATACAAAACTAAACACAATTCTATTAGCAACATTAGTGTAAGCATAAAATATATTCAACCTCTTTTAGCTGCAGGTTTCAACCCAAAACCAGCACATATAAAGTATATACTACTGTAGCAACTTCCACAAGAGTTCCATGATCAAAAAGAACTCAAAAGAAAGCGATAAAGTGGCAAAAACAAATATTGGCAGAAATCTGTCAAAACTGGACAGCTGACAAAGGACGAATTTTTTAGGGATTTTACGTTGCTCAAATCAAAAAGTGTTCAACTAAGAAAAGTTTGTATATAACCTGGGGCATATGCACAAGAAATCGCAGGTCCAAAAGATATACAGAGAATTTTCACGAATTTTTACGGTGCAGCACCGAAAACAGTTTCAGGACAGCAACATCCCCAAATCTTTACCTCACTCAAATTAGAGGCTTCTCTTGGCACAAAAACGAAATAAAGAAGATAAGGAGCGGTCATTACAGTAGTAATGACTTCCAAGACTCAAATAAAAGAAAAAGTACTGAAAAGTAAACAATGGGTTATCTCCCAAGAGTGCTTTTCTTTAACGCCTTTGAGCTAGGCGCAGAAAAGTGTGAATCAAGTAATATCAATAGATGAAGTGCTAGTTACCTTAGTAGGCTCTTTGAAGGTTCCCGAAGATGATTCAACCTGCAAGTCACCCTTAGTGGAACTAAGAGTCTTACCAATCTTAAGAACATGTTGAGATTTAAGCGCAGAAACCTTGGGAACATACATAAATTTTTGCTCTTTTCCAACAAACACTTTCTCCTTCTTAAATTTAAGAGAAGAGAAGATTAAACTAAGAGTTTCCATAGACTCCTCTAGTTTACCAATCCTTAAGTTTTGATTGTCATGAGTAGTGCTAGCCTCTAAAATGGTAATTCTCTTACCAATATTTTCTATTAATTCACTAACGCGGCTAGCATTTTCTAGGATACTTGGCAAACTTTTTTCTAAGGAGCTGAGCTTTTCTACCACCTCTTCCAAGGTGGTCTCAGTCTTAGCAACATGAATAGGTGGTACTCCCACTAAACTTTCAATTATAGTGCATGCTTCTCCCGCGGGAGTACCCAGAAAATCACCTCCTGTAAGAGTATCAAGAACATACCTATTCCAGCTAGATATACCAACATAAAAATTTCTAAGGAGGATCGTGGTGGAGTGCTTTTTGGTACACCTATGATGAGCATTGTTAATACGGTACCAAGCATCTTTTAAACTTTCTCCCCCTTGTTGCTTGAAACTACGAACTTCTACTTCAGGATTACTCATTTCAGCAAAACGAAAGTAAACAAGTAAAAACAGCTACCAAGGATTCTAATTTTTTTGGGTTTTTGATATAAAGCAGTGCAGATAAAATAAAATAAAGTAAAGCAAAACAAATAACAAAGTAAAGAATGTGTGTGCGAAGAACTCCCCTCGCAGAAGTCTTCTCTCTTCCCCGGCAACGGCGCCAGAAAAGTAGCTGCTACTCCAAGTTGATGCGGGAGCAAACTGTCCTTGTGCGTGGTGAATGACCAGCCCGTTGGGAACCCCAAGAGGAAGGTATGATGAGTGTAGCAGCAAGTTTTCCCTCAATTAAGAAACCAAGGTTTATCGAACAGGAGAAGGGAGACGATGACGACTAAAGGTGTTGTGGAACCTGCACACACACAAACAAGTACTTTGTTCCCAACTTGCGATGAGGTTGTCAATCTCACCGGTTTGCTTGAAACAAAGGTTATGAGTGTATCGAGTGGAAAACAGTAGTAATGTGCGAGTAAAGTAAACAGTGCGGGAAAAGTAAACAGGTGATAGCAATATGATTAAAATAGGACCGGGGTCCACAGTTCACTAGTGGTGTCTCTCCATAGATAAAATAACATGCTGGGTAAACAAATTACAGTTGGGCAATTGATAGAATAAAGATAACGTGATATGTCAAGAAGATCACTATGAGATTCACTCTGGGCATTACAACAAAATACATAGACCGCCATCCAACTGCATCTATGACTAATAATCCACTCCCGGGGATATCATCCGAACACCCTAGAAGTATTAAGTTGCGAACAACAGATAATTGCATTAAGCAAAGTGTGTAATGTAAACAAAGCATATGCCCTTGAGCATATGAATGTTGTTTTCTCCCTAGTAGCAACAGCACATCTACCATCTTAGAGGTTTCTGTCACTCCCCCAGGTGAAATAGAGACATGAACCCACTATCGAGCATAAATACCCCCTCTTGGAGTCAGTAGCAACTACTCGGCCAAGATAGCTACTAACAACGGAGAGCATGCAAGATCATAAAAACATAGAGATAACAAAAGATATAATTCAGTACAGCAACTTAATCATAAACACCAATATTCATCGGATCCCAACAAACCAACATCATAGAATTACATAACGGTGATCTCAATCATGTATGGCAGCTCATGAGATCTAAACATGAAGCACATGGTGGAGAAGACAACCATCTAGCTACTGCTATGGACCCATAGTCCAAGGTAGACTACTCACTCATCGCTCCGGAGGCAAGCATGGCGATGAAGAAGACCTCCGATGGCGATTCCCCTCTCCGGCAGGGTGCCGGGAAGAGCTTCTGGACCCTCCCGATCTTCGGGTCGACGGCGGCGGCAGATCGCGATGTATTCTGGAAAACTGATCGGGCCTTAGGTTTTTCTCGTTGAGGGGTCTTTATAGGCGAAGGGGCGATGTCAGAGGAGGGACCAGGCCCCCTCACACAGGGATGGCGCGGCCAGGGGCCTGGCCGCGCCGCCTATGCATGTGGGGGCCACGTGGCCCTCCTCCGTCTCTTCTTCGGATGTCTGGAAGCTTCCCCGTGATATAAGTCTTTAGGAACTTGTTTCGTCCAATTCCGAGAATATTTCCTGTGTATCACTTCTGAAACACAAAAACAGCAGAAAACAGGAAATTGGCACTGTGGCACTTCGTTAATAGGTTAGTTCCGGAAAATGTATAAAAGTGCCACTAAGTGTAACGAAACAATAGGCAAATGGTGTAAAAACAAGCATGGAGCATCAAAAATTATAGATACGTTTGAGACGTATCACGGTCCCGCAAGGTTTTCCCCCCGCTGGTGGAGCTCGCGCCTGCTCCTCCGTCTCCCTGTGCTGGTTCGCCGGCGACGGCTGTGTGCTCGCCGGAGCCAGATCCAGATCCAGATCCTGCAGTTGCGGCGGCGCCCGCTCCTCTGCCTACGTGTCCTATTGGGGTAGGTGGGCCCCATGGGTCAGCGCCGGAGAGGGTGGCTCCCTCTCCAATCGAGCCGTTACCGCCCAGGCCCAGGGTGGCCATCGCTCCTTCGCCCGCTTCTGGGCCGCGGCCCAAAGCCCACTTCCGGTCGCTCCCTCGAAACGCTAAGGTATTTAAGTGGCACTGGCGGCGTGTCGGCTCTCATTCTCTAGGGTTTCCAGCCTCCTGTCTCGAGTGCTGGCGGTGGCTGAGATCCAGATCCAGATCCCGCTCCTCCTCGCCGCTTCCCCCCTTCGCGCCGCCCTTCCCTCCCTCCATGGAGCGCTCTCGTGACTCTCGTGACCACCGCAGCTCCGGCGACTACCGTAGCTTCGGCAAGCGCCCCCTCTCCGAGATTTCCCAGGAGGACCGCGACTACGAGCTCTCCGTCCACCAGAAGCTGGAGCACAGCGACCTCCGTCGTCGGCGCGATCAGGAGCGCCCCAGATCTCCGGAGTGGCGGCGCGGGGAAGCCCGCCGCTACGACGAAGGGCGGCGCTTCGAAGCAAGCCAGAGTGTCAACCGCGCGGCAGAATCTGGGGAGCAGCGTCACTTCCGCAACTTCAAGACCACAGTCTCCAAGCGCCGGCCGCCGGCGACCCCTGACCACGGTGACCTCTGCCCCTCTCCCCTCGGCCGGCCAATCTGCGGTCCCGGAGGGTTCTCTGCCGCCCCCTCCTGCGTTTGCTGGGAAGAAATCAAACATAAAGTGCTACAACTGCAGTAGAGAAGGCCATTATCAATCTGGTTGCACCTTCCCTGCTCACTGCAGCCGCTGCGATGAAGATGGCCATACCACTGGTATGTGCCCGGTGATGGTGAAGCCAGCAACCCTGCAGTGGTATGGGTATGCTGTCGACGGGGTGGGTTTCCACTGCCTTGAGATGGACGATGCTCTGTTCAACGCCAGGGTGGCGTTGCCAGAGAATGCCGCGACGGTCATCATCAATGAAATTGATCCCCGGTCCAAGCTTTCAATGCAGCTGCTTAGTGATGACCTCAAGAAGTTGGTGGAAGAACATTGGGACTGGCAGGTGAAGCGCATCAATGACTCAGATTTCTCGGTGATCTTCCCTAATGCTCAAAGCCTCAAGCTCTGCAAGAACACAGGTGGCCTTACCCTGCCAGTTAGCAAGGTCTCGGTGCTGGTGGTGGAGCCCAAGGTGTACCAGAATTCAGAATCGAGTCTAGCCAAAGTCTGGGTCTTCTTGTCCGATGTGCCAGAGGTGCTGCGCAATGAGCTCATGCTGATGGAGGCTACTAAGATGATTGGGCGCCCGCGCCTGGTGGATGAGGCCTCTTTGGCTGGTCCTGGTCCAGTGCGCATGCTCTTCCACTCCCAAGCTCCATCAAGAATCCCGTCCTCGATCTTGCTTTTTGCTAATGACCAAGGCTTCCGCATTGGGCTTGCTTCCGAGGTAATCAGAGCCAAAGGTTCCCCACCTCCCCCATCCCTGCAGCGCAAGAATGATGACGATGATGAGGAGGAGACTGAAGACCAGAGCAGGTCGGATGCCCACTGGAAGCATAGGTCTTCTAAACCTCAACCTGATAAGGGGGCTGTGGAGGGGTCTTCGGCGGCGCCCACGGCTGACCAGGCTGGAGCGGGCAAGCAGAACGCAGACCAAGCGCCCAAGGAATCAATCTACACCTACAAGAAGGGCTACTACAAGGTCTCTGCTGGGAAGCTGCGCAACAAACCATCCCAGGGCAGCAGCTCTGTCCCGCTCCCGTCGGCAGTTGAGACCTCTGTGACCAAGCCTACTTCGGCACCTGCTAAACAATCGCCTAAGCCTGTGCACTTCAATCAGTATGGGTCTAATATCCCTAGGGAAAGAGCGTTTGATGATTCCCCTGGCTCCAAAGCTGCTGCTGCTCCAGCCAAGGTCTCCTCTCAGTGGGACACTCTGGGGGGTTGTTGTTAGGGGTGAAAGACAACATCTTTGAGGTGGGCTCAATTGATAGTGGTCAATTTTTCATTAGTTCCTTGGTCTATCACCGTGAAGCCAAGTTCAAGTTTGAGATTATTGGGGTGTATGGCCCTGCTGATCATGCTAGATCAGAGATATTTCTGCAGGAGCTGGAAACTAAGGTGAACTCCTGTCAACACCCAGTGGTGGTGGGTGGGGATTTCAACCTCATTAGGGGCCCGGAGGATAAGAGCAATGACAATATCAATTGGCCTAGGGTGCACCTCTTTAATGATTGTATTGCAAATCTTGCTTTGAGAGAAATCAGAAGGATTGGTGCTAGGTTTACCTGGTCTAATAAACAACTTAATCCCATCAGGAGTGTCCTGGATAGGGTTCTTGTCTCTCCAGAATGGGAAGCCAGATTCCCTTTGGTTACTTTAATGGCTGAAACTTGCATTGGGTCTGACCATGCACCTCTTATTCTTGATTCTGGAGAAGGTTCCTTATGTAGATCAAGCAGGTTCTTCTTTGAGACTAGCTGGCCTTCTTTGCCAGGCTTTGTGGAGATGTTTAACAACCTGTGGGTCAAGCTGCTGGCCTCCCCAGGTAGAAGAAGAGATGTTATTGACTGCTGGCAAATTCAGTCTGGTGGGCTGCGACAGTACCTGAAGGGTTGGGGAGCTAACAGAGGCAAAGAAGCTAGAGAGGCCAAAGCCAGGATCCTTGCTCAGATTGTGGAGCTGGATTACCAAGCTAATCTGGTTGGCCTGGATGAGGACGATTGGGCCTACCGCTACTACTTGGAGGAGGAGCTGATGTCTATCCTCAGTTGCGAGGAGGAGTACTGGAGACAGAGGGAGAGACAGAATTGGCTGCTCCAAGGTGATGCTAATACTGCATATTTTCATGCCATTGCTAATGGTAGGAGAAGGAAGTGATCCATTGTGTCTCTGCAATCAGAGGAGGGAGAAGTGACTGGTCAGCTTGCCATTCAAGAGCACATCTACAAGTTTTACATGGATTTAATGGGCTCAGAGGAACCAAAGTTTCTTAACTTAGCTGGGAACTGCTGGAATGAAGACTGCTCTGTCTCTCAAGCAGAGAACGAAGCGTTGGCTCTCACTTTCACCATGGAGGAACTAGAGGATGTCCTCCAAGGGACCAAAACTGCAACTGCTCCAGGGCCTGATGGGCTGCCAGTGGCCTTCTTCAAGAAATTCTGGCCTGTTCTCAAGCAGTGGGTGCTGCAGATTCTGAACGATTTCATGCTGGGAAGAATTGACATCTCTAGATTGAATTTTGGGATCCTGTCTCTCATCCCCAAGGTGCAAGGTGCAGACTCCATCAAACAATATAGGCCAATTGTGTTGATCAATGTGTTGTTCAAATTTGTGTCTAAGGCAGTGGCCAACAGACTAGCCCCTATTGCTCACAGGATCATTGCTCCAACGCAAACTGCCTTTATTAAAGGAAGATTGCTCCTGGATGGAGCTCTTTCTTTACAGGAAATCATTCATGAGCTCAAGGTTAGGAAATCAAAGGCTATTCTGCTTAAGTTGGACTTTCAGAAAGCTTATGATAGAGTCAGCTGGCTGTTCCTAAAAGAGGTGCTGCAGAAGAAAGGTTTCGATAGTGGTATAATACACCGCTTAACTCAGCTGGTCTCCGGTGGCCAGACTGCAATCTCCATTAACGGGACAGTGGGTCCATACTTTCGTAATAAGAGGGGAGTTCGTCAGGGTGACCCCATTTCTCCTCTGCTCTTTGACTTCATTGTGGATGCGCTGGCCATGATGTTGTCTAAAGCTAGTGAAGCTGGTCACATTCAAGGGGTAATTCCTCATCTTATTCCAGGTGGAGTAACTCACCTGCAGTATGCCGATGATACTATGATTCTTCTGGAAAGCACAGACCAAGGTCTGGTAAATCTCAAATTCCTGCTGATATGTTTTGAGCTCTTGTCTGGGTTGAAGATTAACTATCACAAGAGTGAGGTCATTGTGTTAGGAGTTGATCAACAGGAACAAGCTAGAGTGGCTAACCTACTGAATTGCCAACAAGGATGTTTCCCTTTCAGATACTTGGGTTTTCCCATTAGTGACAAGAAACTTACCATTGCTGACCTAGAGCCAGTGGTTGCTACGGTTGGGAAGAGAGTGGAGCCTTGGCAAGGCAGATTTCTGTCTTCTGCTGCTAGGCTAACTTTGACTGATGCGTGCCTCTCCAGCCTCCCTTTGCACTCGATGAGTTTGTTTATGCTGGCTGATGGCACTCATGCTGGATTTGACAAACACAGAGCACGGTTCTTCTGGGAAGGTGTGGGCGACAAGAGGAAATACCACTGGGTCAACTGGGCTGAAGTTTGTAAGCCCAAGGACCAAGGGGGGCTGGGGGTAATGAATACCAAACTCATGAACATTTCCCTCATGGTGAAATGGATCTGGAGACTGTTTGCTGAACAGCTTGAATCTTCTCTGTGGCATCGGATAATTTCTGCTAAATACCTAGGTGCGGGTAATATCTTTACAGCTTCAGCTAGGCATGGTTCCCCCTTCTGGTGAAGTCTTCACAAAATAAAAGATTTCTTCAAACTAGGGGCCCGATATTCGCTGGGCAATGGGGAGAAGATTCAATTTTGGACGGACTGGTGGGTAGGAGATGGCCCTCTGGCTCAACGCTTTTCTAGGTTGTTTCAGATCTTTGCTGAGCCAAATGCTTCTGTAAGTCAGCTTTGGAGGAATGGTGCTTGGAATATCCATTTCCGTAGATCTTTTGGTCCAAGTGAAAGGGAGAACTGGGTGACGTTGCTGGATGAACTCACTGCGTTTCTCCCCTCTGAAGGGCAGGATAGTGTGTCCTGGGCCCTTGAGCCTTCGGGGCGTTTTTCTACCAAGTCCCTTTACCAGAAATTAGTTCAAGGGGCAGCCGTTGCCCACGCTAAGGATGTCTGGAAAATTGCCTGCCCCCTCAAAGTGAGAATCTTCATCTGGCAGCTGGCCAGAGGGTGCTTGCCTGCCAATGATCAGATTCGTTATCGTCACGGGCCTTCGGATGGCCTGTGCAAGTTGTGCCACTCCACTGAAGATGTCCAGCACATCTTTTTTAACTGTCCGCTGGCTAGATTTGCCTGGAGTGCTCTGAGGGATGTGTTTGAGGTGGACTGGGACCCCTCTTCCTTTGCTGATTTGTTTGCAATCTTTCAACGTTTTTCTGGACAATTTCGTCGCATCCTGTGGCTTACTTTTGCGGCTCAAAGCTGGGCGCTTTGGCTTTTGCGAAATAAGTTTACCATTGAGGGCAAATTTCCAGGCCGACCCACTAATTGTGTCTTCAAAACAATTTTGTTCTTGCAGCTTTGGCGACCTCTTCAAAAGTCTTAAGTGCTTCCCCAGCTGGATGGTGTGGTCGCCAAGTTTAAGGAGACACTTGCCAGATCGAATGCTTAGCCTTCATCGCCCTCCTTACTTTTGTCTAGTCTTTGAACTTTGGTTAGTGCAGTGTGCACTGCCACTATATTTGGGCTGTAATCTCTAAAACTCTGGTTCGCCAGTTCTGTGTTATGTCCCATGTACGCTTGAGCCTTGGGCTTTATTAATTTAAAGCAGGGCATGCGATGCCTACGTTCTAAAAAAAAGGGAGAGAGGGAGAGAGAGGGAGAGAGGGAGATGGAGAGAGAGAGGGAGAGAGAGAGAGAGAGAGAGAGAGAGAGAGAGAGAGAGAGAGAGAGAGAGAGAGAGAGAGAGAGAGAGAGAGAGAGAGAGAGAGAGAAATGGGGTTTAGGGACCTTCATTGCTTTAACAAAGCAATGTTAGGAAAACAAATTTGGAGGTTAATCTCTACACCCGAAATTTTGTGTGCAAGAGCATTGAGGAGTACATATTTTTCAGATGGTAGAATACTTGAAGCAAAATTGAAGCAATGTTCCTCACTTACTTGACAAAGTATCATGACGGGTTTGGAAACCTTCAAGATATAAGCAATCTGACGTGTCAGAAGAGGAGACCAAATTAATATTTATGAAGACACTTGGGTGCCTCTAAGCCTAGCAGGAAAAGTCTTCACTCCATTATTCTGTTAAAAACTGTGAATGAGCTGATGGCAAAGGAATGGTATGAAGAACTTTATAGAGAATTTTTGGTCCATTGATGTGAATAGTATCATGTCAATCCCCCTTAGCCAATGCGGTACCAAAGATTTGTTGCTTGGAGATACAATAAAAATGGGATGTTTTCTGTGAGATCAGCTTGCAAGCTCGTGAATTATCATGAGAAGATTAAAGGAAGTCATTATCACAACCGCTTGGTATATATTTCCTCTGTCACAGATTATAAGATGTTTTAGATAACTAAAACAGTGCGCTTAAACGTCTTACAATTTGGTACAGAGGAAGTATATCTGGTGGATAAGGCGTCAATATAGGTCAATGGAGAGGAGGTTCAGCCAACAAATCGGTATGTTATGTCAATATGCAGGTCTTAGTTACTAACTTCGTTAAAGCGTCACATCCAAGATGTAAAGAAAAATAAAGATAAATGATAAAAGGCAAGAGAGGGATTTGTCTCCATCAATGTAGATGGAGCATTTGATAAGATACATGAAGTGGAGCAACAGGAGCAGTAATTCAGGAGGACACAGGCAATTTTGTTGCTGCTAGTAACAATAATATTGTTGCTGCTAGTAAAATAATATTGATTTTGCCCTTGATACGTACGAAGCAATGGCAATGAGACAGGGTTTGTACTTAGCGAACCAGCTGATATGGACATTGCTCATGCTTTTTGCCTGGGGTGTGTGGGCGTCAACCAAATGTTTGGTTTGACGAACCACCAGATTTTATTCTCCCCATGTTAGTTGACGATGTAAGTGTGTGTTTTTTTAACAAGGCAAAAAATTGCCATTTTCATTAATTAAGCAAGAGAAAGTTGGTCGTTTAATTAACAGAAAACCGGTCCAAAACCGATATAAATACACCAATGTCATCATAGAACACGACTATACTAGGCACCATCGGCCGACCTAGCCACCCACATGAAGTGCACACACATCGTCGAACTGAAAGGCCATCGTTGAGGTTGCCATCGAGTGTCAAGGAGCAAGCGACTCCGACTTCACCTTAAACGACCACCGACAAAGCCCTCGCCGCAAACAACGCCGGAACTCATGTCGACCCATGCCAACAATCAACCACATCCACCAAGGACATGTTAAGCTTCATGCACTAGCCAACGCAACCAAAAGTCCGAACTGATGGAAATGGCTAGTACAATCTACTTATACACTTCAACACCCCCACTCACGTGTAACGGGAGAAGAGAAAGTCAACACGTGGACACAAACGGGAGAAGAGAAAGTCAACACGTGGATACAAGGGGGGGGCAACAGCAATTTTACAATAAATTGCGAAAACCAGGACTTGAACTCGAGACCCTAGGCTCTCATACCATGTTAAGCTTCATGCACTAGCCAACGCAACCAAAAGTCCGAACTGATGGAAAGGGCTAGTACAATCTACTTATACACTTCAACAGGACAGACAGCTCCGACTCTGACAACAAGCTCTGCAAAAGAAATATGTTGGGCTTGCGCCGATCGAGTCCTCCACAAAGGACCATAGGTTACTCGTCATCATCACCACCTGGACCCGCTCCACCGCAGCTCCAACTCCATAGCAACCAACAAACCAAGGAGGAACACATCGGACACGCCGCAAACTGACTACCGAAGCCCGAGCCTGGACCCAAGCTCATCTCGACGCCATCATCATCGCCAAACAGACTGCGGTGCCCCAGGACACCCATCTCAACAACCACACGGCCAATCCGCCATCCACTGGTCCCCTAGCTGTAGCCGACTCTGAGGCGATGCCCCAAGGAGGAGAAAGACGCAGCAGCGCCTCCATTGCCCAATCATAAGGATCTGAGGTTTCCCTCCAAAATCAGACCACAGAGGAAGGAGGAACACAGCCCCACAGCGACGCCTTAAAGAAAGTATGTGACGCTTGACGCCAACAAGCGTCACCGTCGCTGGTTCTGGCAAGGCCGTAACTAGGATTTCTCCCATGAATTGTTGGGACCTCCTCCAGCCTGTGCTTGCCGACCACAAGCCGCAACCCAAACCTCCCCTACAAAGCAATGAGACTAAATCTCGCCACCACCCTTGCCAAGGCCCCGCGTGGCCAGCAGACCTGCAGCCGCAGAGCTGCCAGGCCTTGGATGCAGCCTTTGTCCTCGCGGAATGGCAACAGCCTGCCATCGCCCACTTTCAAGCCGACCTTGCTGTAAGGGGAAAGAACCACACCAAATCTCGCCGAGTTGGTCCCCAATCCACAACAGCACCTCCAGCACTGCCCTAGCAGTCGAAGAAGACGACTCCGCCCGCAGCCATGGCGACGACCCCCCCCCCCCCCCCCCCCCCCCCCGATGCCGCTACCCGAGCTCCCAAAACCCCTTCGGCTGACAAGGGCCCATCACCACCACTGCCACTGCCGGCAGCAGCGACGACAGGGCGAGCTCGATTTGGCCGACCTCCTATAGCGGCTAGGGTTGGGCGCCCCGGTGCCGCCAGGGAGCGAGGGATTTTTTTCAAAGCCAGTTGTAGTTCTTTCTAAGTCTAGCTGTTTCTGTTAAATGCAGGAGGGATCCACAAATATAACTAACACTATTGCAGACAGTTACATGAAATCTCAATGTTGCAAACAGACCAGAACGGAGCTATCCCTCACACCTACATAAAACACAGTATTACCAGCCTCTACGTTATGCCTCAATGGTGAACAGAATGTTGTCGCTAAAGTAGTTAACCTCAGAACAGACGCACCAAGGTGTTATTATGAACAAAAGAGCGTGCTGCCCTGAAGATTAATTCGTCTGAAACTCATAAGATCCTAGTGGGACCAATCCAGCCTGCATGCTAGATTAGCAGATTACGATTGTGCATCACAGCTCCTACATGCCACCACCACAACTGCCATGAGTCTGTCTTCCGCTCCTCAGACCTCAGTGCGCTTGCGCTGCTTCTGCAGCTTCTAGACTGCAATATCCACACTTGCTTCAAACCTGCTGTATGTCTGATCGAACCAACCGACATGGTGTGGCCGACAAATATGGACATCTTATGACGGCGTGGATGGAGAGATGGGGCAGTTCTACTTGCAGCCATACCAACTTTTTTGCATTTAGTGTGGAAAAAGTCCAGATCCTTCTCTACTTGGCATCGTACCAACTCTTTCCACACTTGGCGTCAACAGCCAGGTCGACCTTTAGGATGTTGGTTCCATAAAAAGGCTTCGACATGCACTCTATCACGATGGCCCTGGCAGTTTCAGCAGATTCTGTAGGCCCTTCCAGTATCACTTCATCATGCACCTGAAAAAATGACAACAAAAAAGTTCAAAATGGCGTACTATGGCGGATTTCTGGTAGGAATAGATAGTTGGAAGCAAACAAAGTAAGTTATAAAGTATGATGTAACATTGCATTTTTAGTTACCATTTAAAGGAAAAAACCAGAGATTTGATTCCATAAGGATCTGCCTATCTCAGTAGTCAGTACAAGTACCAGCATAACACTAGTTTGTTTTTTGGTTCTTTTTTGCGAGGAACACTACTTTACTGTCAACAAAAGAAAACCTAAAAGTAATCTCAACCTGTAACAGGAGTCTCCAACCAAGCTCCTTAAGGCGAGCATTTCTTTCTATCTCGAGCATTGCGCACATGGCAACATCTGCTGCACTGCCCTGTGGATTAGAGAGACATTATTACAAAATTTTCCTAAGCTAGAAACAAACAGAGCATCACAGCCAACTGGGCCATGATCAGTAGCGAGTACCTGCACTGGTGCATTTATAGCAGCACGATTAACATGGCCTTTTTGACCATGAAGTGCATGGGCCATGTTAGGAAAGTGGCGTGATCGTCCGAGCAAAGTGTAGACTTCACATTTTTCATGTACAAGCTCCTTCTGCCTCTGTTGCCAAGCTTTAACTTCTTTTCGATCGCTATACCAAAGTTTGAGTGTATCCCTTGCCTCCTTGACAGACACCTGGTAAGATGGTAAGCTATAACTCTGAACTGATTGTCTCATACTATTCTCTAAAGATACAGAAGTTGTGAAACTGTAGAGTGTTATCACATGACATTTCTCTAGCATGCTAGTATTGTCAATAAATAGAGCTAATTTGGCATCTATCTTATAGTTTGGCAAGAAAAAAAGGTCAACAAAGCAATCTCAATGGTAGGGCTCATATTGTTACATTATCCACCAGCTGCAGCTTTGCTGGGTATGAGTTGCTGTGCACAATATTTCCATCCTGGATCATACTTTCTTTGGTGGCAATCACCAAACAAACACTAACAAAACATACTGAGGACATATTTTCGTAATGCATGTGGAGGATGAGGGTCAAAGGAGACTAGGAGAGTACATCGTACGTGCAAGAGGCAGCGGATTGGCGGCATGAGAAAGGTTCAACACTCATAGCTGATGTACATGGCACATGTGTTTGGGTTAACTGTATAAGAAATTATCTAATCAAGCTGTTTCTTCCTGAATCAGGTTGTGGACAGTTATCCTAGTTAGTTCAAAATGCAGATGTAGCCAATAAGAGTTCATACCTGCCAATCCCAAGATAGCCCCTGTGCCGTCTTTCCATATGCAATGGAGAAATTAAGCATTTTAGCCTTCCTCCTCTCAGCACCAAAAGCATCCTAAAATTGGAAGTTAGATATCAGATTCAGTTTCGTATACTCTGCAGAGTGGAAAGCATCTAGCAAACCAAAACTTGAAATAGTGAAGATTCATGCTCAATAACAATTTGATAAAGCTGTAACTTCAAGCACAAAAAACAACTGGCATGTAATGTGTGACAAAAGGGGCATCTGCACACAAAAATCACTGAACAATTTATCATGGTTGGCTACTAGAGATGCAAGGCCAAAAATAATTAGTGAAAACAAGTGTTCCGTGCACACAAACAATGAGCATATGGCATTTTGATGAATGTCCAATGCCAGAAAGAGTGCATTAATCTTGGATGCAGCAGTGACACTGGACCACTTCGTGCAGTAAAGAGGGGCTGCCCAACAATTTTTTGTAGAACAACTACATTTTGTAGCTTCGTAGATCCAGAAGGTACACAATTATTCTCAACCATTCACAGGAGGAAATACTTCATCACTTATTCTGGATGTGTCCCTTCACTCTGGAATGCTGGGATTATGTTTGCCCAAAAAGGACTATTAATCTCTCAGTGCATGAAGTAATTCAAGATGAAACAAAAGATAGAAGTGCCTTTCTTCCTGGAGATGATCATTCTGGTGGCATGGGGAGCCTAGATTATTAGAAACATGATTTGATCAAGTGAACTGCTAATGATCTAATTGCATGGAAGCGGAACCAACAAATATGACCAATATTCTTGAACAGTTCAAATGAATCAAGCATAGATTTTAAAAATATGCTCAGAATATTAGTGACAATAAGTGAAGTACCTTCAACAATGGCACTGGAAGCTTCTCTTCACCTGGTTGAGGATGCCATTCAAGAAGGACCTTCTTTTCGTGAACAGCATCACGGACATGCTCATACATATTCATGGCTGTTCTAGAATGGAAGTCACCACCAGCCTTGAAAGCATCCAGCATGCTTTTACAGCTAGTAAGATGGGCTAAGATCCTCAGCTCCAGCTACATGAAAGCAAACCTTTCATCATCAGAGCAAAATAGACTCAACAATTCCACGAGACAAAAGAACTACTAATGAGCATCATTTGGAGTTCAGCTTACCTGGCCATAATCAGCAACAACAAGAGAGTTCCCTGGAGCTGCAACAAAAGCTTGGCGGATCTTATAACGATCCTTTTCAAGTGCAGGTTGATTCTGCAAGAGAGATTGTTCATGTATTGAGTTTAAAGTAGCTTTGTCAGTAGGAATAAGATACTACTCCCTTTTTTCATCATATAAGATACTATTCCCTTCGACCCATAATACAAGATGTTACTACAATGAATCAATATAGTCATATGCAAAATAGTAAGCTACCCACCTGCGTAACTACATCATCATCCAACCGTTGATGAGCTCTATAGAGCATTTTCCACCCCACATTGAGTTAACGCCGTTAGGCTTTGTTTCTGTCTTCAATTGAACCAAACACAGCCCGCACGCTCCCTCCAAAAAAAAAGGAAAAACACCCCGCACGCCTCTGTCACTACACACGACACCACTCCTCCTCCTTCTACCATGACCACGACCTCCCTGGATACGCGCCGCCACGACCTCCTCTGACGCCGCCTAGCCCAGAATCCCCGCCAATGTCACAGAGGAGGGAGGCACCCATGGCAGGGACTGCCAGGCGCGTGACCTGGCCTGCGTCGTCCTCCTCACCAGCCATACCGCCGGACCCAGGAAGCAACGGCCCGGGGATGCAGGTGGTCGCCGCCGGCTCGGTGTGGGATATCGCGGGCATGGGTGCCATTTTGTCGGTTTTCTAGATAACTAGAACGGGTACGGTTTCTTTCTGCGACAACAAATATGGGCATGGCTCCTAACCAGTTAACAGAGGAGGGAGGCACCCATGGCGGGGACGGTGCCGGCGCGTGACCTGGCCAGCAGCACGAATCACAATACCACATTGAACGGCCCTAAGTGTGTGCCTAGCTATTCCCGTAGGTAGAAAATGCGTGTTGATACTCATATATTGGATGTAATAACATCTTGTATTATGGGACGGAGGGAGTACATGTTAACTTTTCCTGCACTAAAGCCGCTGGTGAATGCTTAAGTCTGAATCTTTCATCAGCTCATGTGCTTCATATTAGTCCTTAAGTACTTCACAGAATCTCTTTACATGGCAGTTCATCATGGCAGATATGTACACAAGATAACGCATATGCTCGGAGAGCTCGAGAACATGCATATACATAACACGTTCATCTTGGGAAGGAGCATTTGTGAAGCAGCAGCTTTTAGTATCCTCTCAAAACAAGCACACTGGCGAACAAAAGTTGCAAGTGTTTATCTGCATTGTTTGTACTTAGACCTATTACTTATTTACTTGCTTATTTTAACTCTTTTTTCTGCTATACTAATACACCTTGTGCTTAACAACTGAGAAGTGAGTTGTTGCTTTTCTTTCTTGGAGATGATGATTTAAAACTACAATCAAAATGTGAAAGATGCATACCTGCAAGTTTGGTATTCGTGCTGACAAGCGTCCTGTTTCAGTGTTGATATTTAGCGAACAGTGAATGCGACCCTGCTTACATGATATATTATCTCCCTACAATGTATAGAATAGCGTTTAGACTACAAATATTGTGTGATACACATAATTCAAGGTTAACTCGGAAAAAAATGTATATGGTAGTTGAGTTGTCTCACTCAGAAAACACACAAGCACAGGTCAGCACTACACAGCCTAGCACACATAAACCTTCGAAGGGACACAGTGGACAAGAATCATACGAATTTTTTAAACCCACCCATATTTCTGCTTGTATCAAACAGCAATAGTCAAAGCGGTTAAAACTCATATTTGCCGGTGCATAGGTCACCGACTTTAGCTATGTCCATGCGCCCTCTAAATAATTAAGCCGCCAAAACCAATGTTGGGCAAACTGCCGCATGACGGTTCGCAGAGCACCAGGTAGACAATATTTGAACTGAGCATTTCGCACAGCTTGATTTCATTGTAAATGCATCCGAGAGGTGTGGTCTTAAGGTAGGAACGGCAACTCTCTACATAAGTAAGATCAGCTGGCTAACCTGCAAGGGAAGAATAAAGCTGGATATCAACTTGTCAATAGAGGAGATTTCACATAGAGCTGCAATGGCATGGCATGCTTCCTTTCCCTTCTTTCCTCCCCCAAATGCCTTATATGCAGTTCCATATGACAACGCCTCTTCTATATCCTGCTCGGGAAGTTCTGAACCGTTGCTATATTCATCATGCTCTTGGTCGTCGTCCATTGTGTAAATCTGATCCATGTGTATCTTACCAGACAAAGTTTTCAATGAATCAATGCTGACTGAAGGCCACCCATTAGGGGCAAACGTATCAATTTTCAAATCTTCCACAATGCCGTGAAGATTGATTGTGCGAAACTTTGAAGCCTTCTTGCCCTCTTGAGCTACAATTTCATCATTCTGAACTTTAAATGTTTTACTTTGTGGCCAGGTCTCACCACGTCTATGTCTGTTACAAAGATTAGAAAAGTTAACACTTCTAAGCATCATGCACAAGCAATGGCTATTGGCAAACAGGTACATAGGTAAAGAGCGATTCTGTTCACATTATTCTCACGAATTATACACAAAATGACGTGCAGTTCCAGAATGCAAAGGAATATCCACTTTCCCCTCTTGTTTATATGAAGAACTACAAATGCTAGAAACTAAGGGAAGTCCAATCTTACTTTACTCTAAGACTCCTAAAGAAGAATCCCAATTAAGATGAGTAGACACAATAATTATACTAACACTAAGATTTAGCATATTAATTATTGGTTCTCAAATACTGGAGATGTTTTGATTTAGACACATCTTAAAATTGTTACACTAAAAGGCATCCTTTAGGAATTGGTTGGAGACTAATTAGTCTAGGAAAACTTTGCAGCACAGTGTGGGTGGTAATAGTAGTTAACATCCAATTTATAGCCTGTGTCACTGTGCATATGAATCACGAATGGTTAGTGTGTGCAAACTCAGACGATCATCAGAATTAGCAACATTGCTTAAGATCCTAAACATGTCACGAACTACTGAAGATATCCTAGCATAAAGTACATGCAAATGCAAACGACATTCAATGTTGATTCTTTAAAGAAAAGATAAGCATAATATGGCGACAATACCTGTTTTCAATGCCAGCAAAGAAAAGCTGGCGAAGTTGTAGATCACTATTCACATTCATGTACTTGGCATCTGGACAATATTTAGATGCCCAATTCCTAAACTTATCTACAGCCAATTTTCGTTCAGCAACAGCAGTTTTCTCGATCTCTGAAAGGTAAACACGGTCAACAAGCATTCCCTCTGTTTCCATCTTCACAAGAAGGGCACCAAAGGGGCGCCAATACTCTTCATAGAAATCGTACATTGTTCCTCTAGGATAACCATCAAAAATCCATTCTTTTGCTTCAAGCTTGTTTTTCAAGCTTTCATAAAGCTTCAGTGTATTCACTGCATCCAATGATGAATAGCAAATCCACATCTCCCTGTCTTCCCTTTGCAACTTTTCGACTGGTTCCATATATATGATTTTCCCTTCGGCTCCATCTTTTCTAATCTTTTTGCCACCAAAGATTGTTTTCATTGATGCCTTCCCAATTTTAGTAAAATCCTTTCCACCATCTTTCATGACTCTAGGATCATTTGCAAGTCCTTCAAGTGAATATCCACCATCAGTTTTCCTGTTAGAATCCCAAAGGCGTGCAAGATGCATTGTATCAGCGTGAAACCCAGCAACTTTGATTCCATAGTTCTCAATGATATGGCTATCAAAACTATAGTTATGCCAAACCTACATGATGAAGACAAAAAATGATCACTTTGAAGGACTTAAGAAGAAACAAAAGTTGCAAGAATTGATATTATGACATGACTGATCTGTAATATGTATTTTTTTTTTCTAGATTTGCAGTTCAAATATAGCAGCTTCTAGGCCACAATGGCATCTAAGTGACAAATTTGTGTTACGAAACAGCAAATTAAATGTGAAGACAATATGCACTTGAGTTAGTCTAGTGACACGGTGACACCCACTAACGGTTTGGGTTTTGGGAGGAAGCCAGGTAATATATGCCTTAGTTATTGGTTCTTTTCAGGTGCAGTCAAGGCAGTAATTTGCTCTTAGAAAGCCAACAATTATGTCATAATGAATTGCTGAGCGTCGCGTTAAATGCACAAGTATACAAATTACTGCAGTATATTCAACTTATTTCAAAAGTAATCCACAGTAGTAAATAGACAGTGGCACTGGAATTATAGGTTTGTCGAGGTAACAAGGTAAGGCATTCCAAAAGAACAGAACAGCAAGAAGTACACTCCGTGTTTCATCCAATACATAAAAGGGAAACAATAGCAAGAGAATTACTCCACGATAAATAAGGAGGGATAAAATTGGACCTTCTTGATAGACGGGTCCTCAAAGAATGGGGCAAACTCCATCAGGACATCCCTTCCACCATCTAACACATCCACCCAAATGCATATTTTGCCATTTCCAAAAACAGCATGTACATCAGAATTTTTTGAATAGATGCTAAAGCATATTACTTCGCCGTGATCAACTGGTGTCTCTTTTTTGACATCAATATTAGCTACCTGCATAAGATTGTGTTACCCTGAATTAGAACATTTTAACAAGCTTAGGATGCATCATGCAGTGAACATCTCTGCTTGTCATGGATTAGCGACATTAGACCATATGGCGTAACTCAACTGAGCATATGAGTTCTCATCATAGCTGCTACCCAGCAGTAATTTACGATGTGTTCCTGCAACTATGAGAAGCCAATACTGCCTATGATGTATATATTATATCATTCCTCATAACATTTGGCGTAGATTTATATGCTAATCATGCATGCTGAACAAACCATGTCTTCTGGCAATTGAGGACCATAGCTATGCAGAGTGGATAAAACATATGTAATCCATGGAATATCACTGTAAGACAGTATTCACTAAACAAACTTATTATCCAGTTGGAAGTTTTTACTTTATGCATCCAATGGTGGCTGATATGGACAAACAACATAATCATTCTAGAGAGAAGTAAATAATTCAAGCAGAGTTTTGTTAAATACCTCTGTGTCGCATGCATGAACGAAGCTTTTGTACTTTGTAGTAAGCAATCGTACCACATTCTTTGCTGAATCGATATTGTCAACAACCAAAACTTTGTCATAGATACCAGCAAGAGCCTTCCGTTTGCTTTTAGACTCGCTGGTCAAGATAGTTCCATCTGGGAAAGATGGTACCACCTTTTTAGCTACGAGTTTGTGTTCCGAATTTGAGATATTAGGCGGAGAAACCTCCATGGATGAATAATCATGCAAAGAACTCTCCACCTTAGAGCTACTAGGCATGCTCAATAGTCCGTTGTCATCATTAACAGCACTCATTGGGGTTGACAGACCATGGGCAAACTGATCTGTCAGACTACACTTAGCCAATTCTGTATTGGCATGTCTATTTACAACTGAGTAAGATGGCACTCTTTCTCTTAGATTATACATGGAAGGATAGTTTGAAATTCTGTGATCTCCAGAGGGTTCATGATTTGGATTTCCGACCCTTAGAGAAGTGGCGCCGTTCTGGATGCTATGACCTATGTTGTTGCCGGTTCTGAGATAATATATCCTCTTGCTCTCAATTGCCCATTCGTTCTCGTTGCATTGCCCATTAAGGTTGGCATACAATCCAAAACTGCGGAGGGCGCGTTCTCTAATTCCCATGTACGAACTATTAGAATAGTCTTGCCTGTCAGCCAGAATCAGTTCCAAAATAAGATTTTAGGATGCAGAAACCGATGTAAAATTCTTAAACTACTAAGACAACACAAAAGAACGATCAATAACACTAGTTGCAACTGAAGTGAGACACGCAGGCCACTAGGACAAGTTCCAGCTGACCACTATTACATTACAATGAGCAGCAGGGATCAGGCTTTTGTAGGTGATTCTGGCTATAAAACATGAGAGTGTTGCCCTGCCTAATATAGCAAGTGTTAATAACCAGTTAACCACAATCTCATACAGTACAATAAATTGACAAAACTATGTGTTCGCTTCAAACAAACAAATATATAGCTTCCTGACACAAATACTACTCACCAGGGTAGCATGCGCCCATAAGCACATATTGACCTACCCACAACCAAATCATCACCCTCTGCACCCAAAATAGGTGAATAGCACGTACATTTAATTTCACAACGCAATTAATCACTACCAAGCAGCCCCCTGTTTCTCCATTTCCCTGTCCCAAATAGGCAGTATGCCAGCAACCTACCCACGGCCTAAAGCAACCAAGAAATGAAAGTCAAAATATCACAATCCGACGGCACGGCAGGTACCTTCTTCGGCTGGGGAAGGCTCGATGTAACGGCGGGCGGCGGAGGAAGGGAGAAGAGAGCCACGGCGGCGACGAGCACGGGCACCGCGGCCGGAGGTGGCCGGACGCCGGCGCCGCTGCCGCCATGGTGCCCACGAACCGCTTCAGCTTGGAATTAGCTTGCGCACCACCGCCTACTCCTGCTACCAATAGGCCACCGCTGGCTCCGCAACCGAGGCCGCAGGGCGCCGCCGTCGTCGGCTACAGCTGGTGCGCGCGAGGGGGGCGGGGAAGGGAACGGCAGGGAAGAAGGCGACAGAGGGTTTGGGCGTTCGGGAGCCCAGCGGGCCGAGGGTTTAAGCGGCGGATCCCGTCTCCCTGGCTCGATGGCGGGGTTCGGGGACTGCCTACTGATAGTGATAGATGCGTCTCAAACAGCTTTTTTCTCGCTATTCGTGTCAGTCCAGCCAACTAGTAGTAGTTAGCTACTGCCTCTATTTCATAAAATATAAAATATGTTGTTAATATAGATGTATTTAGATATTAAAATATATGTAGATATATTTATTTTAGTACTCCCTCTAATCTATATTACCTTTCACAAATACAAAGGTATCCAACGCTAAAAAAATATCTAGATACATATATATTTACGAAAGATAATATGGATCGGAGGGAGTAACATGTTTTATGGAACGGAGGGAGTATATATAATGGTAGAAAAGAGATATTTATTTTTAATCCTTATCATCATATAGAGAAAGATGATAAATATTGATGATAATATATTATATCTTCTTGCATTCCTAGAAAAGTATATCGTTAAGGAAGAATATATGATACAATGTAAAAACAATAGTCTTCTCTTGTTTAATTAAAGATAACCCTTAGCTAAGAAGATATAATCTTTTCTTACTTCATTCTCTCTCCTCTAACTAAACAAAAATCCTACGTGACAGCCGCAAGGGAAGTTTAACATCGCCCCATTGTATATGCCCTTATAGCATCTTCGATGGTGCCTCTATATATTGTCCAATTTTATCCTTGTCCTTGTTTGTTAGGGTTCTTCTTCACTGTTTTGCTGCTCCTAACGGTCAAATTCAATGCTCGTTAGGGTTCTTCTTCATTGTTCTGCTGTTCCAGAGGTCTAAGTTCGGAGCAGTGGGAAGGGCCAACGTTTTCCTTCAATAAGGCAGAGGCTTTTGGCCATCTCTTAGTGTGGAGTAGAAGTGCAGATAAGCTTTTTTCGGTCGGCCTCAGTGGCAAGGAGATGGAGCGAAACAACACGTCGACATGTGTGGAAGGTGGCAGGGAAGCTTTGAGCCTCGACTTGGAGAGCACCACATGGTGCCCATGTTTACCGTCGTGATTTGTAAACGATGAGTAGCCTCTTTAGACATTGATATGGCGTTCCTTCAACCTTCTTTATGGAGGGACTGTTCAGAGACGACATTTAACACCTTCTTATCACCAAGTGGCGTGTCACCAATGGTGTCAAGGTGGGAGGTGGTGGAGCCTCAGATACAATGGAAAGAACCAAGGGTCTTTACTGCTTTTCTTGTATATGTTTTAGTGTTCTTTGTGTAATTATTGTGTTGTAACTTTGTATTTCTGTCAGAATCCATGTGTAAAATGTATGCACCGAATATTTTATAAATGCAACAATCAGGTTCTGCACGATCCGTTTGAAAAATAATCAACTAAGGATCCTATGAATATTTGTATAGAAATTGTGTAGAATTTGGATCCTATCAAAAAAATTCGACGCAATCTATTTGATTCATAGGAACATATCACATACGACAAATCCTATAGAAATCCTGTAGTGTAAATCATATCTAAACTACTAATAAAAGAGCAAACTAAAACTTTTCTAGAGCCACCAAAACAAATGTACCCAGGATAATTAGAAGCGTCCGATCAAATCTGTGAGATAAAATCTAATAGTCCTTATTGGTCCGATGGTGTGGCACGTAAACAAACGGCTGTGATCTAATGTTCTGCCGGCGGACACATGTCACACATCTGCCTCGATCGGCTACGCGCCCCCGTAAGCCGTAACCCCAAATCTCCATGGCTCAACGAATCCTCCGCCGAGCGACGTCTGAATAGGACGAGGACGAACGCGATCACCATGGCCGCTCGGACGCGCACGCCGCCTCCGCTATGAGATCTGCGTCTTTACCTGAAGAAATTTCCCTCCGCCTCGGACATTGACGATGCGGTGGCAGCGACGGAGCAGCACCAGCACATGGTCTGCTACTCGCTCCAGTACAGGACGCGGCCAACCGCTACCAGAACATGCTGGCGACTACAACGCGTCCCTCGCCTCCCCGATCGAGAAGCAGGTGGTGTTGCAAAACAGCATCTCCCATCGTTCTTCTCGATGTGCTCCTCGTGAGGTGGATTCTTTCAGGTCTGGTTCTCGCTTTGTTTTTCATTCTTTCCCATTCGCTACGAGATGTGCGTTGCACCCTGAGGTAGAAGCTTGTCTCCAATGAGTCAATGTTGTAGCAGTGATGCGTGGTGAATGACCAGCCCGTTGGGAACCCCAAGAGGAAGGTGTGATGAGTATAGCAGCTAGTTTTCCCTCAGTTTAGAAACCAAGGTTTATCGTTCTTGGAGAGGAGAGACAAACGACTGAAGGTGATGCTTGCTAGTTTGCGACAGCTTCGGACAATTTATATATATGGCGCCTCATCCAAGCTTTGCTTGCTAGCTGCAACGCGGAACCTGCACACACACAACCAAGTACTTTGTTTCCAACTTACGATGAGGTTGTCAATCTCACCGGTTTGTGGCGAATCAATCCGAGAACTCCACAAGTATTAAGTTGCGAACAACAGATGATTGCATTAAGCAAAGTGTGTAATGTAAACAAAGCATATGCCCTTGAGCATATGAATATTATTTTCTCCCTAGTAGCAACAGCACATCTACAACCTTAGAGGTTTCTGTCACTCCCCCAGGTTAAATAGAGGCATGAACCCACTATCGAGCATAAATACCCCCTCTTGGAGTCACTAGCAACTACTCGGCCAAGATAGCTACTAACAACGGAGAGCATGCAAGATCATAAACAACATAGAGATAACATAAGATAATATTCAGTACAACAACTCAATCATAAACACCAATATTCATCGGATCCCAACAAACCAAACATGTAGAATTACATAACGGTGATCTCAATCATGTAGGGCAGTGATACGTCTCAAACGTATCTATAATTTTTGATGCTCCATGCTTGTTTTTACACCATTTGCCTATTGTTTCGTTACACTTAGTGGCACTTTTATACATTTTCCGGAACTAACCTATTAACGAAGTGCCACAGTGCCAGTTTCCTGTTTTCTGCTGTTTTTGTGTTTCAGAAGTGATACACAGGAAATATTCTCGGAATTGGACGAAACAAGTTCCTGAAGTCTTATTTTACCCGAAAGCTTCCAGAGATCCGAAGAAGTGTCGGAGGGGGGCCACCAGGGCCCCACACAAGGGGGCAGCGCGGCCTAGCCCCTGGCCGCGCCACCCCTGTGTGAGAGCCCCTGGCTCCACCTCTGACATCGCCCCTTCGCCTATAAGTACCCCCCGACGAGAAAAACCTAAGGGCCCGATCAGTTTTCCAGAATACATCGCGATCCGCCGCCGCCGTCGACCCGAAGATCGGGAGGGTCCAGAAGCTCTTCCCGGCACCCTGCCGGAGAGGGGAATCGCCACCGGAGGTCTTCTTCATCGCCATGCTTGCCTTCGGAGCGATGAGTGAGTAGTCTACCTTGGACTATGGGTCCATAGCAGTAGCTAGATGGTTGTCTTCTCCACCATGTGCTTCATGTTTAGATCTCATGAGCTGCCATACATGATTGAGATCACCGTTATGTAATTCTATGATGTTGGTTTGTTGGGATCCGATGAATATTAGTGTTTATGATTAAGTTGCTGTACTGAATTATATCTTTTGTTATCTCTATGTTGTTTATGATCTTGCATGCTCTCCGTTGTTAGTAGCTATCTTGGCCGAGTAGTTGCTAGTGACTCCAAAAGGGGGTATTTATGCTCGATAGTGGGTTCATGTCTCTATTTCACCTGGGGGAGTTACAGAAACCTCTAAGGTGGTAGATGTGTTGTTGCTACTAGGGAGAAAACAACATTCATATGCTCAAGGGCATATGCTTTGTTTACATTACACACTTTGCTTAATGCAATTATCTGTTGTTCGCAACTTAATACTTCTAGGGTGTTCGGATGATATCCCCGGGGGTGGATTATTAGTCATAGATGCAGTTGGATGGCGGTCTATGTATTTTGTTGTAATGCCCAGAGTAAATCTCATAGTGATCTTCTTGACATATCACGTTATCTTTATTCTATCAATTGCCCAACTGTAATTTGTTTACCCAGCATGTTATTTTATCTATGGAGAGACACCACTAGTGAACTGTGGACCCCGGTCCTATTTTAATCATATTGCAATCACCTGTTTACTTTTCCCGCATTGTTTACTTTACTCGCACATTACTACTGTTTTCCACTCGATACACTCATAACCTTTGTTTCAAGCAAACCGGTGAGATTGACAACCTTATCGCAAGTTGGGAACAAAGTATTTGTTTGTGTGTGTGCAGGTTCCGCGTTGCTGCTGGCCGAAGACGAGTCAACAAGTGTCGTAAACGGCGCCCTTGTTGGAGTGTTACTAAGCCAGTCCGCATCACCTTCAGTCGTCACCGTCTATCTTCTTCAAGATCGACATTAAACCTTGGTTTCTTAATTGAGGGAAAACTAGCCGCTACACTCATCATACCTTCCTCTTGGGGTTCCCAACGGGCTGGTCATTCACCACTCACAAGGACAGTTTGCTCCCACATCAACTTGGAGTAGCAGCTACTTTTCTGGCGCCGTTGCCGGGGAAGAGAGAAGACTTTTGCGAGGGGAGTTCTTCGCACACACATTCTTTACTTTGTTATTTATTTTGCTTTACTTTATTTTATTTTACCTGCATTGCTTTTTATATCAAAAACCCAAAAAAATTAGAATCCTTGGTAGTTGTTATTTCTTTACTTTATTTTATCATGTTGTTCCCTGAGTTCGTTCTGGAAGACCTCTCAGTAGGTAGTGGTTCAATTATTGGCAAAAGTAACATTGAAGAGTTCTTTAATCACATTAGTATGCATAAGGAAGTTGAGGAAAAGTCTTTGGTTGAGTTAGCTCCTAGTTATGAAGTTGCTTCTGCTCATTTAGTTCACATGTTAGAAGCTAGGTTTGCTAGTCTTAATCCTTTTATGCAATACATGTTCCTTAAGCTTCATGAAATTGAGGATCCCGAAAAGAAAGCTTTTATCTTAGAAACTTTGCGCATAGAATTTAGAGATGTTGCAATTGAAGCTAGGAAAGTTTTTAAGAAGTTTAATAAGCTTGGCTCGCCTGTTGAAGTTGTTGGTACACCCAATGAAGAATCTAAATTGCCAATACCTTGTAAGCTTGTAGGAATTCATAATGCCTTGGTAGCTAATACTAGTTGGATTTGTCCTAAAAATCTTTTTGATGAAAATAGTGTACCAAAGCGTGATTTCAAGGGATATGCAAAACCTCAATTGGATAGTATTCGTTCCTTTATCCCTATTGTGGATCCTGATCCCCCTTTCATTATTACTTGATTCGCAATTTTCTGCGCCTAGCTCAAAGGCGTTAAAGAAAAGTACTCTTGGGAGATAACCCAATGTTTTTATTTTCAGTACTTTTTCTTTTATTTGAGTCTTGGAAGTCATTACTACTGTAATGACCACTTCTTATCTTGTTTATTTCGTTTTTGTGCCAAGAGAAGCCTCTAATTTGAGTGAGGTAAAGATTTGGGGATGTTGCTGTCCTGAAACTGTTTTCGGTGCTGCACCGTAAAAATTCATGAAAATTCTCTGTATATCTTTTGGACCTGCGATTTCTTGTGCATATGCCCCAGGTTATATCCAAACTTTTCTTAGTTGAACACTTTTTGATTTGAGCAACGGAAAATCCCTCAAAAATTCGTCCTTTGTCAGCTGTCCAGTTTTGACAGATTTCTGCCAATATTTGTTTTTGCCACTTTATCGTTTTCTTTTGAGTTCTTTTTTATCATGGAACTCTTGTGGAAGTTGATACAGTAGTATATACTTTATATGTGGTGGTTTTGGGTTGAAACCTGAAGCTAAAAGAGGTTGAATATATTTTATGCTTACACTAATGTTGCTAATAGAATTGTGTTTAGTTTTGTATGAAGGAAGTTTTCAAGTGTAGGGATTGGAGAATGATGAGATGAGTTGAAGAATGGACAAAAGCTCAAGCTTGGGAATGCCTATGCATCACCCCAAGAAATATCCAAGAAGTACAAGCGTCAAAGCTTGGGGATGCCCCCGAGGCACCCCTTCTTCATCGGCAAAAATCAGGTCACCTTTCAAAACACTATATTTTTATTGCTTCATGCACTATGTGTTTTTCTTGGAGCGTCAGTTGTTTTAGTTTTCTTAGTTTGTTTAGTTTGTTTGTTTGCTGCAATAAATGGTTGGACCCCAACAAATTTCCTTTGGAGGAGATGTACTCGTTTTCATTTGCAAAGAACGCTCTAGTTTTCACTCTTATTAAAAATCGAGTGTTCTACTTTTTCTACTACTGCTTTTGGTTTTCGTTTTCGCCTTGATTTGCGTTCAGATCTTGTGATATCTTTTCATCAAGGTGTATTTTGCCTCTGATCTTTATTGGTTTTCATCAAAAGAGGTGTTTATAAAAATTTCAAATGGTGTTGGAAAAGAAAAAAAGCTTTGTGCAAAATAGTGGTACAAGAAGGAGCTTGTGTAGACTGCGGCTTAGGCTTTTTCATGTCATGCTTGATGTCTTTTTGATAGTATACTTAGTGGTTTTGCTGTAGCATGACTTGTCTCAAATAACTGAGATTGCTTAATGAGCCTTTGAAAAAATCATGCGTTGTTTTTATTGTATGGAAGCATTATTTTGGTTTTCTCCTTGATGCTTTATTTGGGTTGACTTGGCGCATGCTCACACATGTTAGACTCTTACAAAGTCGCCAATAGCCTTCATGATCATTTAGTTTTTGACTTTTGATGCCATCGTATGCTTCTTTTAATGTCGCTTTGTCGCTTTGCATGATTATGGCCATTATTGCTCTCTTAGTTGGTCGCTCCCAGTCTTTTGCTAGCCCTCGCCTTGTACTGAGTATGAGCTCTACTCGTGCATCCAACTCCTAAAAGCCAAAGTTTGCCATTGTGTCCACCATACATACCTACTAGCAATTTGCTATTCCAAGTAAATTTGACTCGTTTTTATTTTCTCTTCAAATTAAACTCTTACTAGTGTTATGCGAAACTCGGTTAGTAAAGCTCTCACGAACCGGAAGGCACACTTTACTTTTTCCTGTTCTTAAAAATTTGACATTGTGGCCTTTTATGTTGAGTTGTTATGCTTGCAAGTTGTAAGTTGGATTCTAGCCCAGCCATGCTGTCATGGGGCAAGCTTTCAACATTGCACTTCTTTTTGAGTTGATATCATGATCTTTTGTTTATGGATGCCCGCAATGTGAAATGAATTGGGAATCTTGTGAGGATCATGGAGTTTTTATATGTGTTAGGGAAACGCCGGGCCGCCAATCTAAGCCATGCATAATTCATGGTGGAAATTTGCAGCATACCCATGGTGAACATTCGACGACGCATCTCACAATAAAAAGCTAAACAATATAGCAAATAAAAGAGATGTCGAGGTGTTCATTGTCTGCTTGTCCTGTCATTTTGGTGTGGGCTTGTTCCATGTCATCGGGCACGGAGGTACCCCATTGGCGGTTCTCAATGATATGCATATACTTACAATGACAAGAGCCTTGCTTGGGACTCTAAGTAAAGTAGCATGGTTTGGGTACTCGTATTCACGGGACACGAGGTTTTCAACTTATGATTTGTCAAGCATATGCACCATAATTGTTCTCGCATTAACTTTAACCATTCAAGATGCTTATGATGGGGGCAATGAGAGCTCAAAGCCGGTAAGTACCATAATTTTTGAAGGTTATAAAACTTGCAATCACTGCTTCCCTCTGCGAAGGGCCTTTCTTTTACTTTTATGTTGAGTCACCACCTTCTTTCTTTATGCACCATTAAGAGAGCATAGTTGTCATTCTTAGTGTGATATGCATTGTCCCAAAGTTCATTGTGAAAGGGATCTCACGGGCGACTAGAGGGGGGGGTGAATAGGCGCTACACAAAATTTTACCTTTTTCAATTTTAAGGCTTGACACAAACGAAATTCTCTAGATGTGCAACTAGGTGAATTTCCTATGTGACAAGCAAGCAAGTGAACGAGAGTGAAACGAGTAAAACCGATGCGAGTAAGGGTAAGAAAGAACCGTAAAGCGGAAGCCGGAGACACAAGGATGTATTCCCGTAGTTCCTTCCTTTTGAGGGGAAGTACGTCTACGTTGGAGAGGTGTGGCGACACGGAGTCCACCAACGCCATGGAGGCTCACCTTGTTCTCCGGTGAGCAAGCCACGGAGGCTAACTCGTTTCCACTAAGCGGTGGTAGTGGGGGTACCGACCGAAACCCTTACACGGAGGTTGGGGCACAACTCCACAATTCAATTGGAGGCTCCCAACAAGAACAACCACAAAGCTTTTACACGGAGGAAGCTTTGAGGTGACCTCTCTTGCCTAAGGCAAGGTCCACGGAGGAGGAGTGAAGCAAACACTAAGTACTTCGGTGAGGTTGTAGATCTATGGATCCTCTCCCAATCTACCAAGTCTTGGAGGATTTGGTTGGCTAGGGAAGGAGATCTACGGAGTTGAAGCTCAGCACCAATGGAGGAAAGAGAGTGTAGACGAGGTAACCAGATCTGAGGTAGGGGACGACTATTTATAGGCTGGCTCGAAATGTGGCCGTTGGAGAAAACTTACCCCGGAAATTCCGGCCAGGGGGCGGAAATTCTGGGGTTCACTAAGGGCGGAAATTCCGGTCTGGGGGCGGAAATTCCGGCCAGAAATGCCGGCCCTCTCCTGAAAGTCACACCACAACTTGAGATAAGGGACTTAGTGAAAAATCACGGGGGCCGGAAATTCTGGAATTTCCGGCCCCCGGAAATTCTGCGTTTCCAGAATTTCCGGCCCCTTATCTGCACGATGCACCACGGCCTTTAGGAGAGGACTTAGCCGAATTTTCGGGGGCCGGAAATTATGAAATTTCCGGCCCCCGGAAATTCTGCTAAACCAGAATTTCCGGCCCCCTTACTGCACGTTGCACCACAACGGTTCGTAAGGGACTTAGCCGTATTTCGAAGGGCCGGAAATTTTGTCCAGGGGCGGAAATTCCGGCCCTGGGGCGGAATTTCCGGCCCTGAAACAGAATTTCCGGCCCTGGAATTTTCTCTCCTTTGGTTGATTTCAAGCCTTCCTACAGCAGTCCCCATTCCCACACTTCTTCACCATCAGTCTTGTGCAATACCTGTAGAATTCCTGCAAGGCTCAACACAAGGTTAAATTCCTTATATTGTGATCAAACACCCAAAAACTGAAGGCAATGAATATGTCCTTTCAATCTCCCCCTTTTTGGTGTTTGATGACAATACACGGATTTGCAATAGAGAGCAAGAACAAGTGCTCCCCCTAAACAAGTGCAAGGTATACACAAGACAATAAGAACAAATTGCACATACTAGAAAGACGATATTAAACGAGGAGCACTAAGTTAAGCACGACTAGATTATTACAATAAAATAACCAAAGTTCCAACTCAAAGAGACCACAAATAGTTCACGGAGCGAATAAGGCAAATAACCAACCCAAAGCAAATCCTAATAGAACTACTTCTCCCCCTTTGGCATCGAGACACCAAAAAGGGAGAAGAGCGATGCTAATCCCCAAACGAAGATCACTCATGATCGAACTCGTCCTCATCAACATCAGCAGCGTCGTCGTCGTCCTCATCACACCCTGAGAACTCCTCATCACTTCCAACCTTGGAGAGAGCCTCGACTTCAGCCCAATCGACGTCGTTGTCATCTTGCCACCGCTCGTACGGAATGTACTTAGGTGCAGGAACAGGAGAGAGCTGAAGGGAGGGATCCTGAAGAAGCTGAACCTCGCGAGAAAGAACTTGCTGATTGTGAATGATATCCCTTCTCTCTTCATAGGCAGAGTAGTTCTCCTTGTGGATGGCAACGTTGATGCACAAGAGAGTGCGTTGCCACAGAGAAAGCTTCTTGTTGCGAGATGGACGAGTAGAGGAGGACTTGCGCAAACGAGAGCTAGAATCACCCATCTCAACATCACCACCTGAAGGAACTGGCTTCTTTCCTTTGCTTTTGGCAGCTTCTTTCTCTTCTGCTGGCTTGATCACATTCATTCTCTTGAGCTTGTGTTCTGAGTTCCCCTTGGAGAAATCCATGTCTTGAGCCTTCTGAATAATGAGGAGCATAATGTATGGAGCATAGGGAGGAGTACGCTTGGAAACCATGGCATCATGCATTTCATTGAAGATATAGTGCATCACATCCAGCTTGAAGTCTTCATTAGGATCAGTACTCACAAAACAGCGATGAGAAAGATACATGAGCTCAACAAGGGCAGCACGAATAGCATCCCGATTACCTCCAGAGGGAGAGATGTTCTCCCTGAACATGCGAAGAAGAATGTTGTACACAGGAAGCAAGCCCTTAATAGTGCCAATCTGGCCCTTTGAAGAATAAAGGGGAGCCAAGCGATTCTTGTCCGGCTGAACTCCATGCAGATGCACACGGTGACCAACAGGCACACTGTACCCCTGAAAATCATAGTTCAACAGCTGAGAAAACTCATAGAAGTCTGACTCACGCATGGTATCTCCACACATCCATCTGAAAGAGAGAGCCTCATTCCCCTTGAAAGCGAGAGTGGCATAGAACTGCTGAATGATCTTCTCATTGTAGGGACACTGAATATCCATAAGAGGAAACAGACCAAGCCTCTTCATGATTCCCAAGGCCTCACCAAAATATTCAGCCTTCTTCCTGAGATGAGTACGGTCCAAAACGTGCATGTAACACACCCGCTGAGACATAGGGCGATAGATATCTTCATATATACCTTTCTGAGCAGCACACCAGAAACGAGTATCCTCAAGCTCTTCATCTCTATCTTCAGAAAACCAGTCCATCTGCCTCAAAGCACTGTACTCCACTGAGTTCATAGTCTCATAGTTCACACGAGGAACCCGTGAGGGGTTGCGAGCTGCCCTCTTGGCTGCCCTAGCTTCCTTCTCCCTTGCTGCCTCCTAAGCAGCCTCCTGTTCAGCTTGCTGAGATACAAATTCTTCTTCAAAAGTGCCCTCATCAGCAAACCGAAAGTTCCGCTTGCGAACAGCAGAACGGCCGCGCTGATCACGCTTAGGACGAGAACTAGAGCCACCTGTGAATGATAGTAGGAGGAAAAGCACGGAGATAAGAACACACAAGTCGATAAGATAGCTAGTGAGAACATAGAAGGGAACTAGTAAGGCAGAAACAATTTAGAGATGACGTATCTTAGTTGTATTATTCTCAGCATAGGGGCGGAAATTCCGGTCTGGGGGCGGAAATTCCGGTGGGAAGGGCGGAAATTCCGGTCCAAAGGACGGAATTTCCGGCCTACCCCGGAATTTCCGGCCCCAGGGGCGGAAATTCCGGCCCCTGGTGAGAACACCACAACAAAGATACAAAAATCTCTAGAAATTGGATCGGCACCAACTAAGTTCAATGCTAGGTTCACTAGACCGAAAAACTACCTCTAAACATGCTCCTTTCAATGAAAAACAGATCAACCCAAACGAATCTAGATCTAGGGCAAAGGCACCTAGAGAGAGAGAGAGAATTGGGGCAATACCGCTATCCATGGCGAAAACCGCGTGGAGGAAAAGAACCCCCACGCCGAGAGGAGCAAGGACCGGCGAAATCCGGGGAATACGGCGGCTAGGGAGTCGCCGGAGAGGACCTTGGTGAGGCGGCGGCGGCGGTTTGGAGTATGAGGGGTCGGGGGTGAAAAGAGGTACCAAGGGGTAACTCCACCCCGACCCCCCCTTTTATATAGACTAACCGCAGGGGCGGAAATTCCGGCCCTAGGGGCGGAATTTCCGGCCCCCGAAATTTCCGGGTTAAGTAGTAGAATTTCCGGGGGGGCGGAAATTTAACGTTTCCGCCCAAATTTCCGGGGTAAATTTCGGGCCCATGTACTGCAAAGTGCACCACTTCGGAGGAGTACATGGGGGCATAAAAATTTGCTACGGAAATAAGGGTTTCCACCCATTGGGAAAATTCTAACACTTAAACACGGAAAATCCGGCCATCTCATCAAGAACCAAGATAAAACAAGAGGTTGACTTGTGTGTTAGACGGAGGTTTTAGAGACAAAGAGGGCATAGGCTAGAAAACAAACACGGAGTGGTTCTCGGCACTTGAGGTTGCAAAGAGGCAAGAAATCATCGAAAAACCAAACTCAAGTCCCTTCCCATATCAAGAGAAACTTCAAAAGATTTTCAAGGAATAAACTCTTCAAAAGAAGAGGTCGGTGGCCGAAACCACCATATATGAGTGTTTTGGCATTAAACCGCGAAGATATATCTTGGGTTCATAACCAATACTCATCATTGAAGCTCATATATCACAAAATGATATTAAGAGAATGATTGCATTACTATCGGCATAATGGGGGGAGGGATAGCCCAATGAATTAGGACCACACTCCCCCTATGTCCATGCCCACATCTAGAGTAGAACACGTGCTATCGTATGGGAATGAGTGCACATTAACAAGCCACATTGCAAGAATCAATAATATTCAATTCATGCCTCAACTCTCGGAATCTTGCTTCATCAAGGGGCTTCGTGAAGATGTCGGCGAGTTGATCATTTGTACCTACATAAGACAAGTTAATATCACCTCGATTGACGTGGTCCCGGATGAAGTGATGTCGGATCTCAATGTGCTTCATCTTGTTGTGTTGAACCGGATTATGGGCGATCTTGATGGCACTCTCGTTGTCGCATAAGAGTGGAACCTTGTCACAATGAACTCCATAGTCCTTCAACGTT
Organism: Dactylis glomerata; assembly: GCA_007115705.1. Lineage (NCBI taxonomy): Eukaryota > Viridiplantae > Streptophyta > Magnoliopsida > Poales > Poaceae > Dactylis > Dactylis glomerata. Next base: position 1,394,435 of record QXEO01000639.1, read on the forward strand.
TGCCGCATCCAAAGGAGTTGAGCACAACCACTTGCCGCGGACACATACTCAGCTTCGGCGGTGGAGAGAGACACACAATTTTGCTTCTTAGAAGACCAACTAACCAAGGACCTACCAAGAAGTTGGCAAGTCCCGGAAGTTGACTTCCTGTCCACTTTGTCTCCCGCCCAATCCGAGTCCGTGTACCCAACAAGCTCGAAGCTTGATCCCTTCGGGTACCAAAGGCCGAAAGTTGGAGTATGAATCAAATATCGGAAGATTCTTTTCACGGCCATTAAATGGCTTTCCTTTGGTGCGGCTTGATAACGTGCACAAATTCCCACACTAAGCATGATATCGGGTCTAGATGCGCAAAGATAAAGAAGCGAGCCAATCATCGAACAGTAAAGCTTTTGATCCACTTCCTTACCACTAGGATCGAGATCAAGAGTAACCTTTGTTGGCATGGGGGTTTTGGCTCCCTTAACTCCGGAATCCATGTTGAATTTCTTGAGCATGTCTTCGATGTACTTGGCTTGATTGATGAATGTCCCTCCTCGCAATTGCCGAATCTCAAAGCCAAGAAAGAATTTCAACTCTCCCATCATGGACATCTCGAATTTGTCTGTCATTAGCTTTGCAAATTCATCATTGAAGAGCTTGTTAGAAGAGCCAAAAATAATATCGTCTACATAAATTTGGCATATGAAAAGCTCCCCGTTGACTTTCTTAGTAAGAAGAGTTGGGTTGATGAGCCCAATTTCAAACCCACGGTCTAACAACAACTCCTTAAGGTGCTCGTACCACGCGCGTGGGGCTTGTTTAAGGCCATAAAGCGCCTTATCGAGTTTGTAGACATGGGTCGGGAAATGGGGATCTTCAAACCCCGGGGGTTGCTTCACATAGACCAATTCATGTAGAGGACCGTTTAGAAAGGCACTCTTCACATCCATTTGATATAACTTAAAGTTGAAGTGAGAAGCATAAGCAAGAAGGATACGGATTGACTCGAGACGAGCCACGGGAGCGTAGGTCTCCCCATAGTCGATTCCTTCCACTTGAGAGTATCCTTGAGCAACCAAGCGAGCCTTGTTCCTCACAACAATCCCATTGGCATCTTGTTTGTTCTTGAACACCCACTTGGTTCCAATGACATTGCGGCACTCCTTGGGCTTCTCCACCAAAGTCCAAACTTCATTGCGCTTGAAGTTGTTGAGTTCTTCGTGCATGGCTTCCACCCAATCCGGGTCTTCAAGTGCCTCAAACACCTTTTGAGGTTCCACACAAGAGACGAAGGCATGATGGATGCTAAAGTTGGCTAATTGTCTCCTTGTGGAAACCCCTTTTCTCACACTTCCAATCACACTATCCAAGGTATGACTCCCTTTGCGAAGAGCTTCTTCCACTTTCCTTGCACGGCGAGCTTGAGCTTCTTCAAAAGACTCTTGAGAAGCCACTTGGTCATCACCACTATTTTGGTCCTCGCCTTGACCTTCAACTTGAGCTTGATCAACATCATGAGCATGCTCAACATCTTGAGCTTGGCCTTGATCTACCATTGGTGAGGAATCACCATCGTCCTCTTGGTCTTGATCTTGGCCTTGCTCGCTTGAATGAGGGTCTAATGCTTGTCTTTGGTTAGCATCAATCGGTCCTTGAGGAGCTTGTGGAGCTTGTGAAGGTGAAGGCTCCACTTGAGTAGAGCATAGTCCTTCTCCTTCCGCCAAAAGGTGTCCCTCAATGGGTATGAAATGACCCACACCCATTCTTCTTATGGCTTGAGGAGGTATTTCGTCACCTACATCACAAACACCACTTTGCTCCACACGGGAGCCGTCATTCTCGTCGAATCTCACGTTAGAAACTTCAACAACACGAGCGGACTCTTTGTCAAAGATTCTAAAAGCATGAGATTCGGCGGCATAACCAACAAAGATACCCTCAAGAGCTTTAGAATCAAACTTGGACAAATGAACACCCTTTCTAAGATAGAAGCACTTACAACCGAATACTCGAAAGTATTTGATGTTAGGCTTGTTGCCGATGAGGATCTCATAAGGAGTCTTGTTCAAGCCCTTGCGAAGATATAGCCGGTTAGAAGTATGACAAGCGGTATTGATGGCTTCGGCCCAAAAGTTATACGGAGACTTAAACTCCGCTAACATTGTCCTTGCCATGTCCATCAAGGTTCGGTTCTTCCGCTCGGCTACACCATTTTGTTGTGGAGTGTAGGGAGAGGAGTATTGATGTTGAATTCCCTCATCACTCAAGAATTCGTTGACGGTGTAGTTCTTGAACTCCGTCCCGTTATCACTCCGAATCATCAAGATATCTTGGCCAAATTGACGTTCCACTTCCTTGATGAAGTCCTTGACGGTTTGTTGGGTCTCGTATTTGTGCTTGAAGAAGTAGACCCAAGTATATCTTGAGTAGTCATCAACAATCACCAAGCAATACTTCTTCCCTCCTAGACTTGCATGAGATGGAGGACCAAAGAGATCCATGTGAAGGAGCTCCAAGACCCTTTTAGAAGAAATGATCGTCTTGCTAGGATGAGGAATTTCATGCATCTTTCCTTCAATGCAAGCTCTACACACACGATCTTTGGCAAAGGTTAGATCGGTTAGTCCTAGGATGTGGTTACCTTTGTGGAGTCTTTGCAAAGTTCTCATATTGACGTGGCCTAGCCGGCGATGCCATAGCCATCCCACGTCAACTTTAGCCATTAGGCAAGTTGCGGCTTTAGTGACCTTCTCCGAGAAGTCAATCACATATAAGCCGTTTTCAACATGCCCAACAAAAGCTACTTTAAGAGACTTGCTCCACAAAAGAACCATAATCCCAACATCAAAGAAAGTTGCAAAGCCCATATCGGCAAGTTGAGCTACGGAAAGTAAATTGTAAGAGAGAGACTCAACAAGCATGACATTCTCCACGGTAACATCTTGAGATATAACAACTTTACCAAGACCCAATACCTTTGACCTTGAGGAATCTCCATAGGTGACGTAGCCCGCACTAGATGAACCGGTGCGAAGCTCCTTCACCAACTCTTTGCTTCCGGACATATGATTGGTAGCACCGCTATCAATTATCCATTGTCCCGCACCGGAAGCAAAGCCCTACAAAAATCAAGCTTTGTTTTTAGGTACCCATTTTTCAATGGGTCCTCTTTTGTTAGTGACAAGGGTCTTAGGAACCCAAATAGACCAAGAATGCGTTCATTAGGTGAGCCAACAAATTTAGCATAAACATGTCCATCATAAGCACGGCGAAGAACATAAGAGGGGTTATATTTTCCTGCAAAGTCGTTGTGATTGGGCATTGCCCTCTTGGCATTCCCAACCACTTCCCTCACGAGCTCCCCCTCCTCCTCATAAACATTGCCATCCTCGTCAAAGCATATGTCATTTGGGATGTGCTTCTTAGGAGGAGGAGTGGGCACAAGAAATTGCGTCTTCTTGTTGTTCTTCTTCTTGTTCTTTTTCTTGTTCCTCTTCTTGTTGGACTTGGGAGTGAAACCAAGCCCGGTCTTGTCACCATGTTGCTTTTGAGCACTCAAAAGCTCGTCAAGCCTTGTGTCACCTTTGGGGGCATCTTTCTCATAAAGAGGGTTAGAGTAACAAGTACTTGCAACAAAGGTGCTAGAAGATAACTTGGTTGCTTCTTTAGCAATCATAAGATTTAGTTTCTCATTTTGCAACCTAAGTTCATTAGCAACTGATTGAGCAATATCACGATCATTCTTAAGTCTAGCAATGTCCAAGTTATAGGATTCTTCAAGACCTAACTTGGATGCCTCAAGTGCCATCCTTAGATCTTGCTCAACCTCAAGAGATTGATTGAGAGTTGCAATTTCATCGGCATACTCACGAGCATGCCCTTCTAGCTCAAAGATGCGTTCCTCATTTTTATCATTAAGTTGAAGAGACTCATTATATTGATTTAGGAGAATCTCAAATTGAGCTTTGGTCTCCCCATGCAAGGTTGACATGAAGGTGTCAAATTCATTAGGCTCATCCTTATCACTACTAGTATCAACACAATCCATCAAAGATAAGCTTCTAGGTATGATGGGTGTGAAAGTCGGTGATACCTTTGTAGCGTGAGCCATTAGACATGTTCCCTTGGAGTTGGAGCGCTTGGACTCGTTTGCGGAAGCGAAGAGGGATGGTGAAGAGATGGGCTTGGCGATGGCGATGGCGGCCCTTCCTACTTCTTCATCATCACTTGCATCATCACCGGATGGGTATTCTTCTTGAGTCGTCAAGGCATGTATTGGAACGGCTTTCTTCTTATCAAAGTTCCTTGGTGGGTAAGACTTGGCCTTCATCTCCTTGCGAATGAGTCTTCCATTGTGATCTTCCACTCTTTCATAGGGACAATCCGCGATGAAGTGGTGTTGATTACCACAATTGTAGCATGTTCTCACTCTACTTGTGGCCTTAGGTTTGGAGGGACTTGATGACTTCCACTTCTTCATGAAAGCCCGTTGAGCAAGAGCCATGTGTTCGGCATGAGCATACTTCATGTCTTCGGGACTTCCACACATAGACTCTTCCTCTTCCATAAAACTTGCTTCTTCATGAAGAGAGACTTTTGCCTTCAAAGCAAGGTTGGGTGCACGCACACCACGTGCACGAGCTAGAGCATCATCCGCATTCTTCTCGGAGATCTTCCTTGCCACAATCTCTTGCAAGATGTCATGAGCGGTCATCTTCCTAAAGTTGGCATCTCCCTTGATTGAGTTCATCGTATCCTTGAAGAAGGGCAAGAGGGCTTGGACAAATTTCCTCTTCATCCATCTCCCATCACATTGAGTGGAGCCAAGGTCGACTAGCTTCACTTGGAGTGCCGAGAGACGCCGATGAAGTTCTTCGGGTGATTCACCATCAAGCATAGCAAAGTTGTCCGCTTCATTAGATGCCTCATCAAACTTGGACTCTTGAATGCTCTCATTGCCGATGAAGAGGTTGGTGAGAGCATCCCAAGCTTCCTTGGCGGAAGAGATGTTGCGAACAAAGGCCCTGTCCTTCTCGGAGAGTGACATGTGAATGAGGTGCAAGGCGGAGGCATTGAGCTGCTTGTCGATTTGCTCCCAAGGTAGCAAGTTGGTCAAGTCCTTGGAAGTTGGATGATAACCCTGCTCAATGATCCTCCAAAGCTCAATAGACACGAAATTGATGTGAGAGCGCATGTTATCTTGCCAATTGGCAAAGCTAGAAGCATCAAGTTGTGGCGGTGGGCCGCATGAGGCAAGGTGTGGCATTTGAAGGTGCCTTCCGGAGACATAGCTTGTAGGATGTGGAACCTCCGTGCTATGTCCCCGAGAGGTGTCATCTTTCTTGGGGGGATCCTCGTTGTTCTCATTCCCATCCTTCTCCGGATCTTCCTCGCTTAAGGATGGCTTATCCTTACCCGAGGTGTCAACCGGAGTTGGTGGAGTGGTACTTGATGTTCCACTAGTGAGAGCATCAAGTTGAGATTTTTGGCTTTCCATGGCTGCCATCATAGCATCCATGCGAGTCATTATGTTATTAAAATCCGCCTTAGTGGCGGGCTCCTCTTCGCCCATGATCTCTTAGGCGGTTAAGCCCAATCAAGAGCACTAGGCTCTGATACCAATTAAAAGGGATCTCACGGGCGACTAGAGGGGGGGGGTGAATAGGCGCTACACAAAATTTTACCTTTTTCAATTTTAAGGCTTGACACAAACGAAATTCTCTAGATGTGCAACTAGGTGAATTTCCTATGTGACAAGCAAGCAAGTGAACGAGAGTGAAATGAGTAAAACCGATGCGAGTAAGGGTAAGAAAGAACCGTAAAGCAGAAGCCGGAGACACAAGGATGTATTCCCGTAGTTTCTTCCTTTTGAGGGGAAGTACGTCTACGTTGGAGAGGTGTGGCGACACGGAGTCCACCAACGCCATGGAGGCTCACCTTGTTCTCCGGTGAGCAAGCCACGGAGGCTAACTCGTTTCCACTAAGCGGTGGTAGTGGGGGTACCGACCGAAACCCTTAGACGGAGGTTGGGGCACAACTCCACAACTCAATTGGAGGCTCCCAACAAGAACAACCACAAAGCTTTTACACGGAGGAAGCTTTGAGGTGACCTCTCTTGCCTAAGGCAAGGTCCACGGAGGAGGAGTGAAGCAAACACTAAGTACTTCGGTGAGGTTGTAGATCTATGGATCCTCTCCCAATCTACCAAGTCTTGGAGGATTTGGTTGGCTAGGGAAGGAGATCTACGGAGTTGAAGCTCAGCACCAATGGAGGAAAGAGAGTGTAGATGAGGTAACCAGATCTGAGGTAGGGGACGACTATTTATAGGCTGGCTCGAAATGTGGCCGTTGGAGAAAACTTACCCCGGAAATTCCGGCCAGGGGGCGGAAATTCCGGGGTTCACTAAGGGCGGAAATTCCGGCCTGGGGGCGGAAATTCCGTCCCCCACAACTTGAGATAAGGGACTTAGTGAAAAATCACGGGGGCCGGAAATTCTGCGTTTCCAGAATTTCCGGCCCCTTATCTGCACGATGCACCACGGCCTTTAGGAGAGGACTTAGCCGAATTTTCGGGGGCCGGAAATTATGAAATTTCCGGCCCCCGGAAATTCTGCTAAACCAGAATTTCCGGCCCCCTTACTGCACGTTGCACCACAACGGTTCGTAAGGGACTTAGCCGTATTTCGAAGGGCCGGAAATTGTGAAATTTCCGGCCCCCGGAAATTTTGTCCAGGGGCGGAAATTCCGGCCCTGGGGCGGAATTTCTGGCCCTGAAACAGAATTTCCGGCCCTGGAATTTTCTCTTCTTTGGTTGATTTCAAGCCTCCCTACAGCAGTCCCCATTCCCACACTTCTTCACCATCAGTCTTGTGCAAGACCTTTAGAATTCCTGCAAGGCTCAGCACAAGGTTAAATTCCTTGTATTGTGATCAAATACCCAAAAACTGAAGGCAATGAATATGTCCTTTCACATTGATTGATTCATATTGTTGGTTTCACTTGTTCTTAAATTATTTGTATCTAGTCGCCCTCTTAAACTTTGAGGTGTCCTATGCATTTATGTTTTGCTCTCTTTGAAGGACAAGCTGAAAACCATTTGTATGTTTTTCCTTATGATTTGAACACACGTTTGACTTTCATTGTTTCATTATCATGATCTTTTGTTTGTGTTCATTTACATGTTTACAACATGGCTGCTAAATTCTTATTGTCATGATTATATCTTCATGCCCATGTTTTAAGTTCTATTGATCCCAGCTCACCAATGCTTACATATATGATCAAGATTGTGTAGGTGCATGTCACCTCAAAAATTATTCTTTTGTTATCACTTACCTACTCGAGGACGAGCAGGAGTTAAGCTTGGGGATGCTTGATACGTCTCAAATGTATCTATAATTTTTGATGCTCCATGCTTGTTTTTACACCATTTGCCTATTGTTTCGTTACACTTAGTGGCACTTTTATACATTTTCCGGAACTAACCTATTAACGAAGTACCACAGTGCCAGTTTCCTGTTTTCTGTTGTTTTTGTGTTTCAGAAGTGATACACAGGAAATATTCTCGGAATTGGACGAAACAAGTTCCTGAAGTCTTATTTTACCTGGAAGCTTCCAGAGATCCGAAGAAGTGTCGGAGGGGGGCCACCAGGGCCCCACACAAGGGGGCGGCGCGGCCTAGCCCCTGACCGCGCCACCCCTGTGTAAGAGCCCCTGGCTCCACCTCTGACATCGCCCCTTCGCCTATAAGTACCCCCCGACGAGAAAAACCTAAGGGCCCGATCAGTTTTCCAGAATACATCGCGATCCGCCGCCGCCGTCGACCCGAAGATCGGGAGGGTCCAGAAGCTCTTCCCGGCACCCTGCCGGAGAGGGGAATCGCCACCGGAGGTCTTCTTCATCGCCATGCTTGCCTCCGGAGCGACGAGTGAGTAGTCTACCTTGGACTATGGGTCCATAGCAGTAGCTAGATGGTTGTCTTCTCCACCATGTGCTTCATGTTTAGATCTCATGAGCTGCCATACATGATTGAGATCACCGTTATGTAATTCTATGATGTTGGTTTGTTGGGATCCGATGAATATTGGTGTTTATGATTAAGTTGCTGTACTGAATTATATCTTTTGTTATCTCTATGTTGTTTATGATCTTGCATGCTCTCCGTTGTTAGTAGCTATCTTGGCCGAGTAGTTGCTAGTGACTCCAAGAGGGGGTATTTATGCTCGATAGTGGGTTCATGTCTCTATTTCACCTGGGGGAGTGACAGAAACCTCTAAGGTGGTAGATGTGCTGTTGCTACTAGGGAGAAAACAACATTCATATGCTCAAGGGCATATGCTTTGTTTACATTACACACTTTGCTTAATGCAATTATCTGTTGTTCGCAACTTAATACTTCTAGGGTGTTCGGATGATATCCCCGGGGGTGGATTATTAGTCATAGATGCAGTTGGATGGCGGTCTATGTATTTTGTTGTAATGCCCAGAGTAAATCTCATAGTGATCTTCTTGACATATCACGTTATCTTTATTCTATCAATTGCCCAACTGTAATTTGTTTACCCAACATGTTATTTTATCTATGGAGAGACACCACTAGTGAACTGTGGACCCCGGTCCTATTTTAATCATATTGCAATCACCTGTTTACTTTTCCCGCATTGTTTACTTTACTCGCACATTACTACTGTTTTCCACTCGATACACTCATAACCTTTGTTTCAAGCAAACCGGTGAGATTGACAACCTCATCGCAAGTTGGGAACAAAGTATTTGTTTGTGTGTGTGCAGGTTCCGCATTGCTGTTGGCCGAAGACGAGTCAACAAGTGTCGTAAACGGTGCCCTTGTTGGAGTGTTACTAAGCCAGTCCGCATCACCTTCAGTCGTCACCGTCTCTCTTCTTCAAGATCGACATTAAACCTTGGTTTCTTAATTAAGGGAAAACTAGCCGCTACACTCATCATACCTTCCTCTTGGGGTTCCCAACGGGCTGGTCATTCACCACGCACAAGGACAGTTTGCTCCCACATCAACTTGGAGTAGCAGGCAGCTCATGAGATCTAAACATGAAGCACACGGTGGAGAAGACAACCATCTAGCTACTACTATGGACCCATAGTCCAAGGTAGACTACTCACTCATCGCTCCGAAGGCAAGCATGGCGATGAAGAAGACCTCCGGTGGTGATTCCCCTCTCCGGCAGGGTGCCGGGAAGAGCTTCTGGACCCTCTCGATCTTTGGGTCGACGGCGGCGGCGGATCGCGATGTGTTCTGGAAAAGTGATCGGGTACTTAGGTTTTCCCCGTCGGGGGGTCTTTATAGGCGAAGGGGCGATGTCAGAGGAGGGACCAGGCGGCCTCACACCATGGCGGTGCGGGCCAGGGGCTGGCCGCGCCAGCTAGGCATGTGGGCCCCTGGTGGCCCCTCTCCTTCTCTCCTTCGGATCTCTGGAAGCTTCCGGGTAAAATAAGACTTCAGGAACTTGTTTCGTCCAATTCCGAGAATATTTCCCGTGTATCACTTCTGAAACACAAAAACAGCAGAAAACAGGGAACTGGCACTGTGGCAACTTGTTAATAGGTTAGTTCCGGAAAATGCATAAAAGTGCCACGAAGTGTAACGAAACAGTAGGCAAATGGTGTAAAAACAAGCATGGAGCATCAAAAATTATAGATACGTTGGAGACGTATCAAGCATCCCCAAGCTTAACTCCTGCTCGTCCTCGAGTAGGTAAGTGATAACAAAAGAATAATTTTTGAGGTGACATGCACCTACACAATCTTGATCATGTATGTAAGCATTTGTGAGCTGGGATCATAGGAACTTAAAACATGGGCATGAAAGATATAATCTTGACAATAAGAACTTAGCAACCATGTTGTAAACATGCAAATGAACACAAACAAAAGATCATGAAAATGAAACAATAAAAGTCAAACGTGTGTTCAAATCATAAGGAAAAACATACAAATGGTTTTCAGCTTGTCCTTCAAAGAGAGCAAAATATAAATGCATAGGACACCTTCAAGTTTAAGAGGGCGACTATATACAAATAATTTAAGAACAAGTGAAACCAACAATATGAATCAATCAATGAAAACTTTGGGACAATGCACATTATACTAAGAATGACAACTATGCTCTCTTAATGGTGCATAAAGATAGAAGGTGGTGACTCAACATAAAAGTAGAAGAAAGGCCCTTCGCAGAGGGAAGCAGTGATTGCAAGTTTTATAACCTTTAAAAATTATGGTACTTACCGGCTTTGAGCTCTCATTGCCCCCATCATAAGCATCTTGAATGGTTAAAGTTAATGCGAGAACAATTATGATGCATATGCTTGATAAATCATAAGTTGAAAACCTCGTGCCCCGTGAATACGAGTACCCAAACCTCATGCTACTTTACTTAGAGTCCCAAGCAAGGCTCTTGTCATTGTAAATATATGCATATCATTGAGAACCGCCAATGGGGTACCTCCATGCCCGATGATATGGAACAAGCCCACATCAAAATGATAGGACAAGCAGACAATGAACACCTCAACATCTCTTTTATTTGCCTTTTGTTTAGCTTTTTATTGTGAGATGCGTCGTCGAATGTTCACCATGGGTATGCTGCAAATTTCCACCATGAATTATGCATGGCTTAGATTGGTGGCCCGGCGTTTCCCTAACACATATACAAACTCCATGATCCCCACAAGATTCCCAATTCATTTCACACCGCGGACATCCATAAACAAAAGATCATGATATCAACTCAAATAAGAAGTGCAATGTTGAAAGCTTGCCCATGACTGCATGGCTGGGCTAGTCTCCAACTTACAACTTGCAAGCATAACAACTCAACATAAGAGACTACAATGTCAAATTTTTAAGAACAGGAAAAAGTAAAGTGTGCCTTCCGGTTCGTGAGAGCTTTACTGACCGAATTTCGCATAACACTGGTAAGAGTTTAATTTGAAGAGAAAATAAAAGCAAGTCAAATTTACTTGGAATAGCAAATTGCTAGTAGGTATGTATGGTGGACACCTTGGAAAACTTTGGTTTTTAGGAGTTGGATGCACGAGTAGAGCTCATACTCAGTACAAGGCGAGGGCTAGCAAAAGACTGGGAGCGACCAACTAAGAGAGCAATAATGGCCATAATCATGCAAAGCGACAAAGCGACATTAAAAGAAGCATAAGATGGCATCAAAAGTCAAAAACTAAATGATCATAGAGGCTATTGGCGACTTTGTATGAGTCTAACATCTGTGAGCATGCGCCAAGTCAACCCAAATAAAGCATCAAGGAGAAAACCAAAATAATGCTTCCATACAATAAAAGCAACGCATGATTTTTTTCAAAGGCTCATTAAGCAATCTCAGTTATTTGAGACAAGTCATGCTACAGCAAAACCACTAATCATACTATCAAAAAGACATCAAGCATGACATGAAAAAGCCTAAGCCGCAGTCTACACAAGCTCCTTCTTGTACCACTATTTTGCACAAAGCTTTTTATCTTTTCCAACACCATTTGAAATTTTTTAGACACCTCTTTTGATGAAAACCAATAAAGATCAGAGGCAAAAATACACCTTGATGAAAAGATATGACAAGGTCTGAACGCAAATCAAGGCGAAAACAAAAACCAAAAGCAGTAGCGGAAAAAGAAGAACACCCGGTGAAATTGTAAGAATGAAAAACGGAGTGTTCTTGGCAAATGAAAACGAGTACAACTTCTCCAAAGAAATTTGTTGGGGTCGAACCATTTATTACAGCAAACAAAACAAAACTAACTAAGAAAACTAAAACAACTGACGCTCCAAGAAAAACTCATAGTGCATGAAGCAATAAAAATATAGTGTCTTGAAAGATGACCTGATTTTTGCCGATGAAGAAGGGGTGCCTCGGGGGCATCCCGAAGCTTTGACGCTTGTACTTCTTGGATATTTCTTAGGGTGATGCATGGGCATCCCAAAGCTTGAGCTTTTGTCCATTCTTCAACTCATCTCATCATTCTCCAATCCCTACACTTAAAAACTTACTTCATACAAAACTAAACACAAATCTATTAGCAACATTAGTGCAGGCATAACATATAATCAACCTCTTTTTGCTTCAGGTTTCAACTCAAAACCACCACATATATAGCAAATACTACTGTAGCAACCTCCCCAAAAGTTCCATGATCAAAAGAACTCAAAAGAAAGCGATAAAGTGGCAAACACAAATATTGACAGAAATCTGTCAAAACAGAACAGCTGACAAAGGCCGAATTTTTTAGGGGTTTTCTGTTGCTCAAATAAAAAAGTGTTCAACTAACGAAAGTTTGGATATAACCTGGGGCATATGCAAAAGAAATCGCAGGTCCAAAAGATATACAGAGAATTTATACGAATTTTTACGGTGCAGCACCGAAAACAGTTTCAGGATAGCAACATCCCCAAATCTTTACCTCACTCGAATTAGAGGCTTCTCTTGGCATAAAAACAAAATAAACAATATAAGGAGCGGTCATTACAGTAGTAATAACTTCCAAGACTCAAATAAAAGAAAAAGTACTGAAAATAAAACATTGGGTTATCTCCCAAGAGTGCTTTTCTTTAACGCCTTTGAGCTAGGCGCAGAAAATTGCGGAGATGCTCACATAAGAAATATGAATGAAAGCCAAAAGGAGCATCAAGGAGCAAATATAAAACACATTTAAGTCTAACCCACTTCCTATGCATAGGAAACTTGTAAGAAAATAGATCAAAGAAGCGCATAACCACAAGTATGGGTAGATAAAATGAGAGCAACTTCAGAACTTTCAATACAAAGAGAGGTGTTTTAGTAACATGAGAATTCCAACAACCATATTTTCCTCTCTCATAATAATTTTTAGTAGCATCATGAACAAACTCAACAATATAAATATCACACTCACCCTCCTTTCTTAAGCAAGGAGGGCGATCAAATAAGGTATTAGTTAAAGAGTTACTCTTATTGGGAGGTAGACATGGGTAACTCCATTGTTCCTCCTCTTGATCATCACTCTCCTCTTTTTCATCCAATGAGCTTCCAGTTTCAGCAATTTCCTCTTCCATAGGCTCCTTCAAGGCATTAGTCTCTTCCGTTGGAGAGCATCTATTAAGATATTTAAGAATATAGCCATTTTGTTCCTTGTAATTATCAAAGCAAAATGTAAGTATATCATAAACCTCATATTTATAAGGTGCATCATCAATATTTTCAAGCAAATAAGCAAGTTCGAATGCACCCTTCCAAGCAATAAATTCTTCAATTTGTTCCACATCGTAGAAGTCATAATCACCATTAATATAAGAAGATATGGTAACATCATCATTATACTCACATTGAAAAGGGAGGTGTTTATACCTCCTACAGCAACAAGATCTATCAAAGCAATAGGTAACATTATAAGTAGAGCACACATTTCTAGCAATGATATACAATCTATTGATTTGTTCCCATAAGTGTTTCCCTTTTTGTGACAAGCGGTGTTCCTCATAATAATTTTGCTGCTCTTCCGTGAACCCACCTTGCCAAAAAGATTTAGTTTCAAAGAAACCAACCATTGATAGAAAGCATGATAAAGCAAGACAAGTAAAAACAACTATCAAGGATTCTATTTTTTTTGGGTTTTTGATATAAAACGATGCAGGTAAAATAAATAAAGTAAAGCAAAACAATAACAAAGTAAAGGATGTGCGTGCGAAAACTCCCCTCGCAGAAGTCTTCTACTTCCTCCCCGGCAACGGCGCCAAAAAATTAGCTTGATGCGTGGTGAATGACCAGCCCGTTGGGAACCCCAAGAGGAAGGTGTGATGAGTATAGCAGCTAGTTTTCCCTCAGTTTAGAAACCAAGGTTTATCGTTCTTGGAGAGGAGAGACAAACGACTGAAGGTGATGCTTGCTAGTTTGCGATAGCTTCGGATAATTTATATATATGGCGCCTCGTCCAAGCTTTGCTTGCTAGCTGCAACGCGGAACCTGCACACACACAACCAAGTACTTTGTTCCCAACTTACGATGAGATTGTCAATCTCACCGGTTTGCTTGAAACAAAGGTTATGAGTGTATCGAGTGGAAAACAGTAAAAGTATGCGAGTAAAGTAAACAGTACGAGTAAAGTAAACATTGCGAGTAAAGTAAACAGGTGATAGCAATATGATGGAAATAGGACCGGGGTCCACAGTTCACTAGTGGTGTCTCTCCATAAGATAAATAACACATGCTGGGTAAACAAATTACAGTTGGGCAATTGATAGAATAAAGATAAACATGATATGTCAAGAAGATCACTATGAGATTTACTCTGGGCATTACAATAAAATACATAGACCGCCATCCAACTGCATCTATGACTAATAATCCACTTGTGGCGAATCAATCCGAGAACTCCACAAGTATTAAGTTGCGAACAACAGATAATTGCATTAAGCAAAGTGTGTAATGTAAACAAAGCATATGCCCTTGAGCATATGAATGTTGTTTTCTCCCTAGTAGCAACAACACATCTACAACCTTAGAGGTTTCTGTCACTCCCCCAGGTTAAATAGAGGCATGAACCCACTATCGAGCATAAATACCCCCTCTTGGAGTCACTAGCAACTACTCGGCCAAGATAGCTACTAACAATGGAGAGCATGCAAGATCATAAACAACATAGAGATAACATAAGATAATATTCAGTACAGCAACTCAATCATAAACACCAATATTCATCGGATCCCAACAAACCAAACATGTAGAATTACATAACGGTGATCTCAATCATGTAGGGCAGCTCATGAGATCTAAACATGAAGCACATGGTGGAGAAGACAACCATCTAGCTACTGCTATGGACCCATAGTCCAAGGTAGACTACTCACTCATCGCTCCGGAGGCAAGCATGGCGATGAAGAAGACCTCCGGTGGTGATTCCCCTCTCCGGCAGGGTGCCGGGAAGAGCTTCTGGACCCTCCCGATCTTCGGGTCGACGGCGGCGGCGGATCGCGATGTGTTCTGGAAAAGTGATCGGGTACTTAGGTTTTTCCCGTCGGGGGGTCTTTATAGGCGAAGGGGCGATGTCAGAGGAGGGACCAGGCGGCCTCACACCATGGCGGCGCGGGCCAGGGGCTGGCCGCGCCAGCCAGGCATGTGGGCCCCTGGTGGCCCCTCTCCTTCTCTCCTTCGGATCTCTGGAAGCTTCCGGGTAAAATAAGACTTCAGGAACTTGTTTCGTCCAATTCCGAGAATATTTCCTGTGTATCACTTCTGAAACACAAAAACAGCAGAAAACAGAGAACTGGCACTGTGGCAACTTGTTAATAGGTTAGTTCCGGAAAATGCATAAAAGTGCCACGAAGTGTAACGAAACAGTAGGCAAATGGTGTAAAAACAAGCATGGAGCATCAAAAATTATAGATACGTTGGAGACGTATCAAGCAGCGTTGGGCGTGTCTCCAATATCCAAATTGACAGTGAATCACAATTATTGGTTCAGGCACTGAAGGGTGACAACCAGGACATGGCGTCAATCGGCTCAATGTTCAGAGATATAAAAGCAGAAGCTAGGCTCAGTTTCGGTAATGTAAATTCATGTACTTCCCTCGAGTCTGTAATCAAACTGCTTATATCCTTGCAAATCATGGTTTAAAACTAAACTAGAAGAGTATATTTTCTGGACAGAGTATGCCCAAGGCTTTGTACAATTTTTTGTGTCCATCGACTTTGCTGAACAAATACTATCTTTTATGTGGGGTGGGATGTGAACTAATGTACAACAATTGGACAGATTTAGATGAACTAATACTTTGATTCAGATTTACATGATGACATCCAATAATTTATAGTCAGTATGCTATACATTATAACATGCCAACTTCAAATACTGTCAGTTCTCAAGATTTTATTTACTGTAGAACACAGAATCAATTTGCTGGGCAAGCTTCATTGTCAATTTTGATGCCTTTACATTGAAGTCGGATGTTCCTAAATGCAGAGAAAAACAAATGATTTATCAAGGACAAATTACATGGTGACACTGCTAACGGGAGCACGTGTGTTGTTAGAAATTTCAGAAGTGATTCAGTTGGTAATGTCGGTTTATAAGTTTGCTTCAATTTCTCTTCTAGTTTGTCCAACTTGTCATGCTATGACAACCTCTTATATTCAAGCAGATATGAACTATTTATTTTGGAACAAGGGGGATAGGATTCGCTGCCAAGGGGGATAGCTGCCCCCCTCGTAGCAACCGTACGATGCCTTTGAGATCTGTGCGGATTCCTGACATCCAGTTGATGTTTACTAGCAACATCTTTATGGTAATCGACAATTAATGAGTTTATCGACTGTCGCGTTGTGTCAACAGACTGTATGTCTCATTAGTTCACGCTGGCTTTATTTTGGATGGACTCTGCATGTTTATTGGAGTGAGGTGGACCGAACAGACGAATCACGCGAGACAACTCTCTGATTTTTGGACCGTAGTGTCTAGTAGGCAGCACTACCGACACATATGATGTAGCATATTACAAGTGATATATAGGTAATACTAGTTATATCGATACTACATGCCAAAATACACGTATACCGGAGTACTATTAGAGTTCACTAAGCTTTAGTGGGTTGCCTGAATGGTCCTCTACTTTTTCTGTTTGCTCACTGACTAGAACGCTCAAAAATGAATACAAATATATGGGCGCAAACATGTATGCTTAACACTTCGCATTTCAGGTACCAGGGAAATGCCTTGTCAGCTAGAGACCCGGCAGTATTTACTATTCTTATCGCTAGTAGTGGTATTGTTTAGCAAACATAAGCCTGCAGATGGCTCTGTCGAAGATGCTGTTTAGCTAGCTTATGGACATTGTGCTGTTGGTAATTAGTTTGTTGCATATGACTTATGGAGTTTTAATTGAACATTACTTGTACACATGCACGTATGTACCATAGGTGTTGCATGTCACATATACATCAATGTTGCGTGTTAGTATGCATGAGTACGGTATGTTAGCTATGTCAATCATTAGGCCGAGTCATTTGTTCAAAATACATGACAAACGAATATCATTGCTGCTAATCAACAACTAGGTGTGTCATTTGGCTGCCATTTATCTGTCATACACAGGGTCTGTCTCGTCGTGTAGCCGTCGAAGAGGGAACCAAGAAAACACTGGTCTTACATGGACAATGTTGTAGTGTTTGTACTCTAGCATGATTTCTATTCTGTTGGCATGTACATAGTGAGGTATGAGACAAGCATACTGCGTAGACATGCATGCTTAATACTATTTTCCTGCAAAAGAGCGTGTCAGTAAGCACCAATGCCGATGCGTATGATGTGCCATCTCATTGTTACTGTCTGCTACTGTCTGCTGTTATGTCATGTGTCAGCTTTATTATGAGATAGATTAGGTCGTAGCGCCAATGTCGATGCGTATGATGTGCCATCTCACTGTTACTGTCTGCTACTGTCTGTTGTTCTATCATGTGTCAGCTTTATTATGAGATAGATTAGGTCGTAGCGCCGGGAGAGGGCTCTCTTAAGTAAAATTTGCACGTATCTCAATAATGCATGATGGACGCTATCCGGAGGGGGGGCAGCTATCCCCCTTGGTAGCAGACTATTAACCTTTGGAACAATAAATGTCCTCTCGCATCTAGGGTAGGATTTCAGCAACGGTGTGGAAGACAGAGCTCGCCAATAGATTCACCCTCTGCGGTCTAAAGTTTTTTTACGGATTTGCTAAGTAATAGGCGCCTGAGAAATTCTTATTTCTCAGTCACCCTAAAAAATATGCATCAGTTGCACTTTTTTCGTAAATAAGTGCAATTGCATTTTCCAGTTAGAAAAGTGCAACTCGTTGCAGTTGCATTTTTTTAAAAAACTACAATTGCACTTTTCTGAGGTGACTGAGAAATAATAATTTCTCAGTCAACTAAGACATAGACAAACCCTTTTTTTTAAGTAGAACAATATATATATATTAAGCTAGCAAGCCGTCTAAAGTTAGTTGTTGCTGAGTTATAAATTATCTTCTCGGATTGGTGTTGAAACGGTTCCTGGTTTTCCTTAATTCGACTCTACCTTCAAAACGAAATTGTAATATTATGTTGTTGTTGATGTCTATTGTATCATCATAACTCGGGATCAAATAGAACTGATACATCTATTTTTGTATTTATTAAAAATGATATAGTTTACAAATCATTATGATTATACCATTTATTGATAGAGACGTGCGTTGCACGTATATATTTACTAGTAGTAGGAAAACATTATGTCATAGCTCATGAAAATTCCTTTGCTCAAAGAGAATTTATCTTCATATAAGATTTAACTAGACATGAAATTTAAATTCTATATCTTCTTATCCCTGGGCTTTTCCTATCCTATGTATCCTATGAATCAAACAAGCCATAATTCCATTATCATTAGTTCTGACTTAGTATCTATAGTGGTACCTCTCGTGATTTCTCAAACCGGATCCGTGGCGCAATGGTAGCGCGTCTGACTCCAGATCAGAAGGTTGCGTGTTCGATTCACGTCGGGTTCAATACCCCGAACAAAATCCGGATTCTTTTTTTTTGCATTTCCATTCCACCCCCGCAGAGATAGATTCGCAGTGCGTCAGTTCTGTCACTCTCCTCCCGGTCTCTCTCAAATCAGAAAAGCAAGATCGGGGAATTCCGAGCAAGGCCATACCGTGGTAGCCATGGATCCGACCAGCGCCGCGGCTCGCCGGAGCTCAGAGGACGAGGCGGCGGCCTTCTTCCGCGCCGCGCCGCCTCTCCGCGACCGCGACGCCGTCGCCGCTAGCCTCGCCGCTTTCGTCACCCGCCACTCCAGCTCTACCGGTAAGTATTATCCACCAATCCCCAATCTTTTTTAACCTCTACTAGAGCTCCCAATCCGTCCAATGCGTCACGGAGCCTCCGACAAAATTTCGGCTCGATATCTAATGCGCGATGAGAGGATGGACCGGATTCTAATGATTTTGCGCTGCAGGGGCCGGAGGAGGGCCCGCGGGGGTGGTCTGCGTCACCTCAGGCGGCACCACGGTGCCCCTGGAGCAGCGGTGCGTGCGCTACATCGACAATTTCAGCTCCGGCCAGCGAGGGGCCGCGTCCACCGAGTACGCACCACGACACGCTTCCTTTTTCTACCTACCGCGTTTCTGCTTGCTGTGACTGAGAGCTGTTCGCGCAATGCAGATATTTTCTCAAGGCTGGTTACGCCGTCATCTTCATCCATCGCCGGTGAGTTTTTCTAGCTCAAGAATGAAGTTGCACTCGATTCATATGCTTCATCGTAATTTGTTCTGTTAGCCCTCTAGTTTGTTTGCAAACTCCAAAATCCAAACTCCAAACGCCGTTTTTATGAAGATGTTTCTGGCTTAGTTAGTTGCTAGCAGTTCTTGATTCAGTTATGAACTCCACAGTGTATGAAAGAGTTGAGGGTGACACTAGCTCTGCTCCTTTGCAGTGGGAGCAAGCAGCCTTACTGCAGATTTCTTCCGGAGGATTCATTTCTTGATCTTTTTGAGCTCGGTGACGAATCAGAGATTCAAGGTTTACCAATTGTAATCCCGAGCTATCTATGTCATACGAGCTGTACCAGATCCATTTGTGCTTTCCCTTTATTTCAGTGTTCAAACCTTCTCACTTGTATATTTTGCAGTAGTTTAAGTTTATCCTGCTTTGGAACTTTTGTGCTCATTTGAGCTACTTATCTCAGTCCCAGAATCTCATACCACAGTGGTCAAGACAGCGATTAGCAGTTATCGCAAGGTATAGTAACCAAGTTTATCCTTCTATTCTGAAGTCACTTTCACTTGTGATGCATCGGCTGCATGGTACCATGATCAGTGGCTTGTATTCTTGAATGCAGGCAATTGATGAAGGTCTACTTCTGAAACTTCCTTTCACTACTATTTTTGAGTTTCTTCAGGTACTACACGCTCATTCCTACCAGCACATACTACCACATTTTATATTTTGCAAATGCTGCCAGTCTCACGTCTATTGATACCACCCATAAAGCATTTTGGGCCCTAATGGATCATAGGTATCATATTTGTCTTTTGAGGTTTCTCAGGAATTAATCAGAATTTGGCTACAATACCTTTGCCAGGTTATATTGAGCATAATGTGGAAAGAAGTCTAGGATTTTATGAGCACTCAATTCATAGAACCTAATATTTGTACTAACTATCCCACTTATTTTATACTACAATAAAAGCTTAGCTGCAAGTGCATGATGCCTTAACCTTATGAATGTTGTTATAGTAACACAGAACCTGTTCTGTTTATATTGCCAACAGCTACTGCAATTGGCATCAACTGCTATGAATTGCTTGGGGCGCCACGGAATGTTTTATCTTGCTGCTGCAGTTTCTGACTTCTACGTTCCATGGGAGAGCATGGTAGGCTCTATCTTTCTTTTTACCTTCATTATTTATATATGCGAACAAACCAGTCAGTTGGCCCATAGCAGATGATCACACTGGTCAGATTCTAGATTGTCATTTTTAGCTTTATATATTTGCTTCCATCATTGAATAGAGGGAATAGTCCTACAAATTATGTTTGCTAATTGAAGAAATCGTGTAAAGACTAAATGTTCAGGTTGCATTCTTGCTACCTTCTATTGTCACCATGATGCAATAATGTTGTCTGATACTTTTAAGGGTTAATTGGATACATGCCACTACAAAAATCATGACTTGGAAATATGCCATTACAAAAACCCAAGTTGGAAAAATGCCACTCCAATTCTTTTTTTTTTGAATATTAGATGGAAGGTAGATACAGCTCTACCTTATGCGTACATGGGGTGCCAATTGGCAAAGCAAAGCCGAAAAAAAAGGAAAGAGAAAGAAACTAAAGAAAGAGCTATACATTAGGGTAAAAGAAACTGTACTAAAGAAGACATAGAGAGAAAAGAGAGAAAAAATCAATCTTGAATCGCCACAGCCCATTGCATGAGCTCCCCTCTCAATTTGGGTGTTCTATTAGCCCATAGCTCTATATCTTGGGCAACCAGCCTTTTGAATTGCCTTCTAGTAAGGAGCTTGTCATTGAATATTCGCTCATTCCTCATTTTCCAAAGATTTAACATGCAAGCTGCAAAGCATATTATCCACACTTTCGCCCGATCTCCCTGCTTGTTCCCCAGAGCCTGAAGGAAGAATTGTCGTATTGACAGAGCATGAGATGCCTGTTGAGCTAGGTTCCACTTGTCCCACGCCCAGGCTTGTTCTCCAATTCTTTCATGCCTCTACATATGCCATTTTCTCCTTTACCAGGAAATATATTGCCCTATACGTGCCCTATACTTGCCTTAATACGATAGGTATCTCACAATCATGGTCACAGTAAATTCCCCACCCCGACTCGTTCCCTTTCCCGACGGTGCCGACGCCCGCCCTTGCCGACTTGCTCGTCTCCGCGATGGTGGGCGACTCTGCCGCCATGGCCGCAAAAGTCGCGTTGACCCCGTCTGTATCAGCCACAGCTTGCTCGTGGGGAGACTATGGCCCACTTCACCGTCGTGGTCAGCTGCTCCGGCAACGGAGCCACATGGTTCCTTCGATTCCTGGCCATCCTCATGTCCGCGTCTCTGGTCCGGCAGCGCCCGTCTCCGGCGGCCGCCTACGCCCTTGCCCGCCGACAGCCACGCGGCTCCGATGCGCTCGCGAGAGGGGGGCCTCCAGCCGCGGGCGCCGGCGGACACGGCGTCGCGAGCGCCTCCAGCCGCGGGCGCCGGCAGACTCGGCGTCGCGAGCGCCTCCGTTGGTCGCCGCCGTGCGTGCGGGAGAGAGTGGTGTCCAGGATGCGTTCATGTGGGTGCGGTCGACCACATTTTTTTTTTGACTTGGCTTTTTACGTGTCTATACGTGAGTATACAGTGTATCTACGTGAGTATAATTGGCTCTATATTGTTTGGTAATAACTAGAATGGCATAGATAGAGGTATGCAGAAGTTAGAGTGGCATTTCTCCAAGTTCAATTTTATAATGGCATTTGTTCAAAGTATGAAAGTTGTAGTGGCATAGATCCAATTAACCCTACTTTTAAGGGACGGACCAGTGCCCCTCTTGTACCAGATTTTTCAGTTCTCTCTTTCAAATGCCTTCAACCCAAACATGCCCTTAGCATATGCACTCCATACACAACTAGTTAAGGCATTAGGGCAGGCTGTACATGTGGTTCCATTGTACTAGTATCTGCAAGTTAATGCTTGTCAAAAGCAGTCAAGTACAGCTCACTGAAACCTTTAGGAAGATATTCATAATAGCTTGACACCATCACAAGGTTTACTTTCCTCTTCTTCCCTGACACAAATGTTACCACAGGCTAAACATAAAATTGAGTCAGCAGGTGGCCCTTTGAACATGCAACTCAGCCAGGTTCCTAAGATGCTTTTCATCCTCAGGAACCATTGGGCTCCTTCAGCGTTTTGTGTATCCTTCAAGGTTAGTTACTTCGTTCTGCTTCGTTCTATCCCTTTTCTCACTTCTAAATTTGAATCGAAGCCAAATTAGCTAATGATGTTCATCCCCTTTCTTGTTTTGAAGAAAAGTAATCTTTATCAAATAATTCTTGTACGTGGTTCCTTCATATTGTCTAGATCCACCATACTGATTGCTCGTACTACCTGCAAAGTGCAGCTTGAGACGGATCCGAACATCCTTCTGCAGAAGGCAGAGATGGCCTTGAGAAAGTATGGCATGAATGTTGTGGTGGCGAACGAGCTAGCAAACTACAAAGACGTAGTTGTCATGGTCACAAGTAGCGGGAAGACAACTGTGAGCAGGCGGAGCAAGGTAGACGACATCGAGGAACAGCTCATCAGTCTCCTTGTAAAGATGCACTTGGATCACATTACACAGCGCAATCCAGATCAAGAAAACTGAGATGATGAAAGGCAAGTAATAAGTAGGCAACGTGACCTGCAAAAGGACAGGATGGATCATGAACATTCTGTCCTGTTGTAAATGGTGCTACGAAGATGTACTGTCTGTTCAGGTTCACCAGCATAGTCTGTTAATCTGCACTATGTTCCTCTGAACAGCAGTGACGTGCATACGCTTCTTTGCATCATGAACACAACTAGAATTAGAACAGATCATAAAATTGATATGTTTACCAAATAGAAAGCAGAAATGCGTGATAATTTATCGGAACATGTGAGATCAAGTGAAAGCAAATTACATTTCAGTTGATCTCTCTCTGAAATTTCCTTACAAATTAGTTTCATACTATGTGGCATTCTACTCGTGTAAAAGAAGTCAATTTTTGCATCCCAAAATGCCCCATAGTACACCAGCCGGTTCCAATTTGGATGGTTGGCATGCAACTCTCAATAATCCCACCACTCCATTTCAAACTTCGCGTCCATGTTTCTCGCTTGTTCCTGAAAGAACAGACAAACGAAAAGTGCACTTATGCAAGCCCAAAGGGCGATGAATGAAACTCAAATGCTGCCCAATCAAAGGCGTACTACAGTCTGGATCAAGCCCTACTACCGTCAGGAAAAGGAGGCAGAAGGAGAACTCCCCTCCGGCCCTCCCCAAGCGCACCGCGCCGCCCAGCGGCCACCATGGATTCCCTGCCGGATCTCCCTCCCCCATTCCAGTCCACATTCAGATGTCTCGCCTTCCCCACCGGACCACGCGGGCCGGGCATCCTCTTCCTCGTGCGAGTCCTCCGGTGATCGATCGACTTCTCTTGATCCAACCAGAGGTATTTTTTGTTCCTTTTTTTTTTGCGCACAGTTCTTGAGGTTGCGGAAGAGGCTACGTACGATGCAGCAGCAGCTAGCTGCATACAGGGGTAAATTATGCGATCATTTCAAACAACTTTTAGTTCCTTTGTGACGGAAAATGTTATATACTAGCATTAGTACAAATCTGCGATACAGTACTACTCCCTCCGACCACTATTACCTGTCTTAATACGGATGTATCTGGACACACTAAAATGTGTCCGGATTATTAAGACAGGTAATAGTGGTCGGAGGAGTATTTCTTCAGTACTTGCAGCTTGCACCTTTGGTGATTAAAATTTAATTATTCACTCCGGTCGATGCACATTTTTAATTCGACTAGAAGTACATGTTTGTAGGCTGGAAGGTGCTCCACTGCTTCCTAAACCGCATAAGCCTATTCCAACTTGCATTGATACTTCCCGATGGAATCAAATTTGTATGTCGTTGTACCCAGCAAAAGGTTGTATGTCCCCTTCAGCGACTTTTCCTTGGGGAATGGGAACCACTGCTTGAATTTTGTACAACTAGTAAATCGTAGGTACACCACGAATGGAAGACAGAGATGTGGTGATGTGTGTGCAACACCAACTGACCTCAGTGTTTCTTTATTTAGCTATTAAGTTTAACAGTAATTTTATGGCCATGTTTGTAAAGTCAATGGCAAAATGAACACAATGATGCATATGGCTGATGGCTCCTCGACCAAACCAGAAGGGAATAGTTTAAGTAGGGCATTCCTTGAAATTTAGTAGTACAAAAGATTCCTTTTGACCAGAGACCTTGCGGGAAGAAAAATGCAAACCTTGAAGCAACCACCACATATCACTTGTGATAGAGCGATGGAGGCTGCTCTTGTCACCATTATTACATAGCACACCAGGAAGCTAGGAGAACCTCTCAGCATCACTTCTCTAGCTCACAAATCTTCATCAGATTACATGTAGCAGAGATCTTAGATAAAGTAAGAGAGTGATGGAGGCTGCTCTTGTTACCGTGTCCATGGGGGTGATGAGGCCGCTCCTCTCCAAGCTCTCCAAGCTGCTGCAGGAAGAGCACGCCAAGATCAAAGGTGTGGGGCGTGAGGCCAATTTCTTAAGAGATGAGATGAGCACCATGAGTGCCACGCTCCAGATGCTGTCAGATGCAGAGGAGCTAAATCCTCAAATGAAAGATTGGAGGGACACGGTTCGTGAGCTGTCCTATGACATGGAAGATTGCGTTGACGATTTCATGGCTCGGGCTTATCATGGTCATGATGTACCTGCTGGCGTCATGGGGTTCTTTGCCAAGTTGAAGAAGCTGAAACCTCGCCATGAGATTGGCGGCGAGATCAAAGAACTCAAGACCCGTGCCATGGAGGCAAGTGAGAGGCACAAGAGATATAAAATGTATAAGCCAGCACCCGATTCTGGCTCTTGTGTGACTGACCCCCGGCTGCACGCGCTCTACGTGGAGGTTGGTAAGCTTGTCGGCATTGATATCCCTAAGGAGCATATCATTGAATGGTTTAAGAAGGAGGGTTCTTCCTCACAACTTAAAGTGGTGACGGTTGTTGGTCCAGCTGGTCTTGGTAAGACCACTCTTGCAAACCAAGTGTACCATACCATTAGAAGCCAATTTAAGTGTACAGCTTTTGTGTCGGTTTCTCGAAAGCCTAATATGAAATATACTTTAAGAGAAATTGCTAAAGAAGTGGGAATCACTGAGACCACACGGGATGATGATGTGAAGCAACTCACTGATAGCCTCAGAAAACACCTGCAAGATGAAAGGTAAGCAAATTACCATCTATTTTCAAATGTCTTGCTCCTGTAATATCGTAGCTACACTGTTTAAAAGCTACATTTCATCTTTGACTTAGCACAACCATATAACTTCAATATATTTGATCAACGCGAAAATGAGATTAACAAATACCACTAAATGTTAATAAAGGGCCATATACATCATATTGATGCAGAGGCTGGGGATTCTCCGTTTTGAAAAAAAACAAATACCACTAAATATCATGTATTTGTCTTTACATGCAAAGCATGTACCCTTAGCTAGTAGTACTAGTGCCCTACTAAAATCTAGATTATTTTAGTATGTGAATGAACTTGTAAGACTAAGTTAGCTATGTACAAGAGGATGTGGAGATCCAAGGGACTAGCCCATCCAAAAAAATTCCCCAAATCCTATATGGTATCAGTAGTGGTGCTGCTAGGAGGTGGCGATGACCATGGAGCAGAGCTGCTCAGCTGTGCCTTGAGGCTGGTGGAGCTCCAGGTGAGGAGCTAGAAACGCACGGAATAAACTGCAGTGGAGTCCGGGCGCACGGCTGCAGGAGAGGAAGGGGCGTTTGGTCCTGGTGGTAGCCGGTGGTGAATCGACGACGTACGGCAGAGTGCGTCCAGGGAAAGCAGGCCCAGGCGGAGGTGCTGTGAGTGCTGGCAGCGTTTGGAGGTGCTGGGTGCGGAGACGGCCGGCAGCACGCACAACGGCGAAGGTAGCAGCGAGGTAGACAGAGCAAGGGCTCGGAGGAGATGGGTGACGGCCGGTTGCACGAGCACGAACAAGTCGCGGGACTGTGGTGCTTTCATTGAGAGGATTTGCGGTGGCAGCTGTGCTAGGAGCTGCGAGATATAAGTTCAGATTGCAGGGCATACAGGGAGCAGTGTGCATGCAGAAAGAGTGGTGCTGCTCACGGAAGGTGCAGGATTTGGTGGCAGCGGGAGTACACGAGCAAGAAGGGCTGCTTCTGTTCGTGGACTGCAGCGTGAGAGAGTCAGGACAGGCAGGCGGATCTCTCCAAAAGTGCTCTGGCTGGTTGATTGGGGGAAGAGAAGCAATTGGCTGCAGACCTGCAGTTGGTCTTTGTTGTGGTCTTGTTCTGCTGCTGACTACTCAGTTCAGAGAAGGAAGAATTAGAAGTGAAAGATGTGAGAAACTAAAGGGGTCAAAAATTTAATTGAAAAATTGCACCAGTTGATGGAATCAAGAAAATTGGATAATTTAACGGTGATGGCAAAATAATCGAGCAAGGTGCTTCAGATCTCAGCCAAAGAGTTGGAGAAAATGAGAATCAATCAAGAGTGCAAAAGTTCGAAACCCAGTGGAAAACGACGATGCTCGCAGGTTTTGTGAATCTTGCTCAAACCGGAAAAAGCATTTCAAATCAGTCTCCTTCAAATGAAGCTTCTAGTACAAATTGGATACTAGATTCAGGAGCGTCGGCACATTTCACGGGCAGGTTAAGTGAGTTTGCATCATACGCGCCACATCCACCCATGCATAAAGAGACCATACAAATTGCCGATGGAACTTACCAACCTATCAAAGGGGTTACATTGTCTTTAGTGTTACATGTTCCATCGTTTCTGGTTAGTTTGGTGTCTATGAGCTCTTTGGTTGACGATATTGATTGTCGAATAATTGCCGATCGATACAATTGTATAATTGAGGAGAGGAAGACTGGAAGGAGGCTTGGGGTAGGTGTGCGACATAAGGGATTGTGGTACTTGGATAGACATGAAACAGATGATGCACTATGCACCGCTCTGAGAGTTCTTGCTAGTGAAGATGAAGCAAAGGTAATGCTCCAACATTGTTGGGGCCATATGTCCTTTGATATTGTGAGTAAGATATTTCCCGAAGAAATGAAAACATGGATAAAGGAAAACTTCTGTGTGATGCTTGTGAGTATGGAAAGCACACAAGGACATCATATGTGAGTCGAGGACTCTGGAGCACATCGCCCTTTGTGTTGATTTACTCTGATGTTTGGACGTCTCCTGTGGTCTCTGTTAGTGGAATGAAATATTTTGTCACCTTCATTGACTGTTACTCCTGGATGACTTGTATATCTTATGAAACAAAAAGTGAGGTGCTTACATGCTTCAGGGATTTCTATGCATATATCCAAGGTATTCACATTACGAGGACTTATAATGGACAGAGTATGTGAACCACAAAGTTGGCAATTTCATTTCAGAAAAAGGAATACCGCATCAAACTTCGTGCCCTGGTACTTCTCCACTTCTCCACAGAATGGAGTAGCTGAAAGGAAGAATCGTCATCTGCTGGAGGTAGCTCGATAACTTATGTTTACAATGAATATGCTTAAATACCTATGGAGTGAAGCGGTTATGACTGCTACTTATCTCATCAACCGGATGCCATCAAGAGTGCTTGGAATGAAGACTCCATATGAAATGATATATGGCAAAAATGAGTTTATTGTTCTGTCAAAGGTGTTTGGGTGTACATGCTTTGTTAGAGACCATAGACCTTTAGTGGGAAAATTGGGGTAGCTCGATAACTTATGTTTACAGTGAGTGTGCCTAAATACTTATGGAGTGAAGCGGTTATGACTGCTACTTATCTCATCAATCGGATGTTATCAAGAGTGCTTGGGATGAAGACTCCATATGAAATGATCTATGGCAAAAGTTCATTGTTTCGCCAAAGGTGTTTGGGTGTACATGCTTTGTTAGAGACCACAGACCTTTAGTGGGAAAATTGGATCCACATGTCGTGAAGTGCATCTTCATTGGATACCCATCTGGACAGAAAGGCTACAAGTTTTGGAGTCCTAGTGAGAGGAGACCATTTGTTAGCATGGACATGACATTCTGATCCCTTCTATGGGGAGAAGATAGATCTCAGCTCCTTATTTGCCTTCGACTTTCCTAGCACATGTGATGCTAGTCGAGAAGGGTTGAGTGAAACATTGAGGACAAAGGAGGATAAACCATCGAGAGTTGTGGTTGGTTCAAATACATGTCCTATGAATGAAGAGAGATGGAGAAAGCCAAATGAGGAACACAATGTGAAGGTGTATACGAGGAGGCGACCTACGAGTGAGAGTAGATGGAGAGTAGCAAAGCAAGATCAACTTCTGTAGATGGCTATTGTGATGTTGATTGGGCTACATTCAAGATCAACTAAAGGTTTATTGTTCAAGGCCAATGGTCAATTGAATGTATTGTGATGCTGATTGGGCTAGTTGCTTTGATGACAGAAGGTCAACTTCTGTGTCTTTGTAGGGGGAAACTTGGTATCTTGAAGAAGCAAGAAGCAGCCAGTGGTCTCCCAATCTACCGCCGAAGCGGAATATAGAGCAATGTCTGTTTGAGTGAGCTTCTATGGATGAAAGGCCTCCTATCAGAACTGAAGCTGCTGCGGAGAGGGCCATTGAACCTTTGGTGTGACAACAAGTCAGTAATCAACATAGCTAACAATCCAGTTTAGCATAACTAGACGAAGCATGTGGAAATAGATCGATTTTTCATCAAAGAGCAGCTCAGCGAAGGCACCTTGAAGTTAAGCCATGCAAATTCCGGAGGACAAATAACTGATTGCCTCACTAAAGGTTTAGAGCATCTCCACTTGCCCCCCCCAAACGCCCCCCAAAGCTGTTTGGGGGTGCCGGCGCCAAAAATCCCGCCCAGCCGGCCCCCCAAACTTAAATTTGGGCCGGCGCGGTTGTATTTTCCATCCGGTGCCCCAAGCCCGTGCCCAGTCCACAGGGGGCGAGCGGGAGTGCCGGCTTAAAGCGAAAAGCTGGTGGGCCACAAATGTCGGCGAGACAAAGATAGTTTTCCCTCCTTTTCCCCCTCATCCAGCCGTGTCCCGGCCATTTCTCCCGCCATTCTCCCTGATCCAGCCGCCAGACACATCGCCGCCACCGCTCGACCCCGCCGAGATGCCGCCCAAGAAATTCGTCCTCCCTAGGAACAACGACGGCATAGGCCTCCCGCCGGTGATGAAGAAGCCGAGGGCGGGGAAACAGCGGCCCGAGGGGATGTCGAACACGGCATGGGCGGCGGATGTCGCAAGGCGGGCCGTCGTGAACCAGGACCGGCGCAGGAGGGAGGCGGCGACAAAGATGAAAGCGGCTGCGACGGCGGCTGCATCTTACAGCTCGCCTCACGGCCCTGGCGTCTTCGGCACCCAAGGTAGCGTCTCTTCTCCGACGAGCTTGTCGCCTTCTTCTCCGGCGACGTTCCAAGAGGGGCATGCGTACACGCCACTGTCCAGGTTCTCGCCGTCTCCCTCTTTGGGCGAGTACCCGGATGGCGACCCACACGGCGGGTTCAATCCCAACTCCTATTTCGCGCCGCTGGACATGCACCGTGGCGGCTTCAACGGCGATCTGAACACCTTCCCGCCGGGCGGCATCAACCTCAACGGGTCCTCGCCCGCTCATTGCCACGTCCCTGTCGGCGGCCGGCCAAGAACGCCAGTCGCCCTCCTCGTCGGCATACTACGGCGTCACCTGAAGGGTTTCGCAGCATAGTAAATCAAAAAAATTCCTACGGATACGAACAAGAAAGCCAAGATCTAATCTAGGAGATGTAATCAACGAGAGAGGTAGATGATATCTTCATACCCTTGAAGATATCGCACAGCGGAAACGTTCAACAGAACGTGGATGATGTAGTCGTACTAGCCGTCTCCTCCCCGCGATCCGATCCGATCCTACGCCGCAAGTGGCGGCGCCTCCGAGAGATGCACACGTACGGTGCAGCGACGTCTCCTCCTTCCTTGGTCCAGCAAGTATGGTGGAGAGATAGATTGGATCTGCAGCACGAAGGCGTGGTGCTTATGGTGGAGAGTTTCTGCGGCAGGGCTTCGCCTACGCACAGTCGCGAGAGAGAGAGGTGGAGGGGCAGCAGTTGGACGACAGCTAGGGTTGGAGTGGGAGGGGGCTGCGCCCCAACCCCTCCTTATATGGGGGGCTGGCCGGCTGCCTTGGCCCCTCCTCCAAGCCCTAGGGCGGCGGCCTAGGGGGAAGAGTGGGGGGCAAGTCTTCCCCCCTCTTCTAGAAGGTTCCCTTAGGGTTTCCCCTAAGGGCTGGCCGGCTGGGCCTTAGGGGCCTTGTGCGCCTGGCCCAAAGTGGCCAGGACACTTCCCCTTAGGCCCACATAGGCCTCCGACAAGTGGGCCCACGTTGGTCCCACTCCGGAACCTTCTAGAACCTTCCGGTACAATACCGATAAACTCCAAAACGATTCCGGAATCCAAAAACTGCTTTCCTTTATATGAATCTTATTCTCCAGACCATTCCGGAACCTCTCGTGATGTCCTGGATCTCATCCGAGACTCCGACCAAAAACTCATAAACCAATTATCCATTCTATCCTAGCGTCGATGCACGTTAAGTGTGTGACCCTACGGGTTTGAGAATATGCAGACATGATCTTCTATCAATAATCAACAGCGGGATCTGGAAACCCATATTGACTCCCACATATTCATCGATGATTATATCGGATGAACCACGATGCCAGGATTCAATTAATCCCGTATATGTATTCCCTTCGTCACGCGATATTTTACTTGCCCGAGATTTGATCGTCGGTATCGCCATACCTAGTTCAATCTCGTTTCACAGCAAGTACTTTACTCGTTCCGTAATCCGATATCACTTTGTGATTAACTCCTTAACCACGTGCTTGCAAGCGGTGTTGATATCGATTACCGAGTGGGCCCGAAGTATATCTCTCCGACTCGGGAGGGACAAATTCCATCTCGATACATACAACCCAACAAGTACTTTCCGATCACCTGAGAGACACCTTTATGATCACCCTCACATAGGATGACGTTTGATGACCTCAAAGCTTTCTTCCGATAACAGGGAATTGTATTATCTCATGGTCTAAGGAATACAATACTTGACATAAGAAAAGCTTCGCAAAGATGAAGACGATGACACGATCTAATTGCTCTGCTTTATTTGGGTCTGTCCATCACATCATTCTCCTAATGACATGATCTCATTATTAATCGACAACTCATGTCTATGGTTAGGAAACCTTAACCATCATTAATCAATGAGCTAGTCTAGTAGAGGCATACTAGGGACACAGTGTTGTTCATAAACCACACACGTATTAATATTTCCGCTTAATACAAATATAGCATGGAGTATAAACATTATCATGAACAAGAAATATGATAATAACAATATTATTATTGCCTCTAGGGCATATTTCCTTCAGTCTCCCACTTGCACTAGAGTCAATAATCTAGTCAATACTTGC
The DNA here is from genome assembly GCA_007115705.1 of Dactylis glomerata. Taxonomy (NCBI): domain Eukaryota; kingdom Viridiplantae; phylum Streptophyta; class Magnoliopsida; order Poales; family Poaceae; genus Dactylis; species Dactylis glomerata. Next base: position 1,426,196 of record QXEO01000639.1, read on the forward strand.
GCATTCAACACCTATGGCATTCCGGTGTTACTCATACGCGTTGCACGTGGTAAACCTTATCTACGGGTCTGACACTTTTAGGTCCGTTTGTATTTGCATATCTTTTGCGTCATCACGCATTACTTATCTTGACATGAGATGGCATCGTATAAACTTGGTCTTCTGGTGAGACCTTTGTATCTTGGCCGAGACTATGTTGTCACTATTGTCATACAATAGGACTACATAGTACTAGCACACTTAGAAAAATAGCGATATCCACCGTGCGTCGAAATAATCATTGGTCCGCACACATCGGTATGTATGATTTCCAATAAGTTCGTTGCTCGCTCCATTATTCCGGAGAACGGGTTTTTGATCATCTTGCCCATGAGGCATGGCTTGCACGTGTCAAATGATTCAAAATCAAGAGACTCCAAAAGTCCATCAGAATGGAGTTTCTTTATGTGTTTTATGCCAATATGACCTGGACGACAGTGCCACAAATAAGTTGGATTATCACTATCTACTTTGCATCTTTTATGCCGCTTCTAAAGCGATTATATACTTAGCCCTCGTTGCAGTGTCCGCCACAATATTAACATTGGAACTCATCCAAGTCATCATGGAACTTTCTTCCATCTTATTATGCCACCTTCTAACTCAAAACAAATGGCTTAAAATTGAGATAAAATTTTACTTGTATGTGTGACAAAGCCAATGTAACTCATTGCAATGAACCATTTGTCACTTCTGCATACAGAACATATTCTTACTTCTTCGAAAGTGCATAAGAATATCTTTACTATTGTCCAACGATCATCATATGAATGCTATAACCTTTAGAGCATTGGACACATCTGGATCTACATATCATGGTATACAAAATTGATAAAATCATTCTTGTGGTTTCACTCATCAAGTGTCAAAACAATTGATTCTTGCTCCAACCTCTTCCATGCAACAAGAACCGTTCTTATTGTTTCCATATTGAACAAATTCAATATTTCATCTATGTACTCTGGCAAAACTATATTAGTGCCTCAATCTATCTGCATAGGCATTGATGCATAATATTCTGGTTTTACCGAAGTCTTTCATCAAAAACTAATTTTAATGAAAACTTAACAATATCAAGAAAAACATATAATTTCCAATGAACGATATGTTAACTACATAAAGCATTAGAAATATGTCTTAGCGCTCCCACTTACTTTCTTGTAAATACAAGCATCTTCAAATATCTTGATGAAATTAACACTTTAACATTTTCATCATTGAAGATTCCAACTTCGCTATGCTTACTTCTACCATAGAAGTTTGCATACATATCTAGCAACCTTTGAATCAACAAAACCCATTGGGTCGTGTCAGTTACACGTCCTTGGTGTGCATTCCGGTAGAGGAACGTTGTTTCGTTTATTCAACTATCATATCTCAATATGTAATTGTTGCTAGAATAATTCATATGACGAAGTCAGGGCCCATCATCGCTTCTTTGTATATTGTTGGTTACTATTATCTAATAATATCTGGTCCTCAAATCTTACTATTTGATTACGACCAACTTGGTTAAATAGGAACTTCGATGTCGTGACTACAACATATTGTAGACGCGTGAGCTATGAATGTAGTTGCCGCTTCCAGAACATTTTCTGGTGCTGCGCTACTCTGATCATCTTGCTCAGATTTAACAACCTCATCACGTTCTATCTTCCTCCCACTTAAACCTTTCGCGAGAAACTCCTTCATAAGAAATTCACTTCTTTTAGTGACAATCACTATGTGTTTGGGTTCATAATAGAAGGAATACCCATCGACATTCTTTGGGATAACCTACAAAGACTTACTAATCCAATTTTGGTTGTAAACATTTTACACATATGCCTTGCATACCAAAATTCAAGAAAAGACAACTATAACTTGTATGGCGTCATTTCGGCAGATTATGATGGCACTCTATTCAGTGAAAAGCGGTAGTCTCTAAAGCATAATCCACAAATTATATTGGTAGTTTATTTCATCATTGATCTAACCATGTCAAACAAGGTTTGATTACATCCATCGAAAACTCCATACTACTATGGTGTTTATCACGATGCAAGTTTGTGGAACAATTCCTCTAACTCTTAGATGTTTGCTAAACTTGTAACTCAGATATTCTTCTTTATGATCCAATCATAAAAACTTGAATTTTTCTTGTTACAACAATTTCCACTTCATAAATTGAATAATTTAAATTGTTTCATACTTCTATCTCATCAAGCAGATATACCATACATCTATTCGAGTCATTGATGAAATAGAAAATACACCATGATCGACTTCACACCATGGACTACATACATCAACATGTACGATCTCCATTTAGTTAGTCACTTGTTCTGTCCATGGCCCATGAACGGAGTTTAATCATCTTTAGAAAAAGTCTCACAAGCGTCAATCAATTCAAAATCAAATGACTCGAAATTCTATCAATATAGAATTTCTTTCATGTTTTGTTTCCAATATGACTTAAACGGCGGTGTCATATATAAGTGATATTCGTTTTGTCTTGCGACCTTTAGCATCAGTGTTAAAAATGTCTATTTCACCAACAAGATAATAATAATCTATCCATCGATTATGGAAGACGGTAATAATTTGAACAACCATTGCTCTCATAATACCGGAACAAAATAACAATTATTAAGTTCTTAACAAATCTAGAAGGCTAGGTTTTATGCCAACGAAAAACACAATAACACATTTATTTGTTTCTCGATGCGCATTGTTACCACATTCTTTTGCTAGTTACTTAGGCCATCGTAGTTCTTATATTATTGCTTTGTATGACATTTCATACCAACAATCTAGTATCCAATACCCAAGAATTACATTATGTACTAGCAAAGAATACATCTATAACATGTATATCATTTATATACCTGTGCTGGTCATTTCCAGTCTTTTCCTTTTCTACCAAATACTTTTGTAGATCCTATTTAGCATTTCCTCTCCTTTTAGAAGAATCTATCGACATCAATAGTGGCATCAATCATTTGACACAAAATCCAACGGATGTTAGTCAAATACTAATAGCCTTGGATTTTGCACTTTGAAGTGGATCGCCATCATCATATGATTGGTATTCTTCCAGATTCCATTCTTTAGTATTCTTTTGGTATGGCAAAACAATTTAGCCGATACCTTTTCATTCATCTTATCATGACAACTTTCATGATGAAACTACTATAGCTCTTAAAGGCAAATGCAAGTATAATATTAGTTTCCCAAACTTTTGGGTGATCGGGATGCCTAGCATCTTCAATCTTCGCATATATTCATACAATATGAGCATATGTTCTTTTACTAAATTATACTTAATCATTTTGCAAACAATCAAAGTTTTAGATATCAAATATCTTTCACTTCTTGTTAGTTTCTGAAACAATTCTTTCAGCTCCAAGATCACTTTGATTCTCAAACAATTTTGAAGATCAATTTCTCATGGAGGCAAACATGATCTTAGATGCTAAACTTGAATCATTGCTCTTAGATTAATACAACTTATTAAATCGCATGGAGCAAGTGAGGTTTGCTAAAGTTTGCAATAAGACTTAATCTTTGATCTTGATATTTTAACTAAACGGCACTAGTCCGAAAGGTGATTATCCAGAATTCTATAGTTCTTTTAACTCAATTAAAACTAAGTGTCGGTGGAAAACGGTTGCCAAAGACTACAACGACTTATGCAAATACACTAAGATTTAGTTCATGATAATTAGTTCAAGTTAATCAAATTACTAATTAACTCCCACTAAATTCAACATCCCTCAAAGTTGTTTAGTGCAGCATGATCCAAATTCACTACACCGAGACCGATCATCACGTGAATGATGTAGCTTTAATGGTGAACATCAACATGTTGATCATATCATCCATATGACTCATGCTTGACCTTTCGGTCCGTGTGTTCCGAGGCCATGTCTGTACATGCTAGGCTCGTCAAGTCAAACCCAAGTATCTCCGCATGTGCAAATACTGGCTTGCACCCGTTGTATGTGAACGTAGAGTTTATAGCACCCGATCATCACGAGATGCTTGAACACGACGAACTTTCGCAACGGCGCATACGAGGGGAGAACACAATTTTATCTTGATCTTTAAGTGAGGAATCATCTTATAATGCTACCGTCGCGATCAAAGCATAATAAGATACATAAAAGGATAAACATCACATGCATATAATTTTATGTGATATGGTATAGCCAATCTTCGCGCAATGATCTCCATCTTGTGCGCGCCGGCATGATCTCCATCACTCCACCATGATTGCCTCCACCACGAATAGCAACTACAACTATTGCTAACTACTTAGCGATAAAGTAAAGCTATTACATGGCGTATAAGAAGTTGACACGCAGGTCATACACAATTATAAAGACAACCATATGGCTCCTGCCGGTTGTGAACTCATCGACATGCAAGTCGTGAAAGATTACAAAACATGATCATTGCATACATCACATATATCACATCACATCTTGTGGCCATACCATATCACAAAACACTCCCTGCAAAAACAAGTTAGACACCTCTACTTTGTTGTTGCATGTTTTACGTGGCTTATGGGAGTAGCAAGTTAAGAACGATTCTTACCTACGAAAAGCCACAACGGTGATATTATGGTTGCTAACATCCGTTGTAAATCTCATGACTACTATAGTGAGAGAAACTGGTATCCACCAGCCGCATGTGTGGAACAAGCCACACGTCAAGTGCGGAGCCGGTCTCGCGAACGAGGTCGCGTAAAGTTGGCCTGGACCGCTTCGATCTCACTATGCCGCGCCATAAGAAATACAAAACAAAGAGGTTTGCAACAGAAAACATCAACGCCCGCAACAAGCATGTTGCGTTCTACTCGTGAAACACATCTACGCATAGATCTAGCTCTGATACCACTGAAGGGTTTCGCAGCATAGTAAATCAAAAAATTTCCTACGGATGCGAACAAGAAAGCCAAGATCTAATCTAGGAGATGTAATCAACGAGAGAGGTAGATGATATCTTCATACCCTTGAAGATATCGCACAGCGGAAACGTTCAACAGAACGTGGATGATGTAGTCGTTAGCCGTCTCCTCCCCGCGATCCGATCCGATCCTACGCCGCAAGTGGCGGCGCCTCCGAGAGATGCACACGTACGGTGCAGCGACGTCTCCTCCTTCCTTGGTCCAGCAAGTATGGTGGAGAGATAGATTGGATCTGCAGCACGAAGGCGTGGTGCTTATGGTGGAGAGTTTCTGCGGCAGGGCTTCGCCTACGCACAGTCGCGAGAGAGAGAGGTCGAGGGGCAGCAGTTGGACGGCGGCTAGGGTTGGAGTGGGAGGGGGCTGCGCCCCAGCCCCTCCTTATATGGGGGGCTGGCCGGCTGCCTTGGCCCCTCCTCCAAGCCCTAGGGCGGCGGCCTAGGGGGAATAGTGGGGGGCAAGTCTTCCCCCCCTCTTCTGGAAGGTACCCTTAGGGTTTCCCCTAAGGGCTGGCCGGCTGGGCCTTAGGGGCCTTTTGCGCCTGGCCCAAAGTGGCCAGGACACTTCCCCTTAGGCCCACATAGGCCTCCGACAAGTGGGCCCACGTTGGTCCCACTCCGGAACCTTCTAGAACCTTCCGGTACAATACCGATAAACTCCGAAACGATTCCGGAATCCAAAAACTGCTTTCCTTTATATGAATCTTATTCTCCGGACCATTCTGGAACCTCTCGTGATGTCCTGGATCTCATCCGAGACTCCGACCAAAAACTCATAAACCAATTATCCATTCTATCCTAGCATCGATGCACGTTAAGTGTGTGACCCTACGGGTTCGAGAATATGCAGACATGATCTTCTATCAATAATCAACAGCGGGATCTGGAAACCCATATTGACTCCCATATATTCATCGATGATCATATCGGATGAACCACGATGCCAGGATTCAATTAATCCCGTATATGTATTCCCTCCGTCACGCGATATTTTACTTGCCCGAGATTTGATCGTCGGTATCGCCATACCTAGTTCAATCTCGTTTCACAGCAAGTACTTTACCTGTTCCGTAATCCGATATCACTTTGTGATTAACTCCTTAACCACGTGCTTGCAAGCGGTGTTGATATCGATTACCAAGTGGGCCCGAAGTATATCTCTCCGACTCGGGAGGGACAAATTCCATCTCGATACATACAACCCAACAAGTACTTTCCGATCACCTGAGAGACACCTTTATGATCACCCTCACATAGGATGACGTTTGATGACCTCAAAGCTTTCTTCCGATACCAGGGAATTGTATTATCTCATGGTCTAAGGAATACAATACTTGACATAAGAGAAGCTTCGCAAAGATGAACACGATGACACGATCTAATTGCTCTGCTTTATTTGGGTCTGTCCATCACATCATTCTCCTAATGACATGATCTCATTATTAATCGACAACTCATGTCTATGGTTAGGAAACCTTAACCATCATTAATCAATGAGCTAGTCTAGTAGAGGCGTACTAGGGACACGGTGTTGTTCATAAACCACACAAGTATTAATGTTTCCGCTTAATACAAATATAGCATGGAGTATAAACATTATCATGAACAAGAAATATGATAATAACAATATTATTATTGCCTCTAGGGCATATTTCCTTCATCACCGGCCAGGACGCCCGGAGTGTGTTCGGCAGAATGGGCGACGACGCCATGCACCACATCATCAACGACGGGTGACGACGTGTACACCCAGGAGGAAGGCGAGACCGTCGTCGACAAAGAAGAGGAGGGAGGAGAAGAAGGCGGCGAGTACGACGAGGACGACGAGCCGGTTGTCGCTGCCGCGCCCTCCCCCGCGCCCATGCCCGCGCTGAACGGGAAGAAGAAGGCCGCGCCTAAGAAGGGAGGAGGCAGCCGCGGGCCAAAGTGGCGATCTGCGGAGGATGAATGCCTCGTCGAGGCGTGGAAGATGGTGAGCATCGACCCTATCTCCGGCGCAAATCTAAACTCTGACACGTATTGGGAGAGGGTGAAGGTGGCGTTCGATGAACGCAAGCTTATGGATTTCGCGTTCAACAAAATACACATGGATCGCAACCCTTCCGGGATGTCTCATCGTTGGGGAATCATCCAACAAGCTTGCAACAAGTGGCATGACATCCAACAAGAGGTCATGGATCGTCAAGAAAGCGGAACAAGCATCAAAGATCTAGTAAGCCGCGCCCCTTTGCTCGCCAGTTGGCATTTGCATTTGTTCTCATAATCTTGTGTTGCGGCCATGTTCTTGTTGTAGATGCTCAAGATGTTCAAAATGTACCGCGCCGAAAATGAAGACGTCGAATTCAAGTTCATCCATGTCTTCAAAAGGATCGAGAAATTCGACAAGTGGGCGCTGGTGAGGGCGTCGCTTGGGAAGGGAAAAGACGTCGCTTTTGACCCTTTCGCGTGCTTGCCGGCCGCCGGGCAAGGGCGCCCGGAGTTGGGGAACAAAAAAGCCAAGCAAGCCCGAGAAGACGCGCCGGCAATGGAACGGTTGCAATCAAGGATCAAGAAGTGCATCGCCGGTGTGGCGACGAACTACGCGGCGAGGGAGGAGAAGGAGGCGGCAAGGGAGGAGAAGTTCGACGCACGATGGGACAAGATGTTCGAGAAACAAGAGGTGAAGATCGGCCTCCTCAAGACTAATGTCGCCGCTATCAAAAGGAAGGAGGATCTGGTGCTCTTGACCACCGATACATCGTCGATGTGCACCGAGGTGAAGGCGTGGCACAAGGCGCAGTGCCACATGATCTTGGCCGAGATGCGGCTTCCTCCTCCGGCGACCTCAGCCCCGCCGCCAGCGCCGAACCCACCCGAGGCACCAAACGGCGTAGCACACCGCTGGACGCGACGACGATGTGGAGGAGATGATCCACATTTGATTTCCGTGTTGTAATATGCACGTTTAATTGCGGCTACATTTTGTGGCGAGTATGCGAACTTGCGGCGGGAATGACAAAATTTAAATTTTTTGGGCCGAAAGTATGCTGTTTTGGGCTGCGTCGGGCTTTTGGGGCGGCGTATGGGGGGTGCGGCTGGGAAACCGTTTTGGGGGGGGGGGGGGGGGGGGGGGGCGAGTGGAGATGCTCTTAGGAGTTAAGGAGTGTAGTTCAACATGTGGCAAGATGTGAATGATAGATATTTGTCATCCATCTTGAGGGGGAGTGTTGGAATATGAGTCATTATAGTAGTAGTACCCTAGTAGAGTCTAGAGTATTCTAGGCGTGTGTTGGAGTATGTGTTAGTATAGCACTAGTGCCCTACTAAAATCTATATTATTCTAGTATGGGAATGAACTTGTAAGACTAAGTTGAGTATATAAGAGTATGCGGAGGTCCAAGGGACTAGCCCATCCAGAATTTTTTTCCCCAAAGCCTACAGATAATGAAGGTAGGCTGCTACAATCACCTCCTTAAGGGGCGAAGCTAGAACAAAACATTGGTGTCATCCTTTGAACTATACTGGTGTCATTTTTTATGTATAAGAGCACTTAGCTCTTATAGAGGATTAGTAAGAATCCATTGGTGTCATTTGATGCCAGTAACTCTATGTTGCTCCGTGGTGGAAAATATCGTGGGTCATGTATTCAAAGGGTGGGATTGTCCCTTTGCAAGGGATGGAAACCACATAAGAGGAAAATATATAATAACCAACTTTTCCCTTTGGCGAACTTTGAGTTGCACTTGTATATAACATCTGGATTGCCGCATTTGGATGAAGTGTATGAATAATGGAATACCCATGAAAGAAATGTAGTACGCATGTGTGCCTGCCCCAACAATGGAGGAAAGGAGGTGATTTTGAGGATGGCATGTGGGCTCATCAAGCTTTGGACTATATTTTATATTTAGTAAAAAATACTTTTTAAATTTAATAAAGCAATAAAGCATCCAGTTCGAGTCTATATCTGCAAAAGCCAGTACACATTGGCTGAAAACTGCTTTAACATGGGCCGAGGTGGTTAAGTACAGTTTTTAGAGCTTCAGATTTTATTCAAATGATTTTGAAGTTTCAGATGAAAAGCAGTGGCCAAAATTCTGGGTTGAAAAGCATACACTATCTATACTTAAGATATCATCACGCATCAACCAAAGTGGATGTTTACATCTTTGTTAAAATCACTCGTCAGGTACTTGGTTGTAGTTGATGATGTATGGAACGAAGAAGCATGGAAATTTATCATTAATGCATTAGTGGATAATGATAAAGGGAGCAGAATTATCACAACAACACGTAATACTGCGGTTGCGTCATGTTCTTCTTCCCAAGGTGGCTATATATATGGAATGAAACCCCTAAGTTTTGTCGACTCTAAAAGATTGTTTTTCAACAGAGTATTCGGTTCTGAAGATTTATGCTATCCTCATCTGGAAAAAGTATCTGATGGAATACTAAGAAAATGTGCTGGTCTACCATTGGCTATCATTACCCTGTCTGGTTTGCTTGTCGATCAAAATGCAGAAGATGAATGGAACAGGGTTCTAGCTGCTATTGGTTCTGCACTTGCGAAGGATCCTAATGCTGAGAATATGACTAAGATATTATCTTTCAGTTACTTTGATCTTCCTCACAATTTGAGGTCTGCTTTATTGTACTTGAGAATGTTTCCAGAAGATCATATTATCAAGAAACAACTGTTGATTGGTAGATGGATCGCTGAAGGATTCATTCATGATGCCCAAGGGCGAAGCGCATATGAATTAGGTGAAGTTTATTTTAAGCCTTCTGCTTCGGTACACCCCCCCCCCCCCTTTCTAAACTCAAACACAATAACGGCTGAGATCACATTATACCTCTTCGTAACAAAGGACCTGATGGTAATTAACAAATTATTAAGTCACACGTATAGCACTACTGAAGCTTGTACGACTATGTACAAATCCATACGCCTACGTATCAGTATCTATATGTAATCAGTTATTTGTGGAGGGCCCGTCTGTGTGACTGTCATATGTCCGCCGTCCTCATCGCCGGCAACCGGTCGCCCGGCTCGGCGGTGGTGGCCGGCACGATCAGCAGCCAGCTGAGCACTCTCGACCCTCAGGGGTCACCAATGACGAGTTTCAGCGATCGATTTACGGGAATGGGATCCAAACCAGGACCATCGAGTGCCTTGACGGTGCAGCCAAGAACGCGTGTGGGGATACCCTTGAATCCATGTCAATCACAAGCAATCGGTGCAATTATTCATATGCCTTCAAAGAATAATCATTCATGTGACCTTCCAACTCCATTCACGATCGATTCCCTGTAACCAATTGTTCTACTTGTTCTCTTAAATTCACATGCGGATCTAGCTCATGTTTCCTGGCCGGCACTAATCGGAGGATCAGAAAGCCGCTCGTTCAGCTCTAAACAAATTCAAGTGCGAGCAAAAATTGCTTTCGATATGATGTATGAAAGGTTGTAGATAGATCCGGTGCGTGCCGTCGCAGACCGCCGTCGATGAATCGATCCCTGCTAGATAGCGCAAGCGAGGAGTTGAGGTGGCCACCGGCAAAAAAAATGAAGCCACGATCGGGGATATGGGGATAGGGAGCGGGGAGGTGGGATCGGTACGAGCGATATACTGTACAGTATTAGGTGGGTATACAGGAATTAGACTTGGGCTTCAATCTAATTAATCCGTTTGGGTAGGGGGCAAAATTCATTTTCATTTTTCTGAGTTTGGGGGAGGGGGGGTGTACCGAAGCATGGGCCTTATTTTAATGATCTCATCAACAGAAGCTTGATTCAACCCGTTGATGTAGAGTATGGTCAGGTGAATGCGTGCCGGGTTCATGACATCATCCTTGATTTCATTACATGCAAGGCTGCTGAAGAGAATTTTGTCACTTCGTTCACTTCGTTTGATGCTTCAGAGCATCGATATGTTTCAGATTACAGGGTTCGCAGGCTATGTGTCGAGGATCACAAGATCGAACATGTTACCAAATTAACAACCCCGGTTCTCTCTCATGTTCGATCACTTGCCATATTTGGGAATTTTGTGCAAATTTCTTTGTTGGATTTTCCAGCTCTTCGTGTGCTGGACTTAGGAGAATGTTCGGAGCTAGAAAACCATCATCTTGCAAATATTGAAAAGCTGTTTCTTCTGAAGTATTTGCGTCTCCGTTTAACTTCAACAGGGGTGATTCCTAGAAAAATTGGAGAACTGAAATATTTAGAAACATTGGACCTGCGAGGTGTCGAGATTACTGAACTGCCGTCAACTATTACAAGGCTTCAACGTCTGTCTCGTCTGTATGTTATTCAAGGCACTAGATTTCCTCGGGGAATGATTGAAAGGTTGAAGAGCTTAGAAGAGCTAGAGGAGTTTGGAGTCTTTAGTGATGAACAAGGGGAGTCTTTGCAAGAATTCAGTCATCTAACCAAGCTGAGGACATTGAAAGTTGCATGGGGCATCATATGGTCACCTGACTCAGCTGAAGGAAGAAAGCAATCTGACCTTCAAAGTTATATAGCAGCTTTAGTATCGTCATGCAATCTTCATCATCTGCATATCTTCAGCACACATACTCCAGCTCCTCGCCGTGTACTATCACTAGAATTGTGGTGTCGTGCAATTCCTTCTAGTCTCCGGAAGCTCCACATTACACACTGTTACATCGGAAAGGTTCCAAATTGGATGAGCGATCTTGGAAATCTCAGAGAATTAAGCCTATATATTTTCAGCATGACAGCAGAAGATGTTGCGGTCCTTGGAGCAATACCCATTTTACATTTTCTCGAACTAAGCACTTTCTATGGCACCAAGGGTAGGATCTTGATCCCTGGATTCAGAAGTTTGAAATATTTCAACCTGCGTATACTTCGTTGTGGGACCATGCTGCAGTTCGAAATGGGATCCATGCCGAAGCTTGATCACCTCAACCTTGAATTTCCTGCGCATAGTATGGAGTGCCTGAATGGTGTTTCTGATTTCGGAATCCAGCACCTCTCTGCCCTCACCAAAGTTGAGGTTATTGTTCGGGGCGACTTCAATTCTGACCATAACTCTGATCCAGCAGCGGACACGGTAGCAGGCCTTATCAAAAGTGTTGTCGAGACACTTCCTAACCGTCCCATTCTTTCACTATTAATATATAGACATACAGCGTGTATGTATTTTGAAGAGTTTGCAGAACCCGTAAGTTTCTATCAGAATTATTGTTCTATTCCCTAAGTTCTTAACCATTCGTTTAATTAAATTAAATAATCCCTTATGCTGTTTGTGCTTATTTTTCCTTCTTCCAGTTTTGAAACTGCAGTAGTATGGAGCACCAATTAAGCTGATTGTTATTTGTCAAACTTGGGGGGGAGCATGGAGAGCAATGAAAAGCTGGACAGACTGCACATGAGGCTCATGTCACACCTTGCATGTTTCCTCTAAAGGTACGACGGTACCAAATTAGCATTTTACTCTTACTACCTTAATCTTTCAACATGGGTGTTAGGCAGACCGAATATGCCTAGCATATTCGGTTACATCCTTCTATATTTAGTGCTTGATATCTTTGTATTTAATCAGGCCATTATGGTTAGGATTTGTATTTGATTGCTCCCATGTATATCTTGTAATTCTTCTATAAATATGAGATATCAGGAAGCCCACAATTGTGGTCGATCAAACCTATTCTATCAATGGGACTTAACTGCCACCACCAGCTACACCTAGGGCACTTGGTGAGCATGTCACCCTGTCGTTCTCATCCTCTGGTATTCCAAACATGACAAGGAGCATCAACTGGAGGATAATGGCAGCAGCAATTTGAACACCAGTAAATTTTAACTTTAAACGCTTCTATTATGATCGACGTTGGCTGCTGGTAACCCCGGCTTTGGTCTTGTTCATGTCGATTACTGTCAGGCTCCTTTACGTTTATACCCTGCTCTGCTTTTGGTTGCTGCATTCGGAGACTAAATTAGCTCATCATTTGTAGGCAGTGAATTTTGCTTTCCCTGTGATAATATTATTATTAAAAGGTGGTTAGGGATGCTGTTCGTTGCAACCATCGCTTGTCATGCTGCATATATTGGTGTCTGGTAACCCGACTTTGCTGTACTTTGTGCTATGTGCAAGACAACTTAATGGCAGGGAGGCACGGGGTTCCCCTGGGGCGGTGGTGCCCATAGGTCGACGACGGTCCGGCGGCGGCGCGCCTTGCTGGGTGGCGCAGCACCGGGAGACGAGGTGGCGACGACACAGCTGCTTGGCGGCGCCCTCCCAGCCCAGATCTGGGCCCTTCGGGGCCCATCTAGGTCTGGGCAGGCCAGGCCTCGGCATGCTTGTGCAACCTCCGGCGGTCAGAGGAGTGACTGGGTCTGGGGGTGGTCTGTATGGCGGCGCGCCTACTGCAGCGCGGCGACGGAAGCTTCATGAGCCCGCGGGCTTGGCCGGGCCAGGGTGGTCTGGTCTTGCTGCGTCCGGTCGGTTACCGCCATTGGCGGTGGAGGTCGTGCCGTCCCGCATGTCCGCTGTTCAGCCGCTCCCGGCTGTCTCTTCTTGATCCCGTCGGTCTCGCTACTTTGGTCATGATGAGACGGTGGCGGTGATTGCAAGATCGTGCTAGCGCGAGTTGGTGGGCGGCGAGTTTGGTGGAGCACGATGGAGCATCGGGGTCATGGTTTTTTGGGGGTCGGGAGAAATCCCTGTCGGATGGCCGGCACCGACGCGGTGACACCTGCGGACGCCGCCATTCCTTCTTGAAGGGCGCCGGGTGTACCCCTTTTCCACGCCCCTCCGTGTACCGGTGGAACCCTAGGATCAGTCTGGGCAGCAGTGTCGTTGTTGTCGCATCCCTTCTTGAAGGTGTTGCTTGGTATGCGGCGCTTCGAAGTGCTAGGAGCATGGTGGGAATTCTCCGAAGGGTGCAGCGGTTGCGGATCATCATCGTTTTCGTCAACCTGTCGTTGTTGACATTACTTTCTTTTTTCTTTCGTTTAGGCTTCCTTTTGCTGAGGCCTCAGCAGTTGTACCATGTGGTTGCTATATTAATATAGCGGGGCGAAAGCCTGTTTGGTGAGAAATGTTGACCTTGTTGCACTTGAAAAAGGCAAGTACTGTATTAGTTACCACAGTTTTGGCGACTGCATCCGAATTTGTAGAAGTTGCATAGTGCCAATGAAGTTTGATTTCATCTCCATTTCACAGAATGCTCATTAGGTTGTCTCATGACAATGATCCAGATCTTTAGTGATACGATATGCCCTCCAGACATCACCACTACAAGCTCACCAACTACATCAACTCCTATGACTACGACAATTTGTCCTACGACAATAGCCTGAGCTAAAGCACTACAAACCGTGGTGAATCTATTCCTAAACTTGTGTGGTCTTTCTTCCTCCATGAATGACTTGCTACCTCAAGCGCATACCCTATGTGCACTAAGGTACGATGACCCACAGTTCTGGCACAATATTCATAATATAAAACATCTCTTTAAATTGGCCGTAAAATTCTCCTTAGGCTCTGGTTTGTGCATTCGTTTTTGGTTTGATTGGTGGACTGGGGAGGGCCCCTGCATGATCGCTTTCCAAGTCTGTTTAAAGTTTTCCTCAAATCCGGAGATTTCGGTTGCCCAAGCCCATAGAGGTGATGGTTCACTTCTGCCTTTTGTAGGACTTTCGGAGAGGATGAAAGAGCACAATGGCATGCCTTTTTTGAGGAACTAGAGGATGTCAGTCCGTCGAATGATCGTGACTCTATTACCTGGGCCTGGAACTATCGGGCAATTCTCAGTGGCCTCTATCTACAAGAAGAAGATGTGTCAGGGCGACGCTTTTCCGCCGATGACCAAAATCATCTGGTCAGCCAAGGTGCCACTCAAAACTCACATCTTTACTTGCAACTCGCAAAAAGATTACCTCCCATCTAGCGAACAAATTCATAAACGCAGGGGCCGATGGCAGCTGTGCCGTGTGTGGACAAATCGAGAATGCTGATCATCTTTTCTTCAGTTGTGTTTTAGCCAAATTTATGTGGAGTGGGATTAGAGAGATCTTAACGTTGACATGAATCCTTCTTCTTTCGTGCATTTTGCTCAAAATTTTCTTGCTTTACATGGAAAGGCTTGGAGGTTGATTTGGATTCTTTTTGGAGCCCAAAACTGGATGCATTGGATGACAAGAATCAAGTTCTTGATAAAGTCTATTTTTCTTTGTCATTTTACTGATTGTATTTTCAAAACTGTCTTGTTTATGCAGCAGTGATGACCTCTACTCAAGCGATGTGAAGCCCCCTGGCGGATTGGATCATTGCCGCACTGCGCCAACTTTATGATGTCACCCATCAATCCTCGCAAACTTGATCTATAGTTTTGGAAGGAAGTGTTCCAGTTGCTAGGCACAAAATTGCTGTTACCACTGCATATCACCCTCAGACAGATGGTCAAACTGAACGGGTGAACCAAGGTTTGGAGATGTTTCTCAGATGTGTTGTGCATGACAGTCCTAAATCTTGTCGCCGTTGGTTACCCTTGGCAGAATTTTGGTACAACTCTAGCCATCACACTTCACTGGGATGTTCTCCATTTAAAGGCCTCTGTGGAGTGGAACCAAATTTTGGAGCAATTCCTGAAATGATGCAATTCCCTCCAACTTAAGCTGGCCAGTTTGTGGCTGACAGATAACAACAGTTGACTATGCTGAAGGAACATCTATCTCGAGCACAAAACCGGATGAAAGTTCAAGCAGACAAGAAAAGGACAGAGAAATCTTTTCAAGTGGGGGGATAAGGTTCTCTGGAAATTACAGCCGTATGCACAGTCATCCTTGTCAACACACCTTGTCCTAAATTGGCATATAAATTCTTTGGGCCATATGAAATTCTAGAGAAGGTGGGAGAGGTTCCATACAATTGGATTCCAGCCAGCAGTGCTATTCACCCAGTATACCACATTTCACAACTCAAGGAATTCACACCTGATCACACCCCAGTGTTTTCTGAATTGCCTGTGAAAGCTACACTGGACAACACAAAGCCTGAAGCTAATCTTGACAGCCAATTGATGAAAAAAGGGAATGCTCAAATTGCTTAGGTGCTTATCAAATGTAGGGGCTTGCACAAAACATGGCCACGTGGGAAAATCTCAATGTCGTCAAGCTTTGTTTTCCAGATTCGTTTGCTTGGGGACAAGCAAGTTCTCCTGGGGAGGAGATGTCACACTTGAAGGAGTTTCAGACTCGAGTCACCAGTAAAAACGTAGACACCGGTGGCGCCATCGAAGCAAGGAAGCGAATAATCTATGGCGCAGCCGGGTTAAGTTAAGAGTGGGAACCCAGCGTGTGATGTGTGGGCGTGTGGTTGGCTATATAGTCAGGCTGTAAAAGACAGGCAGAAAATGAATGAAAGAAATTCTGAATCCCAAATCCCCTTCGTCTGATTTCTTCTTACCCAAGTTCATCTCTCTCCCAGTCCCCCTTTATCGTTCTGATTTATCCTTCGTTTTGGTGTTGCTAGGCAGCGGCAACGGAGAGTTACAGTCAGATTAACAATCTGCAGACTTAGGGTGTGTTTGGTAACTCGGTTGTACTATCCCATCTCACACAAGCTGAGTCCAGCTAGGTTGATCCCATACAATGTGCTTTTTTTTCTTGTGTTTGGTAGCTCATATGAGCCGAGCCGAGCTCAGCTGAGACTCTGTTTGGTACGTAGTATGACTTCAGCCCTGCCCTATAAAAATAAAAAGCCATTCGGTCCCTACAAAGTTTCTAGAAAAGCAATCCCGTCCCTGGGCGTTGCCTCGGGCTCCGGTGCGGCTGCCGGCGGCGAGAGCCGGCGAGATGAGCCGCCAACGTCGACGCGAGAAGCCACCGCACCCGCCCCTGCCAGCGCCCGACGCGGAGGAGCCGCCAGCGCCCGACGAGAGGAGTCGCCAGCGCCCAACGCGGAGGACCACGACAGTCCGCCTGTGGCGCGCGCGGTGGGCTCTGCTGCGGCGGTGCGCGCCGGCTTGTCGGCGGCGGCCTCTGTGGCTAGTACGACGGCGGTGCACGGCCGGTGCGGTCGGGGATGGCCCAATCTGCGGCAGCGTTGTCTTTAGCGATTCGGAGCGCAGCTCAGGAAGAAAGGGGAATGAAGAAAGAGTGAGAAATGAGAGGCCGAGCGGTGGTCTGGGGGGTGGGGGGCCCATGAACTCGCGGGGCGAACGCGGCCGGGCTGAGGTGAGAAGCTCGATTTGAGCTTCTCACCTCGGCCTGGCTGAGAAGGCGTTTTCGATCGATATGAACATTGTCCAAGTCATCGGGCCAGGCTAACAAACAGCTAAATATCAGCTGAGGAGAGATTTTCTGAGTCCGCCCGGGCTACCAAACACGCCCTTAATCGTCATAGTGCAACGTCTGTAATGGCAAAGGGATAAGCCTTACTACTGTCAGGAAAAGGAGGCCGAAGGAGAACTGCTCCCAAACCCCGCTGCCGCACCGCGCCGCCGGCCAACATGGCTTCCCTGCCGGATCCCCCTTGCCCATTCCCATCCCCGTGCAGACCCATCGCCCTCCCCACCGGAGCGTGCGGCGGCCTCAGGCATCCCGGGGAACGCCCGGCATCCTCTTCCTCCCTGATCCGTTCAGAGGTATTTTTTGTTCTTTTTCTTGCGCACACCTCTTGAGGTTGTGGAAGAGGCGAGGTCCAATGTAGCAGCAGCTAGCTCCAATGCAAGCAAGGCCGCAGGGGGATTAGTACCATGCAATTATTTCAAACAACTAGTACTGTAGTTCTTTTGCGATGGAAAATGTGTGGCACTAGCACAAAACTGCAATACATCACTAGCATTTCTGCAGTACTTGCGTGTTTGGTGATTAAACTTTAATTTCTCACTCCGATCGACGCCCTTTTGTTAATTCGACTAGAAGTACATGTTTGTAGCTAGGCTGGAAGGTGCGCCCCTGCTTCCTAGAACCGCATAAAGTTATCACAACTTGAATTAATATTTCCTGAATGGAATCAGATTCGTATGTTGCCTTCAGCGCATTTTCCATGGGAACCAACGCTCGACTTTTGTACTAGTAAACCGTAGGGCCAACAACTAACCACATTGTAGAGTCTAGTCGTCAAGTCAATGGCAAAATAGAATAATTAGGTAGGGGATTTCCTTGCATTTGCTCCTCAGCAAGGTACAAAACCGTGTTTCTTGTGCCTTACTGGACCAGAGATCTTATCGGAAGAAAGACACAAACCTTAAAGCAACCACCACATCACTTGTGAAATCTCGCCCGTGATAGAGCGAGCGATGGAGGCTGCTATTGTCACCGTTTCTACGGGGGTGATGAAACCCCTCCTGTCCAAACTCTTCAAGCTTCTGGGGGAAGAGCACACCAAGCTCAAAGGCGTGCGCCGTGGCGCCGAGTTCATAGGAGATGAGATGCGCAGCATGCAGGCTGCGCTAGAAACTCTTGCAGATGAGGAGCAACTCGATCCTGAGCTGCGAATTTGGAGGGATGCTGTTCGCGAGCTTTCCTATGACATGGAGGACTGTGTTGATGACTTCGTGGCTCGTATCGACCACGATCTTGATGGACGCACGGCGTTTAAGAAGTTGGTTGACATATTGAAGAAGCCAAAATATCACCATCGGACTGCTAATGAGATCGAAAAACTTAAGACCCGTGCAACTGAGGCAAGCAAGAGGCACAAGAGGTATAATATTGTCCGGCCAACACCTGACACTAGCACTTGTGCCATTGATCCCCGGCTATCGGCACTTTATGTGGAGGTTGATGAACTTGTCGGTATTGATGGTCCTATGGATTATATCACCGACTGGTTTCAGTGGGAGGCTACTTCCACACAGGTTCAAGTGCTGTCTATTGTTGGTTCTGGAGGTCTTGGTAAGACTACTCTAGCAAACCAAGTCTATCATGCAATTGAAGACCAGTTTTCATGTGCAGCTTTTGTCTCCGTTTCTCGGAATCCTAATATGAGAAAGATTCTAAGAGATATTGCTAAAGGAGTGAGGGCCACAGATAACACACAAGATGATGACGTGCCGCAACTGATTGAAAAACTCAGACTTCATCTCAAAGATGAAAGGTAATCCTTATCACTGATAGTGATGTATTTGATGGCTGCTAGGATCTTTACAAATTATTTCTTCACCCATTCAGGAATTTGGCTTTACCTAATTTTGTATGTGGAATGGTAGAAGTGCTTCTTGCAAGTTGAATGCAGTAAACATGGTGATTTAAATTACTACGCCAATGCCTAAAATTTATCATTTCCTAGTTACCTGGACTTCTGTGTTTTTATTTATTAGAGGTGAAATGCCTGTAAATACACAAGTGCTACTTGACTTAGGTACTAGGTTTGATTATTGCAGGAATGTTTCTAGGATAAGTACCAGGATTCTAACAAACATGGCTTAATAATAATCTTGCATTGAGAATACTAGTTAGTTAGCAACAAACCTTCCTTGTTGAGAACTGGCAATCACTCTGTTGACAATCTTCTGTAAGATTCTAGTAATAGCTGAGCACAGTTAGTTAATGCTAACGATGTATGCAGTTTCTAACTGATTTTATGGGATTTAAATACATTGTGTTGCAGGTACTTTGTTGTAATTGATGATGTGTGGAACGTTGAAGAATGGAAAACCATTAGGCTTGCATTACTGAATAATAGCCACGGGAGCAGAATTATCACTACAACACGTAATAATGAAGTTGCTTCTTGTTGTTCATCATGTGGTGGTCGTGTTTATGAAATGGAACCTCTTAGTTTTGCTCACTCCAAAAGGTTGTTTCTGAGAAGAGCATTTGGTCCCGAGGATTCATGCTATTCTCATCTGGAAGAAGTCTCAGATGAGATATTAAGAAAATGTTCCGGCCTACCATTGGCTATTATTACTGTGTCTAGCTTGTTGGCTGATCAGCATGCAGAAGATGAGTGGAAAAGGGTGTTGGCTAATATTGGTTCTGCTCTTGCAAACGACCCTGGTGCTGGTAAGATGAAAAAGATATTATCTCTGAGCTACTTTGATCTTCCTCACCATCTGAGAACTTGTTTGTTGTACTTGAGTATGTTCCCAGAAGATTCTACTATCCTCAAACAACATTTGATACGTATGTGGATTGCTGAAGGATTCATTCGTGAAGAACAAGGGCGAAGTCGATATGCAGTAGGCGAGAGTTATTTTAATGAGCTCATTAACCGAAGCTTGATCCAGCCAGTTGATGCAGTGTTTGACCAGGTGGATTCATGCCAAGTTCATGACATTATTCTTGATTTCATCACATGCAAGGCTGCTGAAGAGAATTTTGTCACTTCATTCAATGATGTAGAACATGGGCATAACTCACATCACAGAGTCCGCAGGCTCTTTGTCGGGAATAGCAACGATGAAAAGGTTATCATAAGGACAAGCCCGATTCTCTCTCATGTTCGGTCGCTCACTGTATATGTGAATTACCCACCAGCTCTATTGGCTTTCCCACCAGCTCTTCGTGTCTTGGACCTAGGAAATTGCTGGTGGCTAGAAGATCATCATGTTGCAAGTATTGGAAAGCTGTTTCTTCTTAAATACTTGCGTCTTGCAAATGTTACCCTCCTCCCAAGAAAAATTGGAGAACTGCAGTATTTAGAAACACTGGACATAAGAAACACCAGCATTCTAGAACTGCCGCCAGCTGTTACATGCCTTCAACGGTTGACCAGTCTATATGTTCATGCCCACAACAGCTTTCCGGATGGAATGATTGGTAAAATGCAAAGCTTGGAAGAGCTAGAGACGTTTGGTGTCCGCTCTTATGAACAAGGGAAGTTACTGCAAGAGTTCAGCCAGCTAACCAAGCTGTGGAGGTTGCAAGTACTACTAGGCATGTTTGAATTGTGGGAAGGAACTGGCCGGATTGAGGACCTTCACAGTTACATCGGAACATTAATATCTTCATGTAACCTTCGGCATCTGCACATCCACAAGTGGAGCTCGGATGTGAAAACTTATTTTCCACTCTCACTGGAGTCGTGGTGCCCAACAACCTCGTGTAGCCTTCAGGAGCTCCAAATCACATACTGTTATATTGACAAGGTTCCAAACTGGATGAGATTGCTCCGAAATCTTAGGGAATTAGAGCTCTACGTCGTCAGCATGAGACCAGAAGATGTTACAATACTTGGCTCAGTACCAACTTTGCTTTTCCTCACGCTGAAGACTTTCAGTGGCACCGATGGAAGAATTCTCCTTCATGGGTTCAGTAACTTGAGATACTTGTTTCTGGAACTCCTTTACTGTGGGACCTCACTGGATTTTGAAGCCGGATCTATGCCAAGGCTAGAGCACCTCAAGCTTGAGTTCTGCGTGCATCGAATGAATTGCCTGAATGGTTCTTCCAATTTTGGTATCCAACACCTCTCTGCTCTCCGCAAAGTTGAGGTCTGTATTTCTTGCAACTTTGGCAATAGCAACAATCCGATGGCAGGTTTGGAATATTGCTTTGGCAAATATATTGGAAACCTTATTGAAATTGCCATCGAGAACCTTCCCAACTGCTCCTATCTCGATGTAGCATATGCAAATGTGGAATGTGAACATTACACAAAAATTGTAAGTTCCCTGCCAGAATCTCTAGCATTGGTTACTTTAGTTGATTGTATCAATTTGCTACTGCTACTGTATATTTATTTCTTCCATACCGGCCATACCGCACAGCCAGTAATTAGTTAAGTAAATCTATGCCTGTCACTGTTTGGGCTTTGTTTCCTTTTTCTTCTGCTTTATGAGTTTTTTATTCTGGTATTTCTAACAGGTCGTGGCAGACCATGAGAAAGAAGATGAAATAGGACAAGATGTGGAAGCACACCACTGGCATGTGCCAAGAAACAACGGGCGACTGTCGTTTGGTTACACAGAAAATGTAATTTCCCAATCCCTATCCACCCCCGAAGGCGTGTTCTTCAGGGCGATGACCTTGCTGGAGACTCACCTGCTGCCGAGACCGGTTATCCACAAGCGCCGCTGGAGGACAACGCTGAAGGAATCCACGCTCAGGACAATCAGCCATGTTGCCTCACGGAATGGTGGACGCCCTGGCAGCACCATTAGAAGCTGCACCAGGGTGCTGCTTCATTGGATGGGAATCTTCCAAGAGAACGAGGAGGCTGCAATCTCAGAAGAGGATCTTGATCGCTATTGGAGAGAGTTTGATCACCCTCTTGCCGAGCCCCAGATAGCCGCTTTGGTGGCTCTGTCTAGTTGGTCACTTCCTTGAGGACCAACTGACTCTGGTCGCCACTGCGGGCACGATGATGGTGGCCCTTGTTCCTGGTCGATCCTTTCCATGGTGGATCATGCAGCTGCAAGCACGGTGGTCGTGTGGAATGTGCGCAGCATGGAAGAAAGAAGTATTTGCAGCATGTTTCTGACAAGTCTACCTTAGTACTGTCTATTGTATCACTAAGGCCCAGTTTGGCACTAGGGTATTTGTGAGATTATCCCCATCGAACCCTTAATTATAGGGAGTGCAAAGTAGTAGGAGTACCCTTTTCACCCCGTGTTTTAATAACAGAATCATTAACTACCTTATTTATAGGGAGTGCAATGTCTACTACAGTACTGTAAAGAAACAATGTAGAGTAATTTTTTTTTGCGTTCATGTAAAAAAACAACAATGCCGTTCCTGTAGTGTCTACTATGGATTCTTTTTGCACATCAATGTGATCCCTTACTAAGACACATGACGTATTCTAATTTCATTTGCTAATATACACAACATGAAAACATATGCAAAAGAAGTACAGTACATGTGGCCCGCTAGCAGCCCTCACGACGGTGTTCTCATCATGAATCCTAGATCGACGGTGACAACCGCCTGCAGGGTCTTGTGGTGCGGCGCCGTGAGCTTCGTCGCTTCCGTCTGTGATGGCGGTTGCGGCGGCGGGGTGAGAGCTCCACGCCCTGGCTTCCTCGGAGTGTGCCCCACCGGCGACGGAGGTGGTGGTGGCTTATGGTTTCCGCGCGAATCACCTGCGTGCATGCATGTGTCATCGAAACACTATCTTTAAATACTCAAATCCTCCGTCGTCAGATCATCATCCCTACGAATAACATACTCGATTTTGGTACTGAAGATTATTTACCTCTGGCCACCTCCAAGATTGCCATGGAACAGCATACGAGAGCCAGCAGGAGGGCACCGCTGCGTGCGGGTGAGGAAGACGACAAAAAGCGCCCCATGATCGGTCACTCACCGGCTTCTCAATTGATCTCTTCCTGCGTGTTACTCCGTTTTATAGCTAGGGAGATCGGCACTTCGGAAGAGAGACCCTGCACTAGGCTGAGGACTCGGTGTGTAATCATGCTCCTATGGTCAAGGTCTGTCGGTCAAACAGACCCATCGGGTCTAGTCGCCCCTTGCGGCCAAGAGCAAGTACAATAGAGCTGACTTAGCTGGCTATAAGAGATAAAATATTATACTTTTGCTTAGATGAAGAAGTGAGAATAGGAGAGAGGAGATGAGTGGGCTCTTATGCAAGAGCCAGCTCTAGCACGTACTCCTAGGCATTTTATGAGAGTGAAAGGTGGCAGGGGCGGAGCCAGATTCAGTCCAAGGGTGGTGCTAATCCTTGCTTAGTGGTACTAGTTACCTAGAATTTTTATATTCATAGCCCTAAAATTTAACTTGTGTTGTTGTAGTGCACATGCAAGGCCGGTGCTAGAGCACCAGCAGCACCGGGCGCAGCTCCGCCCCTGAAAGGTGAGCCATATATTGATAAAGTAGTACAATCTTATAGTCTACTATTGTACATGCTAGCTATATGTTGACTATATATGACATGGCAAACTGTTATAGCCGGCTGCTGGCTGCACTATTGTTCTTGCTCTAATACTCCACTATGATATTTTGCGTGAGTTTCTCGAAGCCACAACAGCTTGCCTATCGCTATCATCCTTTTTTAAAAGTCCAGAGGCGCTCCTTTCTGGGTGACCGTGACTCCGTGAGCACGGTTAGGCCATATACAATGGGAATGCTTAGAGGAGGTGCTTACTAAAATAAACCAAGTATTTTGCTAAGCATTGGTGTTTATTTGTATAGAATAGGTGCTTAGTTAGGCATCTGTCTAGTCTATATAAGCACCAGTGCTTAACTAAAAACCGGTTTATTAACCTAAGCATCTCCCCTAAGCACCTAGCATTGTAGATGCCCTTACAGCGTGACCAACGCGCGTTACCCCGTGTGGGCCCCACCTTACAGGCTAATACTTCCATAATTATCTCTGTCCGTTATCTATACTTACTTATAACAAAGCCAATATTTTCTTTCTTAAAGCTACTCACAGAACGTACACGGATCAGCTGACACCGCTGGATGAGCCCCACTTATTAGGGTGTCTCCAATGTAGAAATAGCACTCGGTCTTAAGAGAAAAAGTTGCTTAAGACCCAGTCTTATACATTGTGTGACTCGACCATAAGCTAGAAATCGTTGAGGTCGGTCTTACCGTTGCTACCCGGCCACAAGGAATATAAAACGAATTTCTATTGGTTCTCTCTCTCGGGAGTGGAGACTTGGAGCAGGCTTTGCAAAGGAATTTGGTGAAGGGTTACAATGAATAGAAAAAGGGTAGTGGGACCTAGCTTATGGCCTATGAACGGTCTTAAACATTGTGAGTGGTTTGATTCATTACAACTGCATGCCATGGGGCTCAGCTTATGGCCTTCTTCAGACTTAAACATTGGAGACACCCTAACAGATAAAGAGTCCGGATTAATCGGATACTCCATCAATGGTGCGCTTAGCAATTAGCAATAACGGACCGCACTCATCCCGCAGAGGAAAAGAACTCCGCGCATTGCGTCCCCTAAATCTATTCTGTCTTCCTCTAATCTTCTAATCTAATCTGAAACAGTTAACCTTCGTATGCGATAACGCCGCCACGCGTGTCCGCCGGTGCCGCCCTGCCCTGCGCCGTCGCTTCCTTGCACCGCGGCAACGCCCTGCCCTGCGCCGTCGCTTCCTTGCACCGCGGCAACGGGCCAAAGCGACGCGGGCACCCGTCGTCTCGATGCACCACGAATCCGCCTACGAGTTCCCCTCTTCCGGCGCCCTCCAGCCCACGTGTGGTCGCCTCCGGGTTCAACGCGTGGACGCTTCGGCCCAGACGCCGCCGCCCTACTCGTCTGATGGAGTATCCCTCTACATCGCTTCATCAACTCTGGTCGCCGACATTCCTAATACCTCGCCTATCAGGAGCGGGATGCCGTGCAGCTTTCTGGCCTCTTCCCGCCAGGTTTCGGTGGCGACGTGCAGTCCCGCACCTTCACCCGAAGTATCCTTATGCAGATAGATTATGCGTGATTCAGTTAATTTGAATTTGTGCTAAATTAATTGTATCTGGTTCACTGGTTATTTGTTCTGAATTTTCAGATGCTCCACGTGCAGCGGTTGATGGCTTGATGCAAGCGAATCAGTAAGTTGACAGGGCCGGCGCCGCCGGCGCCGAGGAAGCTGAAGGTGCGAGCACATCGTTGGTAGGGGACTGATCCCCACAGCGTCACAGAGAGGGTAATGAAATTCATTAACCACTACCATAGCTTAGGCATTTGGAATTTTCTTCTCTCTGTTTTCTGCATGAGCGACTACCATGCATCCATGGCGTTTTCTAAGCAACCATGTGTTCGATTTTGGTGTGGAGTATAGCATGATTTTGGAATCTACGTACGTACAACTGATTGTGTCAGCGACCGCCCTAATGGGCTGGCCGGTGGGCCAACATTCTTGGGCTACGGCCTGCTCCAGAGCTAGACAAGGAGGAGACCGAGAAGCATATATACCAAGAGGACAACCACGAGAGACTTGGCTTGGAACTAGATGGAAAAGGCGGCTTCGGCCGAGGCGCCGGGCGAGGCGAGTGTTGCGTGTGTAGCTTGCTTGGCTTCCTTCTTCCTCCCTAGATCTCCTTTCTCCTTCAATCTCTCTGGAATTCATGCCTGTAACTCGAATCGATTGGAACTGAGTAGTGGTCTCTTACAAGTGGTATTCAGAGCCAGCCGATCCCTCCTCCAATTCCACAAAATCCCCCACAATTTTTTTTCCCCACCACCGGAAGCCATGACGCATGAGAGCGAGCTCATGAAGGCGATGCGCGATTTCGCCATGGCTGATCCGGAGGACTGCGACCGGGAGTGGGCTGCGTACCTCGCGCTGGCGAACAGGAAGGAGACCGCATCAGGTTCTTCCCCCACAAACCCTACCTCGCCCCTACCGCAGGACCGCGCCGGCGCCTCCGCAGTACCAGTGTTGGCTTCGTCATCGATGCGCTCGACCGCGTCCATGTCTGGCCCGAGCAGCGTCGTTCCCTCTCCGACAAATCCTATAAGTGCCACAACGACTCCATCAGCGACAAGATCGACAGCGGCCTCCGTACGCGCGTCGACATGTACGCGCGTTTCCGCAGTGGCGCCGTCTTCGCGTACCCCGAGCAGCGCCAGCACCACCGCCGGAATCTCCGAGTCCGCGGCCACGACCACCACTCCTGCCACGTCTGCTTCACACGACATCACCAAGGACAACCTCTCTCCAGGAGCCCGGCGCATCTACGACTACATCATGGGCCACTCCGACTACCTCGACGCCGACTCCACGACGCCAACCTCGACTGCTTCTCCGTGTGTCCCGAGCATCGTTGTCTCCATCGACGGAATTCTGGAGCCTGCGTTTGTGACCGGAACGCCTGAGACAGACCTCTCCTCCGTGACGCCCACCACCTGCTCGGCGGAATGTCCAAGCCACGACACTTCTGTACATGCGGCTGCACCCATCCAGACCGCAACAACCAAGTCGTCTACGACCACTGGCGGTGTTGTTCCCGAGCTTCCTGTACCTGAGGTTGCCGGCAACAAGTCACTTGACATGGACGCTATTGTTGACATTGCACCAATGGCTTCCATCTGCCTGCCTGGCGGTCCTGATCATAGCACCGATGGCGAACACCCCACAGTCATGTCCCTGTCTACCTGGAGTGTGCCACCTGAACACTTGCCAAGCTCAGTGCGTTCGACAGATTGTTCATGCCGCGGTGTCGAAACATCCTCAAATCTGCTACCAGTAGCATACGAGTTCAATATTAGGTCTACTATGACTGCAATTGCACCATGGCCACCACCCAGTTCCACTCGTGCAGCTGCCAAACCGTCTCATGTGGTCCAATATTGGAAGGGGCCTCAAACTACGCAGTGGGAGATTGCATGGCCAGCTACAGAACAGGCACACTCTATTCTTGGCAGTACGCACCTGTATCTTACCCTGGAGTGCTCCACTGTGATTTATTATCTAGAAATTGAGATCAAAAGCTTGGCTAGTCGTTCTATTTTTGCCAGTCCAAGACATTATCAAATGGAAGAATTTTCTGGTCTCGCTTTTGCTTGTGAGCTGCACTACTTAATTTCAGTTGTTGGCAAGCTCCCAGCTGCTCTTTCTGTGAAGTGGTGCTTGTATGATCTGTTTTGGAAGCTTTCCAGGTGGTGGGTAGCTTCTCAATATGTACGACCAGCTAATGCAACTTGTGATGTTTCCATCTGGCCGTGGATTACCAGCAAGCTCGCCAAAATGGAATTCCAGTTTTCCATTTCCATATTTTCAGTTAATTGCTGTCTTGCAAAGGTGCAATTTCTGTCATCTAGTAGAGCTCAAATGCATGTGGAATATAATTGTGGAATATCACTGAATTTGGTTGTCTATTCGGGGTACCTTGCTATGATGATTTCACATAAACGTTCTTGGATATGGATAACTGATTGTCATGACGCTGATGCTCTCTTGCTGCTAATATTTTGGCTTCATGTGCCTCATCTCCAATTGTTTCTGGAACTACTCTGTGCAGTGCAGGAGTCTATCAGCTTTAGCACCAGTAACTTTTTGGCCATTGTGAATGGGCTAGCAAAAGTACAACATTTTCTGCAAGGTAACCCTCCCTATCTTGAGCTGATGCCATGGTCGTGCAACCATTCACAGTTACAGTCTGCATTTCACTTTTACACTCCTGGGCGTATACTCTTTCCTTGTTGTGCACTGGTGCAATGGAAAATACACTGGATAATTCATCTTGTCTCGCTGAAATCCTGGTTCCATTATTGTTGGGCTGAGCATGAGTCTCTGTACAGTTGCGAGAATTTTCAGTGGAGCATTGCATGGTCACTCAGCTTCCCTCCATTCGAAGATTGGTTACTGCCTTATTCCACTCGAAGGGTATTTCTATCTAGCTCTGAAAAATGCCAAGGGGATATTGCAGGACTACTTGACCTGGCCTTAACTGAATGGAAACCATGGACTTTTGATGTCTACTCTTGGGCAGTCTGTCAAAGTGTTTTGAGTGATGGACCTGCTGCATCTATATTTTTGTGTCTTCGGGTTGCAACCCCGAGCCGTCTGAGTTCACATGATGAGTTCCATTCAAGCATTACCATTCTGCAGTTGCATGCTTTATTGAGGATGGTTCAGCTCAAACCTTGGCCTTCTTGGGAGTTGCTCTCAAGCGTTGCTACTGTGATTAGAAGTTTGGGGGTCTTCCATATTTTGGCCACCTCGGTTGTAATTTTGAAGGGCATCAATCACATATCTATTCCCTACATTGAGACTGTGGGCCTGTAGCCAACCAAAATTCCTTGTTACTCTCTACTGCCTGCGAAGCCTCTTGACATTACTGACAAGTGCGACCTTCTTTTCTGGAAGAAGCAGGCTGCTACTATTCAATCATCTCCAAACCTTGTTGAAAAATTAAAGCAGCCTTTTCAGATGCTAAAGAGTCTGAGTTTTGAGCTACTTCACTGGACAAACATCAGGCTCCTTGATCTGGAGTGCTCTGCTTGCTGCACAAGGTCTAGCCAACAATTCTTTGAATGGCACATTCTGTGGGATTCTTGTTCAGCTAGTGGTCATGGGAAATTCAGCTTTGCAGTATTGTCTAGTTGGGACATCGATAGTACCATTGACAGTGTGCTAGTGATCAAGCATAATTCTGAAGTGCTCATTTCATGGGATCCGGGTGGTCCAGCCCCTGTTCTTGATGTCGCCTTGCTCTTGCACCTGACATGGGACCCCGGTGGATATACACAACATCGGCTTGAGGGCAAGCCGCATTTTAAGGAGGGGGGATTGTCAGCGACCGCCCTACTGGGCTGGCCGGTGGGCCAACACTCTTGGGCTACGGCCTGCTCCAGAGCTAGACAAGGAGGAGACCGAGAAGCATATATACCAAGAGGACAACCACGAGAGACTTGGCTTGGAACTAGACGGAAAAGGCGGCTTCGGCCGAGGCGCCGGGCAAGGCGAGTGTTGCGTGTGTAGCTTGCTTGGCTTCCTTCTTCCTCCCTAGATCTCCTTTCTCCTTCAATCTCTCTGGAATTCATGCCTGTAACTCGAATCGATTGGAACTGAGTAGTGGTCTCTTACAGATTGATGTCCCATGAGAGCTGTGTTGCACATGTACAAGCAATTATCTATACGTCTCATGCCTTGGCATTCAGCTAAAGAGAAGTAGTATGTTTCGGTTATTGGTTGGGTGTCTCCCTTCTTGATTTATCAGGTGGCAGAGATCCAGGAAGAAGGATAGGCAAATTAAAATGATGACTAAGCAGTTGGAACTTCAGCTAAGACGCAAGGAGCTACAGTGTCCAACATTTAGTTTGATGATGCATAATATTTTTGCTTGATCAATGGTCTGGCTTGCAATATGGTAAGCTTAAAAGTTTACAATGTCCAACATTTTGAATAGCTTTTACTTGGTGCTCTGCACTTCATATTATATAACTGAGAGCTTAGCATATATTTCATACCGGCGAATTACATGCATCGGTCTCTGCTTTAATTACTGTGATACGTGTGGTCTGTAAGATTTCTTTGCAGAACGATACTAAGACTACTTATATTGGAGAGTAACATAGGTAGTAACATTAACAACATGCAATATCAACTAAGTATTTTGATGACGTGACATGTTATTAATTGAAGAAAGAGAGTGTAGTGGTAACTAGCTATGTTACCATCACATCACACATTTTAATACAAAATAACTCTATAAAATAGTAAATATGGTATTCTATGATACTAGAACTATGATACTAGAACTATGATACTACCCACTATGAAGGTAGTAACATGTGCATGTTAATACTTTATGTTACTCCCCGCTATGATTAGTCTACAAGCGATTTACACTAACAATATCTAGAATGATTGTTGTCAAGGTGTACGATGTGCCTTGGTGATACATAATTAGTGATAGCAGAATAAGTACAGACTAGAGACAATAAAGGGCAACAGCTTCACCACCTTCAATGGCGGCATCATGACGGTGAATGGAAATCAAAGTGAAGGAAGATCGTCGCCAAACATATGTTAACAATGCTGCTTGATGGTGCTAAAACGTGGTATGGTTGTTCTTGCTTGATACTTGTAAGGAAATTGGAAACGCATGTCAATTTCAGTTCAGATAGTTTAAATTCTTATGAGTAAACTATGTTCATGTGTATTATCTTTTTTTCTATGTTACTGTATGTCAGATTAGGTTATGTCAGTGTGCACTTATTTTGCCGATGGTTCATCTGTGTTTCTGGATGCCTTTGTTTAATAAAAGAAAAGATGTGTTCGGTGTTATATTGTTCCTTTGGAAAATTATTACATGAGAAATTAATAACATCAGTTATAGATAAATTGAAAATCTAAATAAAAATAATGGAAGGACATTCGTGCAGTTTTGCAAAGGCGTGCCTTGATTTGAAGAACTTGTTAGAGATAAATCATGAGACGGGGCTCTGTAAGTAAATTGACATGGACACAAGGCAAATTTGAAATATTTCCTTGACAATTGCCTTCGATACTTATGCATGTCACATTTGTTTTTGTATTTGTACACTAGCTATGTTGTTTCACGACATCTAGCATTTGTGATATCTTTGGCTAAATAATACATAGATACGTGCATTGCACGTGCCCGCTTACTAGTAACTATCTAAGACACGATCTCCTCGAACAGATCGTCTTCTCCTTCCTTCCCATCGAGCGAGAGAAAGAGAGCGACTGGAGCGGAGGCCGGCGACTGACCGGAGGTGGTGACGCCGCGACCGGCTACGGCGGATACTGCAACGGCGAGCAGGGATCGAGCCGGAGGTGGCGCACGACGCGGAGGCGGCGGCGCGGATGAAGGCGAGGAAGAAACTTAGGGATGGGGTGGGGAGGTCTGCCGGCGCCGGAGAAGAACAACACTCCAGGGCCTAGAGGGATGGCCGGGGTGGCGGCCGACCGGCGGAGGTAGTGGTTTGAGGAGGGTTGGGCGGTGAGGCGGCCGCGGGCGGCGGTGGCAGGCGGTCCGACCGGCGGTGGCTGCGGGGGCGGAGCGGTCTCGAGGGCGGCAGCGGCATGTCCTTCTTCCTCCTCTCTGGCCGGCTCCTAAGATCGTCCCTCTCCTTTTCTTTCATCCTTTGCCTCGCACGTTCCTCTCCATATCGGAAAATCGCACGGGGAGACGGTCACCCATAAGATAGCATCGCCCTTTTGAGTCTACCCCACCAGGAAAGCACCTGCCAGGCATTTTCCGGTTTGCTGATGCACTCGGGCCTGAGCGGGCTTGATGTCTACGCATGCTTCTATTCTTGTAGACAGTGTTGGGCCTCCAAGTGTAGAGGTTTGTAGAACAGCAGCAAGTTTCCCTTAAGTGGATCACCCAAGGTTTATCGAACTCAGGGAGTAAGAGGTCAAAGGTATCCCTCTCAAGCAACCCTGCAATTATGATATAAGAAGTCTCTTGTGTCCCCAACACACTTAATACACTTGTCAGATATATAGGCGCACTAGTTCGGCGAAGAGATAGTGAAATACAAGTAATATGGATGATTATAAGTAGTAAATGCAATCTGAAATAAATATCGCTACGAGCAAACATGTAACAGAACTGAATGTAAACGGTGTTTCAATGCTTAGAAACAAGACCTAGGGATCATACTTTCACTAGTGGACACTCTCAACAAAGATAACATAATTGAACACATAAATATCTATCTTCACTATGCTATTCTAAACTATTCTCCGATGGATAATAAACACTAATCATGTGTAGGGCTACGAAGCACTCCTCAAAGTTCGCATTTCCCCAAACTAGATTGCCCCACACTATCACCATGAGCGCACTAGATGGTTCCAACAAACACCAACAATTCATAGAGACACTAGCCAAAGAGACACACATAATGCACACACTGTCACCTTCACATCATGGTACAAGGTGTCTCCGGAGATTATAATAATAAAGCACTGGAGTAGCATAATACATGAAGAACAACATCTACCAATTCAACTAGATACAAAGCTCACGATCACATATAGATCACATCATGGGAGCGAGAAGTGAACCACATAGCTACCGGTAGAGCCCTCAGCCCCGATGGAGTCGATGGAGTCAATGGAGATGGCTATGGGGGCACTTCCCCGTCCCGACAGGGTGCCGGAATAGAAACTTCTGTCCCCCAAAATTGGTCTTCAATGACGGCGGCATTGTGGAACTTTTCTGGGAAAACATCGATTGATTTAGGGTTTTCACGTCGGAGGCTTTATATAGGTGGAGGGGCGATGTCAGAGGACCCCCGAGGGGCCCACACCTGGTGGTGGCGTGGCCAAGGGGGCACCCGCGCCACCAGGTGGTGTGGCCACCTCGGTGCCCTCCTCCGTCTCTACTTTGGACTCCGTCTTGTGTCGGGAGAAATAGGAACTTTGGGCTTCGTTTCATCCAATTCCGAGAATATTTCATGTGTAACTTTTCTGAAACACAAAAATAGCAGAAAATAGGGAACTAACACCGTGGCATCTCGTTAATAGGTTAGTTCCAGAAAATGCATAAAAATTCCATGAAGTGTAAACAAAACACAAAGCAATTGATGTAAAACAAGCATGGAGTATCAAAAATTACAGATACGTTTGAGACGTATCAAGCATCCCCAAGCTTAACTCCTGCCCGTCCTCGAGTAGGTAAGTGATACCTAAACAATAATTTTTGAGGTGACATGCACCAACACAATCTAGATCAAAACGATGTAAAGCATTGAGTGCTGATATCAAAGTACTCTAAACATGGGCATAAAAGATATAATCTTGACAATAGAACTTAGCAACAATGTTATAACATGAAAAGTAACACAAACAAAAGATCATGAGTAATAATGCATTGAAAGTCAATTGTTTGTTTCGAGCATATAGGAAGACATAGCAAAGTGGTATTAAACTTGTCCCTCATGGAGTAGCAAAACATAAATGCATAGGACACCTTCAAGTTTAAGAGGGTGACTAGATACAAATAATTTGAGAACAAGCAATACCATAATCATGAATCAATCAATAATAAATTTTGGGACCATGCACATTATACTCAGAATGACAACTATGCTCTCTTAGACGATGCATAAAGGTAGAAGGTGAAGACTCAACATAAAAGTAAAAGAAAGGCCCTTCGCAGAGGGAAGTAGTGATTGCAAGTTTTTATACACCTTCCAAAAATTATGGTACTTACTAGCTTTGAGCTCTCATTGCCCCCATCATAGGCATCTTGTATCGTTAAGGTTAATGCGAGTACAAATATGAGGCATATGCTTGACAAATCATAAGTTGAAAATCTCATGTCCCGTGAATACGAGTACTTAAACAATGCTAATCGAGTTAGGTCTCAAGCAAGTTCTTGTCATTGTAAGCATACATGTATCATTGAGAATGCCAACGGGATACCTCTTGCCCGATGACATAGAAATTAGCCCACATCAAAATGACAAGACAAACCGACAATGGACACCTCGGCATCTCTTTTATTTACCATTGGGTATAGCTTTTTATTTTGAGATGCATCATCGAATGTCCACTATGGGTATGTTGTAAATTTCCACCATGAATGATGCATGGCTTAGATTAGCGGCCCAGACGTTTCTCTAACACATATACAAACTCCATGAACTCCACAAGTTTCCAACTCCTTTCACACAGATAAGCATCCATAAACAAAAGATCATAATATCAACTTAAATAGTAATAAGTGCAATGTTGAAAGCGTGCCCCATGACAGCATGGCTGAGCTAACTCTCAACTTATAACTTGCAAGCATATAATCAACATAAAGGAGCCACAATGGTCAAGTTTATTAAGTGCTAGAAAGTAAATATGCTGTCAGGTTCGTGAGAGCTTTACTAATTAATTTTCACATAACAAAAGTTTAATTTGGAAGATAGATAAAAGCAAGACGAATATACTTGGAATAACAAATTGCTAATAGGTAGATATGGTGGACACATTGGAAAAACTTTGGTTTTTGGTAGTTGGATGCACGAGAAGTATTCCCTCTTAGTACAGATGAAGGCTAGCAAAAGACTGGGAGCGACCAACTAAGAGAGCAATAACGGCCATAATCATGCATAGCGATAAAACATTATTAACCAAAGCATAAAGTGGTATCACAAGTCAAAAACCAAATGATCATAGAGGCTTGAGGCGACTGGTTAAAGTCAAACATGGTGTGAGCATGCGCCAAGTCAACCCAAATAAAACATCAAAGGAGAATACCACAATAATATGCTCCCATAAGATAAAAACAACGCAAGATTCTTTCAAAGGCATATTAAGCACTCTCAGTAATTTGAGACAAGTCATGCTACAACAACAACAACTAAGCATATAATCAAAATAATACCAAGCATGACATGCTAAAGTCTAAGCCACAGTCTAAACAAGCTCCCAGTTGTACCACTATAGGCATGAAACTTTTTTCTCTTTTCCAACACCAACCAACCTTTTTGAAAAAACTCTTAAAGATGAAAACCAACATAGACCAGAGGTCTAAACACACCTAGCTATGAAGAACTAACAATTTTTAAAAAAAATCAAGGTGAAAAACGAAAGCTAAACGCAGTACTAGAAAAAGAGAACACTCGTTGAACGATAAGAGTGAAAACTAGAGTGTTCTTGGCAATGAAAAACGGAGCGTGTCTCTCTCCAAAACAAACATGGTGTGATCCAACCATTTATTACAGCAAAAAAAACAAAACAAAACTGAAAGCAAAAATAAAGATGCTCCAAGAAAATGCATAGTACATGAAGCAATAAAAATATAGTGTCTTGAAAGATGACATGATATTTGTTGATGAAGAAGGGGTGCCTCGGGGCATCCCCAAGCTTTGACGCTTGTACTTCTTGGATATTTCTTGGAGTGACTTGGGCATCCCCAAGCTTGAGCTTTTGTCCATACTTCATCTCAGCTCATCATTCTCCTTTCCCTACACTTAAAAACTTCCTTCATACAAAACTTCACACAATTCTTATTAGCAACATTAGTGTATGCAAGATAGTAAATCCACACTTTGGTTCAGTTTCAACTCAAGTATAACACCTATTACAGCATAAGATACTGTAGCAACTTCCTCAAAAGTTCTGTGATCAAAAGAACTCAAAAAGAAAGAGATCAAGAGGCAAACGCAAATAGTGGCAGAAATCTGTCAAAATAGAACAGCTGGTAAAGATCGATTTTTTTGAAAATCCTCTGTTGCTCAAATCGAAAAGTGCAAAACTAATGAAAGTTAGACAATAACCTGGGCATGTGCACAAGAAATCGCAGATCAAAAAGACATTCTGAGAATTTTCATGAATTTTTACGGTACAACGCAGAAATCTGTTTCAGGACAGCAACTTCCCCAAATCTTACCTTCCTCCAATTAGAGGTTCTTCTTGGCACAAAAACGAAATAAAAATGATAAGGAGAAGTCATTACAGTAGTAATAACTTCCAAGACTCAACAAAAAGAAAAAGTACTGAAAGGAAAACATTGGGTTATCTCCCAAGAGTGTTTTTCTTTAACGCCTTTGAGCTAGGCGTGGAAATTTGAGAAGATGCTCACATAAGCGCCTGAAAAGAGCTTAAGGCAAAGGCGCCAGAAAAGAACTGGAAGCAAGAGAGAGCATCAAATGGCAAATATGAAACACATTTAAGTCTAACCCACTTCCTATGCATAGGAATCTTGTAAGAAAAAAAATCAAAGAAGCACATAGTAACAAGCATGGGTAGATAAAACAAGTGCAACTTCAAGAATTTCAACATAAATAGGGAAACTTAATATTATTGAGATGCATAAAACCATGTTTCCCTATCTCATAATAACTTTCAGCAGCATCATGAACAAAATTAACAATATAACTATCACATAAAACATTCTTATCATGAGCCAGATGTATAAAAGAATTAATACTCCCCACATAAGCATAATCATTCTTATTAATCATAGTTAGAGCAAATTCAACAATATGACTATCAATATTATTCTCATCACCATAATCATCAAAAATAGGAGGCATATTGTAATCATACCTTATTTTCTCCTCAATAGTAGGTAGACTAAAAATATCATACTCATCATTGTAATCATCATAAATCGGAGGCATGGTATCATTGAAATAAATTTTTGCCGATGAAGAAGGGGTGCCTCGGGGGCATCCCCAAGCTTTGACGCTTGTACCTCTTGGATATTTCTTGGGGTGACATGGGTATCCCCAAGCTTGAGCTTTTTTCCGTACTTCATCTCATCTCATCACTCTCCTTTCCCTACACTTGAAAACTTCCTTCATACAAAACTTCACACAATTCTATTAGCAACATTAGTGTAAGCATGATAGTAAATCTACTCTTTTTGTTCAGTTTCAAACTCAAATATACCATCCATTAAAGCATAATATACTGTAGCAACTTCCTCAAAAGTTCCGTGATCAAAAGAACTAAAAAAGAAAGCGATCGAGAGGCAAACACAAATAGTGGCAGAATCTGTCAAAACAGAACAGCTGACAAAGATCGATTTTTTGGAGGACCTTCTGTTGCTCAAATCGAAAAGTGCAAAAATAATAAAAGTTTTTAAATAACCTGGGGCATGTGCACAAGAAATCTCAGATCAAAAAGATATTCTGAGAATTTTCACGAATTTTTACAGTGCAGCGCAGAAATCTGTTTCAGGACAGTAACTTCCCCAAATCTTAGCTTCCTCAAATTAGAGGTTCTTCTTGGCACAAAAATGAAATAAAAATGATAAGGAGAGGTCATTAAAGTAGTAATAACTTCCAAGACTCAATAAAAAGAAAAATTACTTAAAATAAAACATTGGGCTATCTCCCAAGAGTGCTTTTCTTTAACGCCTTTGAGCTAGGCGCAGTAATTTGAGAAGATGCTCACACAAATACCGAAAAGAACTTGAAGCAAGAGAGAGCATAAAAAAGCAAATACCAAACAAATTTAAATCTAAACCACTTCCTATGAAAAAAGAGTCTTGTAAAGAGACAAGTCATGAAAGCACAAAGCAACAAGCATAGGAAGGCAAAATAAGTGCAACTTCAAGAATTCCAACAAAAAGAGGGGAAACTTAATAATATTGAGATGCATGAAACCATGTTTCCCTCTCTCATAATAACTTTCAGTAGCATCATGAATAGAATTAACAATATAACTACCACATAAAACATCCTTATCATGAGCCATATGCATAAAAGAATTAATACTCCCTACATGAACAATCATAGTAGGAGCAAATTCACCAAAATAACTATTCTCATCACCATAATCATCAAAAATAGGAGGCATATTGTAATCATACCTTGCTTTCTCCTCAATAGTAGGTGAACTGAAAATATCATACTCATAATTGTAATCATTATAAGCAATAGAATAGCTATCTTCGCAAATGTGTTCACTTGTAAACATATCATCATTGGAAGGAATATGGATAGCACTAATAGTACACCAATTATTAACCTCAACATTTTCAAAATTGGTACCAAAAAGATTTTCAATATCAAAAGTAGAGTGCTTTTCCCAATCATGATCACTACTATAGGTAACAGGCATAGGAACATCATCGAGTTCAGACTCATCAAAAACTATAATAGGAGCAACATGCTTAGGGGAAGATACCGTTTCCTCTCTCCTTTTACTCCTCCTCCTCTTCTTCTTCTTCTTCACTTCTTTAGGAGTGATACATCTCAAACGTATCTAGAATTTTTGATGCTCCATGCTTGTTCTTACACCATTTGCTTAGTGTTTTGTTATACTTCGTGGCGTTTTTATGCATTTTTTGTAACTAACCTATTAACAAGATGCCACAGTGCTAGTTCCCTGTTTTCTGCTATTTTTGTGTTTCAGAAAAGTTACATAGGAAATATTCTTGGAATTGGATGAAACAAAAGCCAAACCTCCTAATATTTACCGAAGCTTCCAGAAGTCCAAAGAGGAGACGGAGGGGGGCCACGGGCTGGCCACACCATAGGGCGGCGCGGCCAGCCCCTGGCCCACGCCCCCTAGTGGTGAGGCCACCCTGGCCCACCTCTGACGCTGCCCCTTCGCCTATAAAGACCCCCCGACGGGAAAAACCTAAACACCCGATCAATTTTCCAGAAACACATTGCGATCCGCCGCCGTCATCGACCCGAGATCGGGAGGGTCCAGAAGCTCTTCCCGGCACCCTGCCGGAGATGGGAATCGCCACCAAAGGTCTTCTTCATCGCCATGCTTGCCTCCGGCGCGATGAGTGAGTAGTCTACCTTGGACTATAGGTCCATAGCAGTAGCTAGATGGTTGTCTTCTTGTGGCGACCTCAAATTTGTTAACAAATTCGAAGTGCCCGTTATGTATTCCACCGCAATCCCAGAATCATTGTTGCGATATACATAACGTAGTTGGTAACCAGTTCCATCGACATTACAATACGATAATTCCAATACAATGGTCATATAGACCAAGTCATATTACAACACAATATAGCAGCGGAAATAACGTCTTCGGCCCATGCCTTCTCCCTACAGGCAATTGGCGACTCACGGAGACGAGCTTAGTTCTGGTACTCTTCTTCATACCCTTCCTCCTGGTATTCCTCCCCATAGTCTGGCCAAGTTGATAGCCAGGGACACAGCCGTGAGTACATTGGATGCACTCGCAAACCATCTTGTAAATGAAAAGATGAAGTAGATATGCAAGGTTGGGTATAGTGGACTAAGCACTCAGTTGATTTGCAAAAGCTAGTTTTTTTATTCCCAAGAATGCTCATTTGTAGAAAAGAGGTTTAGTTCTCTAAGTTCATTCTAAAGAGGAACTTCAATGTGTCAAGATCAAGGTCAAGTCATGTCAATTCAAGTTCATGTCCTTCACCAGGTTCACCCTTGTTATTTTTTTATTCTTGACAAAAGCCAGGTAGAGTTTGCCAACCGTCCATGACCGAGGACTCGGCTATTCGAATAGTTTGAAACCTCTGCAGAGGGGTACACTTTACCCACAAGATTCGATACATCTGCCGGGAGAAATCCACGGTTCGCTATACACAAAGGTATGCGGCTTTCAGATAATCAAACAAATTCTTTCACTTGCTCATCCTAGTATAGGATCCTTCCCTAGAGCCCGGGATACGGACTTCCCGCTCCGGCGCCTCTAGTTATGCCCATCCCGGAGACCGGGTTAGTGGAATCCACTTGGTCAAGAAGTATCCGCCCGTGGAGTCCTTCCATGAAGATTTTATGCAAGACCTCCCATACTAAGATCAACAAGCTACGGATTAAGCCCCTTCCCATATAGGGGTAACGTGGTTGTACGGTATAATTGGCACCCATGTACATCACTCGTTGTCAATTGAGAAATACATTCCATAGTTCTTAGTCAAGATTATTTTCTTTCATAAAGCCATCATGTAGGAGCAATCTCCCATTTCAAGTTTCAATGTCAAGTCACCACCTTTCAAATGGGGTTCCTCCAGAGATAACCTCAACTTTTATTAGCGACTAAGCAACTACATTGAGTGATGGTACTACTACTATGGTTGGATAAACTCAGCTTGATGCTCTTGATAACCAAGACATCAATATGCTTCTATCATTCTACTCTAGCAATTCAATCATGCAATTTACTTCTATCATTCTACTCTAGCA
Source organism: Dactylis glomerata (assembly GCA_007115705.1). Taxonomy (NCBI): domain Eukaryota; kingdom Viridiplantae; phylum Streptophyta; class Magnoliopsida; order Poales; family Poaceae; genus Dactylis; species Dactylis glomerata. The sequence continues at coordinate 1,466,112 of QXEO01000639.1, forward strand.
ATTCAATCATGCAATTTACTAAAAACAAGTAGAATGCAATATTAAAACTAGGTAGTGGGAGTATGAATCAAAAGATGGCTTGCCTTGGTTGGCAAAGTGTCCGGGGTTTTCTTCTTCTTCTTGATAATAATAATCCCCTCCAATATCCTCCTCGGCAACACTAGCGTCTAATAACGAACAAACACCAAACACACCATCACTTCATCAAGCTAACAACACACCAAGCACACATCTTTGTTTACTAACCAAGCATTTAGGTTGCATTGTTGTGGGGTTAGATTGTAAGTTTTTCTTCTAAGTTTTTCTTCAAGTGTGCAAGCTAGATTCTTTACTAAGTATCATAAGTGGTTCACTTGTGCAGCATTGGTGTTGATTTAGGGTTACTGAGACAAGTTTAGGTGGGAATGATCCACTAAGTGAAATGGGTAAAGAGGGCAATTAATTCTAAGTGTGCATTAGGGCTCTATCATTTTATGCTAACAAATAGGTTTGGGTTCGGGTCTAAATGGTCACACTAATATGGTTTGGGTAGATTAGTGTTGACTAATAGTAAGAGGGGTCATTAGTGAGTTCACATTTTAATTTTCATGATTATTGATGGCTTAAATAATTTTCTAGAAATCTTTCATTAATTAACAAGTTATGGTCACACTATTCATAACCAATTTTATTCTTAACTGATTTTGAAATCTAACCAGTACTATTGGATAGAGTATTTTCTAAGCTTTCCAACGAATATTTATTTGCTAAATTTGGATTCCTAAAACTCTAGGAATTAAAGTTTGAAATTTGTATCTGAAACAAATTCGAAATAAATAAAAAAAGGGCGGGAGTTTATTTAAAAACGAAACGGACCGAAACGTGAAACGAGCCGGGCCCTATTCCGAATCAAGCCGAACGGGCCGGCCCATACCGTTTCGCGCAGGGGAAAGGAAATAAAAACGGGACTGACAGGTGGGGTCGCGATGTCAGATCTAATTACGAAACCCGAATCGGTATGCTATCGTCCGATCGCGATCCAACGGCTCGGGGTCTTTCTTCTTCCTCAACACGGGCGGGATCTCACCTGCGAGCAGCGACGGCGTTCGACGGCGACGTCGGGGCGTAGAGGAAGCGAAACTCGACGGCGATGTTCGGGATCGGCTGCGGTGCTCCTCCTCCTCCGATTCCCTGCAGAAGCTGGCCTCCAGGTGGTCGGACGCGGCGGCGCTCCGCCCGTCCAGTACTGCGCCGGCGAGGTCGGCTACGGCGAACTAGGGCACGAGGGAGAGAGTGGCGATGTCTGGGAGGTAGAGGGGAGTGAGGTGAGTCTCTGCGTTTGATCGACGGGGCCTTTTTATAGGCCGAGGCGGCAGGGACAAGCTCGGCCAGAAGCTCGCCGTTGCGGGGGTCCTGGCGGTGCGTGAAGCTTCCTCCGGTCACGGCGGCCACGCTCGCGTGCTGGGGAGTTACTGGGTCGGCCGCGGGGGACTGTGGGTCGCCTCTGGCGCCTTCCAGGCGGTCGGCATCGCGCGGGACAGTGGGTTCCTGGGAGGGGGTCCTGGGCATTTTCTCCTCTTCTCCTCCTTCTTCCATGGCTTGGGTCGGGGCAGAGGGGGCTGGAATCGATCGAGGCGCGGCCAGGGGGCATGGCTACAGCACTTGGCCGAGCTCGAGCAGTGCAGCACAGTGAAGTTTGGTTTGATTTAAATTCCTGCTGCCAGTGTTCGACGAAATGCTTCCAAGAACTCAAAATTCGAATTTTTCAAATTTGCCACTTTGGGTGCTCATCATATTGGATAAGGTACCCTGGCATATTTTTGTTCTGGAGAAATAATGAGTTTTGCAAAAATTTATATTTCAAATTTGAAATGGTTTCTGTTTCAGATTCAAACTTTGGCTCAAGTTTGAGTGGTGTTCTGGTTTGAAATTTTGGTAGATCTTTGTTGGTTGAGTTAGTCCATAACTTGGTTAAGCTCAACTAAAAGGTTAAACCTGCAGGTGAGCTGTAGATTTCTTAATATAAGGGCTCAAAGTGGTGTAGTCATTAACAGTTTCTAGATCATATTAACTTTATCTCTTTCTTACCTATTTTTATTTGTGGTTCTTTTGGTTCCTAATATCTTTCTTAGTTGTTTCTATTGGTTCACTTAGAATTGTTTAACCAATGCTCAAGCAAAAAGAACACACATAAAATCATAGAAATACAAATAAAGAGAATGCAAGTATGCATGCAATATTGCAGAAAAAGTTTTATTTGGGTCCAATTTTTGACTCTTTATTTAATAAGAGTTGGGTTACAAATTCTGAGTTGTTACAATCTTCCCCCCTTAAAAAGAATCTCGTCCCCGAGATTCACTAATTAAGAACTGAAAAGATTGGGAAATTCTTTCTGAAGATAATCTTCTCGTTCCCAAGTGGCTTCCTCTTCGGTGTGATTACTCCACTGAACTTTCAGAAATTCGATGCTTCGGGTTCGAGTGGTTCGATAAGCTTCCTCAAGGATACGGATAGGCATTTCACGATAGGTCAAGTCCTTGTTGATGTCCACAGAACGGTGATCAATATTCTTGAAGACTTCGGGCTTCTCCGGAACTTCAAGACATTTCCGAAGTAATGACACGTGAAAGACATCGTGTACTTCAGACAATTCAGGGGGCATTTCCAACTGATAAGACACTTCTCCTCTGCGGTCTAGTATCTTGAAGGGTCCAATATATCTTGGGGCAAGCTTTCCTTTTACTTGGAATCTTTGCATTCCCTTGAGAGGTGATACTCTAAGATAAACAAAATCTCCAATCTGGAAGATCAATTCTCGACGTCTCTTGTCGGCATAACTCTTTTGTCTTGATTGGGCTGCCTTGAGGTATTCACAAATTATGCGAACTTTCTCCTCGGCCTCTTGCAGCATATCTGGTCCAAAAATCTGGCTGTCTCCGGTTTCTGACCAATTCAGAGGGGTTCGACACTTTCTTCCGTACAAAGCTTCAAAGGGGGCCATTTGCAAACTGGCTTGATAACTGTTGTTGTAGGAAAACTCCGCGAAAGGCAGACAATCTTCCCACTTAGCTCCATAAGCTAGGACACAGGCTCTCAACATATCTTCAAGTATTTGATTTACTCTTTCAGTCTGTCCATCAGTCTGAGGGTGGTAAGCGGTGCTGAAGGCTAACTGGGTTCCCAGAGCTTGATGTAAGCTTTTCCAAAATCTCGAAGTGAATTGGGTTCCTCGATCGGAAACGATGGTTTTAGGAACTCCATGCAAACTGACAATTCTGGATAGGTACAGATCTGCTAGCTGATCTGAGCGATGAGTGGTCTTGACAGGAATAAAGTGGGCCACTTTGGTTAGTCTATCCACAATGACCCAAATAGAGTCATTGCCACGGCTAGACTTTGGAAATCCAGTGATGAAATCCATTCCAACAGATTCCCACTTCCATTCCGGAACTTGCAAAGGTTGCAGCAATCCTGCCGGACGTTGATGTTCAGCCTTGACTCTTTGACAGATATCACACTTGGATATAAATGATGCAATCTCGCGCTTCATTCCATGCCACCAAAATTGTTCCTTCAAATCTTGGTACATCTGAGTTCCACCGGGGTGGATGGAGTAAGGTGTCTCATGGGCTTCCTTCATAATTACTTCCTTCAATTCTGAGTCAGCGGGCACACAAATACGGCCTTTGTACCAAAGAACTCCTTGATCATCTTCTTCAAATCCTGGCACCTTGACGGAACCAATTCTGCGCTTGATCCCTTCAATACTCTCATTTCCCTTCTGGGCTTCTTTGATTTGGCTCATCAAGGTGGGCTGAAGCTCAAGGTTGGCTAAGAATCCTTGACTGACTAGTTCCAATCCAAATTTTTCAAACTCTTGGTGCAACATAGGTTGCTCTTCCTTGATCATCATATTCAACGAGCATGGCTTCCTACTCAACGCATCTGCCACTACACTAGCCTTACCGGGGTGGTAATGAATTTCCAGATCATAATCCTTGATCAACTCTATCCATCTCCTTTGCCTCATGTTCAACTCCTTCTGGGTGAATATATACTTCAAACTCTTGTGGTCAGAATAGATCTCACAACGGTTGCCCATCAAATAATGCCTCCAAGTCTTCAAAGCTAGAACCACGGCTGCTAACTCTAGATCATGGGTTGGATAATTTTCTTCATGAGGTTTAAGCTGCCTAGAGAGGTAAGCTATGACCTTTCCTTCTTGCATCAGTACGCAACCAAGTCCAAGTTTGGAAGCGTCGCAATAGACATCAAAATTCTTGGTGATATCGGGCATGGTTAGGACAGGGGCGGTCACCAATCGCTTCTTGAGCTCTTGAAAACTCTCTTCACACTTAGGGGTCCATTCAAACTTCTTGTCCTTCTTCAATAATTGGGTCATCGGACGGGCAATACTGGAAAATCCTTCGACAAACTTGCGGTAATATCCCGCTAATCCGAGAAAACCTCTAACTTCCATTTGAGTGGTAGGGGCTTCCCATTCCAGGACTGATTTGATCTTCTTGGGATCTACCGATATTCCTCCTGCTGACAGCACATGGCCTAAGAATCCAACCTCCTTCAACCAGAACTCACATTTACTGAACTTAGCATATAGCTGATGCTCTCTTAGGGTTTCTAGAATTAATCTCAAATGGGTTGCATGCTCTTCTTCGGATTTGGAGTAGATAAGAATGTCATCAATGAAGACAACAACAAACTTATCCAAGAACTCCATAAAAACCTTATTCATGAGATTCATGAAATAAGCAGGGGCATTGGTCAATCCAAATGACATCACGGTGTACTCATACAATCCGTATCGGGTAGTGAAGGCTGTTTTGGGGATATCCGTTGCACGGATCTTCAGTTGGTGGTATCCAGTTCTAAGATCTATCTTCGAGAATACTCTTGCTCCAGTTAATTGATCAAACAAATCTTCGATCTTCGGGAGAGGGTACTTGTTCTTGATGGTCACATCGTTAAGCTTGCGATAATCAGTGCACAGTCGGCTAGAACCGTCACTTTTATCCACAAACAGAACGGGTGATCTCCAAGCAGAAGAACTTGGTTGAATTAATCCTTTGCTCAAGAGGTCATCCAATTGTTTCTTCAACTCAACTAATTCAGCTGGGTTCATACGATAGGGTCGTTGGGCTATTGATCCAGTTCCGGGGATAAGCTCAATGATAAACTCAATATCCCGATCCGGTGGCATTCCGGGTAACTCATCGGGAAAGACATCTGGGTATTCACAGACGATGGGGACTTGCTCCAAAGTCGGTCCTGAGATACTTTTATGACATCTGGTGGTTTGGGGTGGTTTTACGGACACATGCTTGACTATGATTCCATTGCTACTCTTCATGGTGATGGTCTTTTTGGCACAATCTATCACTCCTTGATGAAAAGACATCCAATTCATACCAAGAACTACTTCCAAACCCTTAGTTCCCAACACTATCAAATCGGCTAAGAAAGCTATCCCATGGATTTCTATGGGCACTGCCAAGCAAGTACAACTAGCTTTTGTTACCGACCCGGGAATTTGCACAGACATGACCTCTTTCAAGGGTGTGGGTTGAAGTCCACTTTTATCAACGAATAATTGGGTAACAAATGAGTGTGAAGCTCCAGAATCAAACAGGACTCTTGCAAGAACTGAGTTAACAGGGAACATACCAAGCACGACGTCTGTTGCTTCCTGAGCTTCTTCAACATTCATGTGATTCAGACGGCCTCGAGAGTGAGGCTGGTTCCTTGGTGGATAGTTCTTGCCATTTCCCACACGACGCTGTTGCTGAGCAGGAGCAGCAGTCTTGGATGCATCATTCAGCTTCTTGGGGCACTCATTGGAGTAATGCCCTTTTAGTCCACACTCATAACATGTAACACCAGACTTGTCACCAGGCTTGGGTAACACAGGGGCGCCATTTGGCCTTGGAGTATTGGTGTTGAAGTTGTTGCCACTAGGTCTTGGGGGTGCACGGTTGAAGTTGTTGCCGGGTGGGCGGTTAGGATAGTTGGGACGCGGAGCAGGTGCAGACTGCCTCATTGGTCTAGGGGTGAAACCCATTGGTGCATTTCCCCTTGGCTTCTGCGAGTTGCTCGGGTTGCCTTGATACATCATACGGCGCTTGCGGTTCTCGGTAGCTTGCTTGAGTTTGCCTTCCATCTGAATGGCAGAGTCAACCAATGACTCCAGGTCGGCAAAGGGAATACTAACCAGGACACATTGCATCTCATCATGAAGTCCATCCAGAAACCTTTCTTGCTTCTTCTCAGTGGTGTTGGTGTCATCTGGGGCATATCTAGACAAGGTAAGGAACTTGTCACGGTAATCCACCACAGACATGGAACCTTGCTTCAGATTTCTGAATTCATCTCTCATCCTTTTAACCAATCCCATAGGAACATGGGCTTTGCTAAACTTGCTCTTGAACTCCTCCCAAGGCATCACATACCCTGGGGCTTGCATTGCACGGGTACTGTCCCACCAAGCTCTTGCTGCTCCAGCAAGATAGTGGGTGGTGTATAAGACCTTCTCATTTTCACCAACTTCAGCGACTGCCAAGTTGTTCTCCATGGTACGAAGCCAATCATCGGCATCTAAGGGCTCTTCAGACTTAGTGAATATAGGAGGGTTGGTGTTCTGGAAACTCCTTAACTTGGATCGGTGCTCTCCATGGCCATGGTTTTCTCCTTCACCATTGCCATTTCCATTGTTGTGGCTCGTTGCCATCTGGGTTAACTGCTGAAGAGTGGCCAAGTTGGCTTGGCGCTCAGCTCGGGCTGCTTCCCGGTCTTCCATGATCAACCTTAGCAATTCGGCCATTTCCGGGTTCGGGGGTGGGGGTGCTCGCGGCATCTGAAGATAAGGTGCGTAAGACAAGAGGGAAAAGCTAATTTGCTAAGATTTAAAGGTACATTGATGATGCAATTTTGTTTTACTAAGGCCTTAGAGGCCAAATTCAAATTTCATTCATCACTCATCAAACATATCATACATACGAGTTCACACATTACAAATGGTTTACATCAAACCATTGCGACTCGTCTACTAGAGAGGGGGATACAACTCACACCTACACGAAGTGAACACTAAAGTGAAACTCATACTAGGTAACACATGGAGCTCGAGTCTAAACAGCGGGCTCCTCGGGGTCTTCCTCCTCGTCGCTCACAATGAATCCATTGTGTCCACCATCCTCCGGATCATCGAGGTCCTCCATGAAGTCATCCTCATCACTAATGAGGGCATTATCCTCCTTGCGGAGATCAATGCCTTCCTCCTCACCAAGGTGATCCTCAAGACTCTCAATGTACGCAGTCAACTCCGCCACATTGGCCTTCAACTCCTCAAGGTCCTGTTCCTTCTCATCGCGCTGGCGACGAAGGCTCTTGCGCTCCTTCGCAAGGATCCTGATAGTGCTCCTTGCTTCCACCAGTGCAACGTGCTCGAGGTTGGCCCTAGTACGGGCACGGTCGGCCTCCTGCTGAGTGGAGTACAGCAAGAAGTCCATGTGGTCGATGTAGGTACTCGGCTCATTCTGCCCGGGCATGTTTGCGGGACGCCCATCCGCATCACGCCGAGCAAAGTCCTTGAAGCGTCCTCCCTGAACCTCCTCAACGTGCAGTCCGCATAAGCGGGCGTGCATCTCCTGCATCGCTCGGACCAAACCATCGGCCCAAGTGTTCTCCACAAGCTCAAACTTGACCCTTGGAGAACCCAACATCCCCTTCTTGCCACGGCAACTAGCTCGGATGAGCCACCGTAGCTCTCCATCCGGGTGCTCATTGAGCACGGCTCCCTTGAACTCCGGGTACAAACGGTTCAGGAACAAGGTCAAAGTGGTGAGGTCGCGCTCGAAACAAAGGCTGCCACCTTGGCCCAACTGGTACTGCTCAGTGAATACCAGGGCCATCTACAAAATTTTAAATTAGTTCAAGTTAGTGATCCACTCGAGTGTGCAAAATTTTAAGTAAGCTAAAACTGAGGTATGTATAAAACTTTGTAACTAGAGAGGAAAGACTAAGCAATTTTTGCAACCGTTCTTGTATCTTTCTTTTATCAAGGTTTTGTTTTAACGCCCATTCTAACTAAGGTCTCCTATGGTCAGCCTAGGCTCTGATACCAACTTGTGGCGACCTCAAATTTGTTAACAAATTCGAAGTGCCCGTTATGTATTCCACCGCAATCCCAGAATCATTGTTGCGATATACATAACGTAGTTGGTAACCAGTTCCATCGACATTACAATACGATAATTCCAATACAATGGTCATATAGACCAAGTCATATTACAACACAATATAGCAGCGGAAATAACGTCTTCGGCCCATGCCTTCTCCCTACAGGCAATTGGCGACTCACGGAGACGAGCTTAGTTCTGGTACTCTTCTTCATACCCTTCCTCCTGGTATTCCTCCCCATAGTCTGGCCAAGTTGATAGCCAGGGACACAGCCGTGAGTACATTGGATGCACTCGCAAACCATCTTGTAAATGAAAAGATGAAGTAGATATGCAAGGTTGGGTATAGTGGACTAAGCACTCAGTTGATTTGCAAAAGCTAGTTTTTTTATTCCCAAGAATGCTCATTTGTAGAAAAGAGGTTTAGTTCTCTAAGTTCATTCTAAAGAGGAACTTCAATGTGTCAAGATCAAGGTCAAGTCATGTCAATTCAAGTTCATGTCCTTCACCAGGTTCACCCTTGTTATTTTTTTATTCTTGACAAAAGCCAGGTAGAGTTTGCCAACCGTCCATGACCGAGGACTCGGCTATTCGAATAGTTTGAAACCTCTGCAGAGGGGTACACTTTACCCACAAGATTCGATACATCTGCCGGGAGAAATCCACGGTTCGCTATACACAAAGGTATGCGGCTTTCAGATAATCAAACAAATTCTTTCACTTGCTCATCCTAGTATAGGATCCTTCCCTAGAGCCCGGGATACGGACTTCCCGCTCCGGCGCCTCTAGTTATGCCCATCCCGGAGACCGGGTTAGTGGAATCCACTTGGTCAAGAAGTATCCGCCCGTGGAGTCCTTCCATGAAGATTTTATGCAAGACCTCCCATACTAAGATCAACAAGCTACGGATTAAGCCCCTTCCCATATAGGGGTAACGTGGTTGTACGGTATAATTGGCACCCATGTACATCACTCGTTGTCAATTGAGAAATACATTCCATAGTTCTTAGTCAAGATTATTTTCTTTCATAAAGCCATCATGTAGGAGCAATCTCCCATTTCAAGTTTCAATGTCAAGTCACCACCTTTCAAATGGGGTTCCTCCAGAGATAACCTCAACTTTTATTAGCGACTAAGCAACTACATTGAGTGATGGTACTACTACTATGGTTGGATAAACTCAGCTTGATGCTCTTGATAACCAAGACATCAATATGCTTCTATCATTCTACTCTAGCAATTCAATCATGCAATTTACTTCTATCATTCTACTCTAGCAATTCAATCATGCAATTTACTAAAAACAAGTAGAATGCAATATTAAAACTAGGTAGTGGGAGTATGAATCAAAAGATGGCTTGCCTTGGTTGGCAAAGTGTCCGGGGTTTTCTTCTTCTTCTTGATAATAATAATCCCCTCCAATATCCTCCTCGGCAACACTAGCGTCTAATAACGAACAAACACCAAACACACCATCACTTCATCAAGCTAACAACACACCAAGCACACATCTTTGTTTACTAACCAAGCATTTAGGTTGCATTGTTGTGGGGTTAGATTGTAAGTTTTTCTTCTAAGTTTTTCTTCAAGTGTGCAAGCTAGATTCTTTACTAAGTATCATAAGTGGTTCACTTGTGCAGCATTGGTGTTGATTTAGGGTTACTGAGACAAGTTTAGGTGGGAATGATCCACTAAGTGAAATGGGTAAAGAGGGCAATTAATTCTAAGTGTGCATTAGGGCTCTATCATTTTATGCTAACAAATAGGTTTGGGTTCGGGTCTAAATGGTCACACTAATATGGTTTGGGTAGATTAGTGTTGACTAATAGTAAGAGGGGTCATTAGTGAGTTCACATTTTAATTTTCATGATTATTGATGGCTTAAATAATTTTCTAGAAATCTTTCATTAATTAACAAGTTATGGTCACACTATTCATAACCAATTTTATTCTTAACTGATTTTGAAATCTAACCAGTACTATTGGATAGAGTATTTTCTAAGCTTTCCAACGAATATTTATTTGCTAAATTTGGATTCCTAAAACTCTAGGAATTAAAGTTTGAAATTTGTATCTGAAACAAATTCGAAATAAATAAAAAAAGGGCGGGAGTTTATTTAAAAACGAAACGGACCGAAACGTGAAACGAGCCGGGCCCTATTCCGAATCAAGCCGAACGGGCCGGCCCATACCGTTTCGCGCGGGGGAAAGGAAATAAAAACGGGACTGACAGGTGGGGTCGCGATGTCAGATCTAATTACGAAACCTGAATCGGTATGCTATCGTCCGATCGCGATCCAACGGCTCGGGGTCTTTCTTCTTCCTCAACACGGGCGGGATCTCACCTGCGAGCAGCGACGGCGTTCGATGGCGACGTCGGGGCGTAGAGGAAGCGAAACTCGACGGCGATGTTCGGGATCGGCTGCGGTGCTCCTCCTCCTCCGATTCCCTGCAGAAGCTGGCCTCCAGGTGGTCGGACGCGGCGGCGCTCCGCCCGTCCAGTACTGCGCCGGCGAGGTCGGCTACGGCGAACTAGGGCACGAGGGAGAGAGTGGCGATGTCTGGGAGGTAGAGGGGAGTGAGGTGAGTCTCTGCGTTTGATCGACGGGGCCTTTTTATAGGCCGAGGCGGCAGGGACAAGCTCGGCCAGAAGCTCGCCGTTGCGGGGGTCCTGGCGGTGCGTGAAGCTTCCTCCGGTCACGGCGGCCACGCTCACGTGCTGGGGAGTTACTGGGTCGGCCGCGGGGGACTGTGGGTCGCCTCTGGCGCCTTCCAGGCGGTCGGCATCGCGCGGGACAGTGGGTTCCTGGGAGGGGGTCCTGGGCATTTTCTCCTCTTCTCCTCCTTCTTCCATGGCTTGGGTCGGGGCAGAGGGGGCTGGAATCGATCGAGGCGCGGCCAGGGGGCATGGCTACAGCACTTGGCCGAGCTCGAGCAGTGCAGCACAGTGAAGTTTGGTTTGATTTAAATTCCTGCTGCCAGTGTTCGACGAAATGCTTCCAAGAACTCAAAATTCGAATTTTTCAAATTTGCCACTTTGGGTGCTCATCATATTGGATAAGGTACCCTGGCATATTTTTGTTCTGGAGAAATAATGAGTTTTGCAAAAATTTATATTTCAAATTTGAAATGGTTTCTGTTTCAGATTCAAACTTTGGCTCAAGTTTGAGTGGTGTTCTGGTTTGAAATTTTGGTAGATCTTTGTTGGTTGAGTTAGTCCATAACTTGGTTAAGCTCAACTAAAAGGTTAAACCTGCAGGTGAGCTGTAGATTTCTTAATATAAGGGCTCAAAGTGGTGTAGTCATTAACAGTTTCTAGATCATATTAACTTTATCTCTTTCTTACCTATTTTTATTTGTGGTTCTTTTGGTTCCTAATATCTTTCTTAGTTGTTTCTATTGGTTCACTTAGAATTGTTTAACCAATGCTCAAGCAAAAAGAACACACATAAAATCATAGAAATACAAATAAAGAGAATGCAAGTATGCATGCAATATTGCAGAAAAAGTTTTATTTGGGTCCAATTTTTGACTCTTTATTTAATAAGAGTTGGGTTACAAATTCTGAGTTGTTACACTTCTCCACCATGTGCTTCATGTTTAGATCTCGTGAGCTGCCTTACATGATCGAGATCATCTTTGTGTAATTCTACATGTTGTGTTTGTTGGGATCCGATGAATATTGGTGTTATGTTAAGTTGATGTGCTGAATATTATCTTATGTTATCTCTATGTTGTTTATGATCTTGCATGCTCTCCATTGTTAGTAGCTATCTTGGCCAAGTAGATACTAGTGACTCCAAGAGGGGGTATTTATGCTCGATAGTTGGGTTCATGCCTCTATTTAATCTGGGGGAGTGACAGAAACCTCTAAGGTTGTAGATGTGGTGTTGCCACTAGGGAGAAAAGAACATTCTTGTGTCCAAGGACATTCGTTTTGTTTACATTACACACTTTGCTTAATGCAGTTATCTGTTGTTCGCAACTTAATACTCGTGGGGTGTTCGGACGATATCCCCGTGAGTGGATTATTAGTCATAGATGCAGTTGGATGACGGTCTATGTATTTTGTTGTAATGCCCAGAGTAAATCTCATAGTGATCCTCGTGACATATGGACGTTATCTTTATTCTATCAATTGCCCAACTTTAATTTGTTTACCCAGCATGTTGTTATTTATCTTATGGAGAGACACCACTAGTGAACTGTGGACCCCGGTCCAATTTCCTTTACATTGCTATTACTGTTTACTTTTACTCGCACTATTTACTTTCTCGCATACTACTATTGCTTTCCACTCGATACGCTCAATCCTTTGTTTACAGCAAACCAGTGAGATTGACAACCTCATCGTAAGTTGGGAGCAAAGTTCTTGGTTGTGTTGTGTGCAGGTTCCACGTTGTTGCTGGTGCAAAGCAAAGCCCTAGACGAGGCGCCTTATAAATTGTCTGGAGCTGTCATGAAGATAGCAGGCATCACCTTCTGAAGTTTGGCTTTTTCCTACTGGTTCGATAAACCTTGGTTTCTTACTTAGGGAAAACTTGCTACTGTGCTCATCATACCTTCCTCTTGGGGTTCCCAACTGGGTGGTTATCTGCCCACATCAAGCTATTTTCTGGCACCGTTGCCGGGGAAAAAGAAGACTTCTGCAAGGGGAGTTTCGCACGCACATCCTTTACTTTGTTTTTTGTTTTGATTTACTTTATTTTCGCTTGCATCGTTTTATAAAAAATACAAAAAAATTAGTTTCCTTTATAGTTATTACTTTATCACTCTTTGTTCATTATGTTGTTCCCTAAGTATGTTTTGGAGGACCTCTCAGTAGGTAGTGGTTCCATTATTGGGAAAGGTAATATTGAGGAGTTCTTTAATCATATTAGTATGCATAAAGATGTTGAGGAAACCTCTTCCTTGAGTGATAAGATTGATGCTATAATGCTTATGCTTTCTAATGATAGAACTCATGTTGATCCTAATAATCTTCCTTTGGCCTCTTTGGTTGCTCAAGAAGAGCATGTTGATGTAAACTTCATTAGAAATAATAATTTTAACAACAATCCTTATAGGAACAATTTTGCTAGTAACAATTATAGGCCGTATCCTTCTACCAATGGTAATGGTTATGGTAACTCTTATGGTAATTCCTCCAACAACACTAGGGCCGCGCCCTATGAGCTTGAAGTCATGCTCAAGGACTTCATCGGTAAGCAAACTGCTTTTAACAAGTCTGTTGAGAAAAAGTTAGGCAAAATTGATATTCTTGCTTCTAAAGTTGATAGCCTTGCTCTTGATGTTGAACTTCTAAAACTAAAAGTGTTGCCTAATGAGGTTAAGGAGAACAATACTTTTGCCACTGCTAATGCTATCCAAGTTAGAATTGATGAAAATGTTAGGATGTTAGCAGAATTGCATGCCAAGTGGGAAAGTGATGAGGGTTAACTCGACAAATGTCCTAGATGAAGGACTTAGGATCGGGGGAGTAGGGCGTCGGATGAACTCGAAGGTAAACTCAGTCAAACAAGGTGTGTATTGAAAGTAAATGTAAGAATAAACTTGGCTTGCTCTCAATCTGTCCCTTACCGTCCTCTTCTGGCCCCTATATATAGGTGGCCAGGTCTCATGGATCGGGAGGGGTCCGATACAGATTACAGTATCGATATACAACATGAACTCGTACATCGACTAGTATTACAATTGGGCCTAGCTTAACGGGCCTCAGGGGTACTTTAACTGACGGGCTCTATTATCAACACCCTTGTCAGTAGCCCCCGAGATTCTACCAGAATTGCAGATTCAGGTTGAATCTCAGATCTTTATTTCTTCGACTTAACCAATCTTCAACTTCTTCATATCTTCAAATCTTCGACTTTGAATATCTTTCATGTATACTGTCTTGCAAGGGGTTTTGATGAACAAGCCTGACAACTCTGACGGATCAAGAGGCCAGTTAACTGCCGGAACAAATACTTCTCACCTACTTCAAATTCAATCCCCTTGGATTTGAATTCGGGAAACCGGTCAAACCCATTCTTTTGCCGCATTTAGACTTACAAAGAACGAATCCCAGTGGTTCTCAAGATACCCAGTGCGTCCACCAAAATTTTCTTCGCGTCGTTGACACGGATAAGTACTAGCAGAGCGCATTCATGTGCGTATACCAGGCCACACAGGACGGATCCTGGGGTCTTACCTTCACGATATGTTTCAATCATGGCATTCAAATTTTGTCGCGATGACGCAGCCTTGTTTGACAGTTAGAATGTGCAAAATATTCAAGTTGCAACTTTCTTTTATTTTGTAGACTTCTCATAAATAACTCCCGATGGGAGTAATCGATCTTTATTTTGTCGACAATGAAGTCGAAGTTCGTTGCCGACAAAAAGTAGTCGATTGCGGTCGCAACTCAACTTGTCCTGTGTTATTGATTGCACCACCAGTGCTCTGATACGTCCATTTTGCATCACTATTTTGTATCATAATTTATTGTTATTCATTGATATATTTCATATTTAGAGATGATACTTATGTTGTTTCCTCTGTTTTTACATGTTTGATGATCATTGGAGGATTTGCTGCCGGAGTCAGGATTCTGCTGATAAAAGGGCTATCAAGACACCATATTTTAGAAGATCAGGAAATTCCAGAAAAATACCAGAAAATTATATTTTACCAGAAGACTGAAGAAGCCAGAAGGAGGAGTCGAGAGGAGCCACGGGGCAGGCTCACACACAGGGGGCGCGGCCTGACCCATGGCCGCAACGGCCTGTTGTGTGGCCACCCTGGCCCACTTCTGCCATCGCCCCTTCACGTATTTCATTGTCCCCGAAAACCTAAGTCAAGGGGGGGCTCAGAGATAGACACCGCCGCCTCTGCGGGGCGGAAAACACCAGAGAGAGAAAAGCTCTCCGGTAGGCAGGAATCTGCCGGGGAAATTCCTTCCCGGAGAGGGGAGATCATCGCCATCATCGTCATCATCGCACCGGACTTCATCAGGATCATCATCACCATCATCCTCATCACCAACACCTTCACCTCCACCATCACCACGCCATCTCGCTGTAACATCTTGAGTTGAATCTTGTCAAATTCTTAGGGGAAACTTTCCCGGTGTTGATTACTCTCGTGGTTGATGCTATTAAGTGGAACTGTTGAATTAAAGTTTATGTTCAGATTGTTATTTATCATTATTTCACCTCTGATCATGATCCATATGATGTCTTGTGAGTAGTTCGTTTAGTTCTTGAGGACATGGGAGAAGTCAAGTCGTTAGTAGTGGAATTATGTTGAGTAATATTTAATGGTTTGATATTTATTTGTTGTGGTGTTATTTCACTAGTGGTGTCATGTGAACGTCGACTACATGATACTTCACCATTTATGGGCCTAGTGAGATGCATTGTGTATTTGGCTACCAATTGTGGGGTCGCTGGAGTGACAGAAACCTAAACCTCTGTCGGGAAACCATTGCACCAGGGAGCATAGGATCTTAGAGTTTAAGGCTGTGGTTAGATTTATCTTAATTACTTTCTTGTATTTGCGGATGCTTGCAAGGGATATAATCACAAGTGTGTATTTATCCTAGTAAGGGTAGTGCGCTAGCACAGGTTCACCCCCATAATACTTATCAAACCAATAAAGATTATTTAGCGATATGAAGCAAAAGCACTTGACAGAAACTCCCGTGTGTCCTCGAGAACATTTGGTTATCATAAGTTACACAACCGGCTTGTCCTTTGCTATAGAAAGGATTGGGCCACTTGCAGCAATTATTACTATTGTCTTTTATTTACTCGTACTTTATTTATTTGCATTACCAAATACCCCTGAAAACCCGTTTGCTAGTATTTACAGTGAATCCTTGATCAAAACCACTTGTCAACACCTTCTGCTCCTCGTTGGGTTCGACACTCTTATTTATCGAAAGTACTACGATACACCCCCTATACTTGTGGGTCATCAAGACTATTTTCTGGTGCCATTGCCGGGGAGTGAAGCGCTATTAAAGAGTGGATTTGGTAAAGGTAACGGTCGCTGTGAGTATTGTTTTTATTTTTGTCTTTTATTTTAATTTTATTTTGCTATGGAGAGTTCTCCATTTGGGTTCCTATTTGGGAACACTACTACCACTGCTGCACATGTGGATGAACCACCACCACCACCTGCTCAGTTAGATCCTTTTAAAGTACCTATGAAAATTGTTGAACGTGTTATGGATAACTGCTATTCAGGAGATGGAACTGTCCATCCGGGTGATCACTTACTCTTTATAAATGAATTATGCGAGTTGTTCAAGTGTGCAGGTATTTCATCAAGCAAAGTTAAGAGGAAGCTATTCTCTTTATCACTGAAAGGCAGAGCTGAGGAGTGGTATCGGCTGCTTAAAGATGGTCCATCTATTGCATGGGAGGAAATTGCGCCTCTCTTTTATTCCAAGTTTTATCCTCCAAGTGAAATTCATAAAGATCATAATCGAATATATAACTTTTGGCCTCATGATGGAGAGAGTATTGCCCAAGCGTGGGGGAGATTGAAGTTACTAATGCTCAAATGTCCCATTCATGAGCTCCCCAGTAATATTGTTATTGATAATTTTTATGCGAGGCTTGCTCTTCATGATAAGGATTATTTGGATGCTTCCTATTTTGGATCATTTACTCATATGAAAGAAGAGGCTAAGTGGAATCTTCTTGACCGTATTCAAGAAAATGCTGAAGGATGGGAAAACGACAAAGGTAGGAGGTCAGGTATAAATTATGATTATGAATGCATTAAAACTTTTATGGGAACCGATGACTTTCATAATGTTAGCACTGCTTATGGTCTTGATTCTCAAATACTTGCTAACTATTTTAAGGCTTTTGCCTCTTACCTTGATGTTCTAAAGAAAGATTGGAACAAATATCATGCGCCTTATAAAGATTCCATTAGTCATATTCCTGCTACAGCTACTGAAGTTTGTACTGTTGATAGCATTTTGCCTAAACTTTATTTCGAGAAGACACCTTTCCCTGCTAAGGTAAAAGAGCATTCTACTTTGGTAAGTGTGTCTAATAAAAGTACCAAGAAAGCTGTAGAACCTGATGAGCAAATTACTATTAAGTCTCCAGTGGCTATATTGAAGGACCTTGTTACTAAAGATGTAGGGGATGAATATATTATCTTTTGTGAAGATGCTTGATACGTCTCCAACGTATCTATAATTTTTGATGCTCCATGCTTGTTTTTACACCATTTTCCTACTGTTTCGTTACACTTCGTGGCACTTTTATGCATTTTCCGGAACTAACCTATTAACGAGTTGCCACAGTGCCACTTCCCTGTTTTCTGCTGTTTTTGTGTTTCAGAGTGATACACAGGAAATATTCTCGGAATTGGACAAAACAAGTTCCTGAAGTCTTATTTTACCCGGAAGCTTCCAGAGATCCGAAGGAGAGTAGGAGGGGGGCCACCAGGGCCCCACACACAGGGCTGGCGCGGCCAGGCCCTGGGCCGCGCCACCCTGGCGTGAGGGCCCCTGGTCCCTCCTCTGACATCGCCCCTTCGCCTATAAAGACCTCCCGACGGAAAAAACCTAAGAACCCGATCAATTTTCCAGAACACATCGCGATCCGCCGCCGCCGTCGACCCGAAGATCGGGAGGGTCCACAAGCTCTTCCCGGCACCCTGCCGGAGAGGGGAATCGCCACCGAAGGTCTTCTTCATCGCCATGCTTGCCTCCGGAGCGATGAGTGAGTAGTCTACCTTGGACTATGGGTCCATAGCAGTAGCTAGATGGTTGTCTCGTCCACCATGTGCTTCATGTTTAGATCTCATGAGCTGCCCTACATGATTGAGATCACCGTTATGTAATTCTACATGTTTGGTTTGTTGGGATCCGATGAATATTGGTGTTTATGATTGAGTTGCTGTACTGAATATTATCTTATGTTATCTCTATGTTGTTTATAATCTTGCATGCTCTCCGTTGTTAGTAGCTATCTTGGCCGAGTAGTTGCTAGTGACTCCAAGAGGGGGTATTTATGCTCGATAGTGGGTTCATGCCTCTATTTAACCTGGGGGAGTGACAGAAACCTCTAAGGTTGTAGATGTGCTGTTGCTACTAGGGAGAAAACAACATTCATATGCTCAAGGGCATATGCTTTGTTTACATTACACACTTTGCTTAATGCAATTATCTGTTGTTCGCAACTTAATACTTGTGGAGTTCTCGGATTGATTCGCCACAAGTGGATTATTAGTCATAGATGCAGTTGGATGGTGGTCTATGTATTTTGTTGTAATGCCCAGAGTAAATCTCATAGTGATCTTCTTGACATATCACGTTTATCTTTATTCTATCAATTGCCCAACTGTAATTTGTTTACCCAGCATGTGTTATTTATCTTATGGAGAGACACCACTAGTGAACTGTGGATCCCGGTCCTATTTCCATCATATTGCTATCACCTATTTACTTTACTCGCACTGTTTACTTTACTCGCATACTCTACTATTTTCCACTCGATACACTCATAACCTTTGTTTCAAGCAAACCGGTGAGATTGACAACCTCATCGTAAGTTGGGAGCAAAGTACTTGGCTGTGTGTGTGCAGGTTCCGCGTTGCAGCTAGCAAGCAAAGCTTGGACGAGGCACCATATATAAATTGTCCGAAGCTGTCGCAAACTAGCAAGCATCACCTTCAGTCGTTTGTCTCTCCTCTCCAAGAACGATAAACCTTGGTTTCTTAACTGAGGGAAAACCAGCTGCTATACTCATCATACCTTCCTCTTGGGGTTCCCAACGGGCTGGTCATTCACCACGCATCAAGCTGTTTTTCTGGCGCCATTGCCGGGAGGAAGTAGAAGACTTCTGCGAGGGGAGTTTTTCGCACGCACATCCTTTACTTTGTTATTGTTTTGCTTTACTTTATTTATTTTACCTGCATCGTTTTATATCAAAAACCCAAAAAAATTAGAATCCTTGGTAGTTGTTATTTCTTTACTTTAGTTCATCTTGTTGATCCCTAAGTACGTTCTGGAGGACCTCTCAGTAGGTAGTGGTTCGATTATTGGCAAAAGTAACATTGAGGAGTTCTTTAATCACATTAGTATGCATGAGGAAGTTGAGGAGAAAACTTTGGTTGAGCTAGCTCCTAGTATTGAAGTTGCTTCTGCTTATTTGATTCACATGTTGGAGACCAGGTTTGCTAGTATTAATCCTTTTATGCAATACATGTTCCATAAGCTTCATGAAATTGAAGATCCTGAAAAGAAAGCTTTTATCTTGGAAGCTTTGCGCCTAGAATTTAAAGATGTCATTATTGAAGCTAGGAAAGTTCTTAAACGTTTTAATAAACTCGGTTCACCTATAAAGGTTATTAGTACAAACGATGAAGGGGCCGAAATACCTATACCTTGCAAGCTTTTGGGATTGTGTGAAGCTTTCGAAAATAATTTTGAATGGATTTGTCCTAAAAATCTTTTTGATGAAAATAGTGAGCCAAAGTGTGATCACAAAGGGTCTTCTAAAACTTATGTGGATGAAATTCAATGCCTTATTGACAAGACCTCTGCGGTTGATCTTGATGCTTCGTCACTTGATGTTACTTGATTCGCAATTTTCTGCGCCTAGCTCAAAGGCGTTAAAGAAAAGCACTCTTGGGAGATAACCCAATGTTTTTATTTTCAGTACTTTTTCTTTTATTTGAGTCTTGGAAGTCATTACTACTGTAATGACTGCTCCTTATCTTGTTTATTTCGTTTTTGTGCCAAGAGAAGCCTCTAATTTGAGCGAGGTAAAGATTTGGGGATGTTGCTGTCCTGAAACTGTTTTTGGTGCTGCACCGTAAAAATTCGTATAAATTCTCTGTTTATCTTTTGGACCTGCGATTTCTTGTGCATATGCCCCAGGTTATATCCAAACTTTTGTTAGTTGAACACTTTTTGAGTTGAGCAACAGAAAACCCCTAAAAAATTCGACCTTTGTCAGCTGTTCTGTTTTGACAGATTTCTGCCAATATTTGTGTTTGCCACTTTATCACTTTCTTTTGAGTTCTTTTGATCATGGAACTTTTGGGGAGGTTGCTACAGTAGTATTTGCTATATATGTGGTGGTTTTGAGTTGAAACCTGAAGCAAAAAGAGGTTGATTATATGTTATGCTTGCACTAATGTTGCTAATAGAATTGTGTTTAGTTTTGTATGAAGGAAGTTTTCAAGTGTAGGGATTGGAGAATGATGAGATGAGTTGAAGAATGGACAAAAGCTCAAGCTTGGGTATGCCCATGAATCACACCAAGAAATATCCAAGAAGTACAAGCGTCAAAGCTTGGGGATGCCCCCGAGGCACCCCTTCTTCATCGGCAAAAATTAGGTCACCTTTCAAAACACTATATTTTTATTGCTTCATGCACTATGTGTTTTTCTTGGAGCGTCAGTTGTTTTAGTTTTCTTAGTTAGTTTAGTTTGTTTGTTTGCTGCAATAAATGGTTGGACCCCAACAAATTTCCTTTGGAGAAGTTACTCGCTTTTCATTTGCCAGGAACACTCTAGTTTTCACTCTTATCGTTCATCGAGTGTTCTTCTTTTTCTGCAACTGCTTTTGGTTTTCGTTTTCGCCTTGATTTGCGTTCAGACCTTGTCATATCTTTTCATCAAGGTGTATTTTTGCCTCTGATCTTTATTGGTTTTCATCAAAAGAGGTGTCTTAAAAAATTTCAAATGGTGTTGGAAAAGAGAAAAAGCTTTATGTAAAAAAGTGGTACAAGAAGGAGCTTGTGTAGACTGTGGCTTAGGCTTTTTCATGTCATGCTTGATGTCTTTTTGATAGTATGCTTAGTGGTTTTGCGGTAGCATGACTTGTCTCAAATAACTGAGATTGCTTAATGAGCCTTTGAAAAAATCATGCGTTGTTTTTATTGTATGGAAGCATTATTTTGGTTTTCTCCTTGACGCTTTATTTGGGTTGACTTGGCGTATGCTCACACATGTTAGACTCTTACAAAGTCGCCAATAGCCTCTATGATCATTTAGTTTTTGACTTTGATGCCATCTTATGCTTCTTTTAATGTCGCTTTGTCGCTTTGCATGATTATGGCCATTATTGCTCTCTTAGTTGGTCGCTCCCAGTCTTTTGCTAGCCCTCGCCTTGTACTGAGTATGAGCTCTACTTATGCATCCAACTCCTAAAAGCCAAAGTCTTCCAAAGTGTCCACCATACATACCTACTAGCAATTTGCTATTCCAAATAAATTTGACTTGCTTTTATTTTCTCTTCAAATTAAACTCTTACCAGTGTTATGCGAAATTCGGTCAGTAAAGCTCTCACGAACCGGAAGGCACACTTTACTTTTTCCTGTTCTTAAAAATTTGACATTGTGGTCTCTTATATTGAGTTGTTATGCTTGCAAGTTGTAAGTTGGAGACTAGCCCAGCCATGCTGTCATGGGCAAGCTTTCAACATTGCACTTCTTATTTGAGTTGATATCGTGATCTTTTGTTTATGGATGCCCGCGGTGTGAAATGAATTGGGAATCTTGTGAGGATCATGGAGTTTGTATATGTGTTAGGGAAATGGCGGGCCGCCAATCTAAGCCATGCATAATTCATGGTGGAAATTTGCAGCATACCCATGGTGAACATTCGACGACGCATCTCACAATAAAAACTAAACAAAAGGCAAATAAAAGAGATGTCGAGGTGTTCATTATCTGCTTGTCCTGTCATTTTGGTGTGGGCTTGTTCCATGTCATCGGGCACGGAGGTACCCCATTGGCGGTTCTCAATGATATGCATATACTTACAATGACAAGAGCCTTGCTTGGGACTCTAAGTAAAGTAGCATGAGGTTTGGGTACTCGTATTCACGGGGCACGAGGTTTTCAACTTATGATTTGTCAAGCATATGCATCATAATTGTTCTCGCATTAACTTTAACCATTCAAGATGCTTATGATGGGGGCAATGAGAGCTCAAAGCCGGCAAGTACCATAATTTTTTAAGGTTATAAAACTTGCAATCACTGCTTCCCTCTGCGAAGGGCCTTTCTTCTACTTTTATGTTGAGTCACCACCTTCTTTCTTTATGCACCATTAAGAGAGCATAGTTGTCATTCTTAGTGTGATATGCATTGTCCCAAAGTTCATTGATTGATTCATATTGTTGGTTTCACTTGTTCTCAAATTATTTGTATCTAGTCGCCCTCTTAAACTTGAAGGTGTCCTATGCATTTATGTTTTGCTCTCTTTGAAGGACAAGCTGAAAACCAATTACATGTTTTTTCTTATGATTTGAATACACGTTTGACTTTCATTGTTTCATTTTCATGATCTTTTGTTTGTGTTCATTTGCATGTTTACAACATGGTTGCTAAGTTCTTATTGTCAAGATTATATCTTCATGCCCATATTTTAAGTTCTTATGATCCCAGCTCACAAATGCTTACATACATGATCAAGATTGTGTAGGTGCATGTCACCTCAAAAATTATTCTTTTGTTATCACTTACCTACTCGAGGACGAGCAGGAGTTAAGCTTGGGGATGCTTGATACGTCTCCAACGTATCTATAATTTTTGATGCTCCATGCTTGTTTTTACACCATTTGCCTACTGTTTCGTTACACTTCGTGGCACTTTTATGCATTTTCCGGAACTAACCTATTAACGAGTTGCCACAGTGCCAGTTCCCTGTTTTCTGCTGTTTTTGTGTTTCAGAGTGATACACAGGAAATATTCTCGGAATTGGACGAAACAAGTTCCTGAAGTCTTATTTTACCCGGAAGCTTCCAGAGACCCGAAGGAGAGTAGGAGGGGGGCCACCAGGGCCCCACAGACAGGGCTGGCGCGGCCAGGCCCTGGGCCGCGCCACCCTGGCATGAGGGCCCCTGGTCCCTCCTCTGACATCGCTCCTTCGCCTATAAAGACCTCCCGACGGAAAAAACCTAAGAACCCGATCAATTTTCCAGAACACATCGCGATCCACCGCCGCCGTCGACCCGAAGATCGGGAGGGTCCAGAAGCTCTTCCCGGCACCCTACCGGAGAGGGGAATCGCCACCGGAGGTCTTCTTCATCGCCATGCTTGCCTCCGGAGTGATGAGTGAGTAGTCTACCTTGGACTATGGGTCCATAGCAGTAGCTAGATGGTTGTCTCGTCCACCATGTGCTTCATGTTTAGATCTCATGAGCTGCCCTACATGATTGAGATCACCATTATGTAATTCTACATGTTTGGTTTGTTGGGATCCGATGAATATTGGTGTTTATGATTGAGTTGCTGTACTGAATATTATCTTATGTTATCTCTATGTTGTTTATGATCTTGCATGCTCTCCGTTGTTAGTAGCTATCTTGGCCGAGTAGTTGCTAGTGACTCCAAGAGGGGGTATTTATGCTCGATAGTGGGTTCATGCCTCTATTTAACCTGGGGGAGTGATAGAAACCTCTAAGGTTGTAGATGTGCTGTTGCTACTAGGGAGAAAACAACATTCATATGCTCAAGGGCATATGCTTTGTTTACATTACACACTTTGCTTAATGCAATTATCTGTTGTTCGCAACTTAATACTTGTGGAGTTCTCGGATTGATTCGCCACAAGTGGATTATTAGTCATAGATGCAGTTGGATGGCGGTCTATGTATTTTGTTGTAATGCCCAGAGTAAATCTCATAGTGATCTTCTTGACATATCACGCTTATCTTTATTCTATCAATTGCCCAACTGTAATTTGTTTACCCAGCATGTGCTATTTATCTTATGGAGAGACACCACTAGTGAACTGTGGATCCCGGTCCTATTTCCATCATATTGCTATCACCTGTTTACTTTACTCGCACTGTTTACTTTACTCGCATACTCTACTGTTTTCCACTCGATACACTCATAACCTTTGTTTCAAGCAAACCGGTGAGATTGACAACCTCATCGTAAGTTGGGAGCAAAGTACTTGGCTGTGTGTGTGCAGGTTCCGCGTTGCAGCTAGCAAGCAAAGCTTGGACGAGGCGCCATATATAAATTGTCCGAAGCTGTCGCAAACTAGCAAGCATCACCTTCAGTCGTTTGTCTCTCCTTTCCAAGAACGATAAACCTTGGTTTCTTAACTGAGGGAAAACCAGCTGCTATACTCATCATACCTTCCTCTTGGGGTTCCCAATGGGCTGGTCATTCACCACGCATCAATGCTACTAACATTATTTCACATCCTAATAGTCATAGGAAAACAAGTGTTCCTGTTATTTCTGTCAGGATTGGAGATCATTGCTATTATGGTTTATGTGACATTGATGCTAGTTCAAGCGCCATTCCTTTAGAGCTTTACAGAGAAACTATGCATGAGATTGGCCCTTGTGAACTTGAGGATATTGATGTGGTTGTTCAGCTTGTTAACAGAGAGACTGTTTGGCCTCTTGGTATTGTTCAAGATGTGGAAGTTCTATGCGGTAAGACTAAATATCTTACTGATTTCCTAGTACTTGGTAAGGAAGCTAGTAAAACTTGTCCTATTATTTTTGGTAGACCCTTTTTGAATACTTGTGGTGCTGTGATAGATTGTAAGAAGGAGAAAATTTTCACTAAGTTTAATGGAGAATCTTATGAGTTCAATTTTTCTAAGTTTGCTAAGACTTCTTATGAAAATGACATGCCTAATGAAAATTTTTGGGTTGAACAACTTGCTTCTATTGCTCTTGCTCCTAACAATACTTTGCAGTAATTCATGGAGGATCATGAAAGTGATGTCTACAGGAAGGAAAGAGAAGAGATTGACGATATTTTCTTTCGTCAACCACCGTTTATCAAGCACAATCTACCTGTGGAGGATCTTGGTACCACTTTGCCACCTAAGGAAGATCCTGTTTTTGAATTAAAACCTTTACCTAATGATCTTAAGTATGCTTATATAGATGATAAGAAAATATATCATTTTATTATCAGTTCCAAGCTTTCAGGAAAGGAAGAAGAAAGGTTATTGGAGATATTGAGGAAACATCGAGGAGCTATGGGGTATACTCTTGATGATTTGAAAGGGATTTCTCCCACTCTATGTCAGCATGCTATTAACATGGAGGAAGACGCAAAGCCATTTGTCGAACATCAACACCGCTTAATTCCCAAGATGATGGAAGTGGTAAGAAATGAGGTATTGAAGCTCCTTGATGCTGGTATTATTTATCCTATTGCTGATAGTAGATGGGTTAGTCATGTTCATTGTGTTCCTAAGAAAGGAGGTATGACTGTTGTGCCTAATGAGAATAACGAGCTTATTCCTCAAAGGGAGTAGTTGGTTATAGAATGTGCATTGATTTTAGAAAGGTAAACAAAGTTACTAAGAAAGATCACTATCTTTTACCGTTTATAGATCAAATGTTAGAGAGGCTATCTAAGAAGACTCACTTTTGTTTTCTTGATGGTTATTCCGGTTTCTCTCAGATTGCTGTTAGAAAGGAAGATCAAGAGAAAACCACTTTAACTTGTCCTTATGGAACTTATGCTTATAGACGTAAGCCTTTTGGTTTATGCAATGCTCCTGCTACTTTTCAAAGATGCATGTCTGCTATTTTTCATGGTTTTTGTGAAGAAATTGTGGAGGTTTTCATGGACGATTTCTCCGTCTATGGAACTTCTTTTGATAATTGTTTGCACAATCTTGATAAAGTTTTGCAGAGGTGTGAAGAAACTAATCTTGTTCTTACTTGGGAGAAATGCCACTTTATGGTAAATGAAGGAATTGTCCTTGGACATAAATTTTTTGAAAGAGGTATTGAAGTTGACAGAGCAAAGGTTGAAGCAATTGAGAAAATGCCCTGTCCCACAGATGTTAAAGGTATTCGTAGTATTCTTGGTCATGCTGGTTTCTATAGGAGGTTTATTAAAGATTTCTCTAAGATTTCTCTAAGATTTCAACGCCTCTTACTAATCTTCTTCAAAAAGATGTACCATTTGTCTTTGATGATGATTGTAAGGAAGCTTTTGAAACTCTTAAGAATGCTTTAACTACTGCTCCTATTGTTCAACCACCTGATTGGAATTTACCCTTTGAAATTATGTGTGATGCTAGTGATTTTGCTGTTGGTGCTATTCTTGGACAGCGCGTAGATAATAAGTTGAATGTTATTCATTATGCTAGTAAGACTCTTGATGCTGCTCAGAAGAATTATGCTACTACTGAGAAAGAGTTTCTTGCTGTTGTTTTGCATGTGATAAGTTTAGACTTTACATTGTTGATTCTAAAGTTACTATCCATACTGATCACGCTGCTATTAGATATCTTATGTCTAAGAAGGATGCTAAGCTTAGGCTTATTAGATGGGTGTTGCTTTTACAAGAGTTTGATTTGCATATTGTAGATAGGAAAGGTGCTGAAAATCCTGTTGCTGACAATTTATCTAGATTGGAAAACATTTCTTTTGATCCTATTCCTGTTAATGATAGTTTTCCAAATGAACAGATGGCTTCAATAAATGTAACTTTGCGAGACCTTCCTTGGTATGCTGATTATGCTAACTTTATTGTTTCCAAGTATTTACCTCCAACCTTTACAGCTCAGCAAAGAAGAAAATTCTTTTATGATTTGAGGCATTACTTTTGGGATGACCCACACTTATATAAAGAAGGAGTTGATGGTATTATGCGAAGATGTGTACCAGAACATGAGAAACAAGAAATATTGAGAAAATGCCATGGAAGTGCTTATGGAGGACATCATGCTAGAGATAGAACTGCACAAAAGGTTCTACAATCAGGTTTTTATTGGCCAACCCTCTTTAAAGATGCTAGAAGGTATGTTTTATCTTGTGATGAATGTCAAATAGTTGGTAATATTTCTAGACGTAATGAAATGCCTATGAGTTACACTCTTGTTATTGAACCATTTGATTGTTGGGGATTTGACTTTATGGGTCCTTTTCCTCCTTCAAAAGGTTATACTCATATACTTGTTGCTGTTGATTACGTTACCAAGTGGGTAGAGGCCATACCTACAAAGAGAGCCGATGGTGAGACCTCATTAAAAATGCTTAAGGATGTTATTTTCCCTAGGTTTGGTGTGCCTAGATATCTTATGACTGATGGAGGTTCTCATTTTATTCACGGTAGTTTTAGAAAAACTCTTGCTAGATATGATGTTAATCATAGAATTGCTTCTTCTTATCATCCCCAAACTAGTGGGCAGGTAGAGCTTTCAAATAGAGAGATCAAGTCTATCTTGCAGAAGACTGTCAATAGATCTAGGAAAAACTAGGCTAGCAAGTTAAACGATGCTTTATGGGCTTATAGAACTGCTTATAAGAACCCCATGGGCATGTCTCCTTACAAAATGGTTTATGGAAAAGCGTGTCACTTGCCCTTAGAATTAGAACACAAAGCTTTTTTGGGTAGTGAAAGAGCTTAATAGGGATTTTAAACTTGCCGGTAAGAAAAGGTTATTAGATTTTAGTTCTCTAGATGAGTGGAGAAACGAAGCCTACGAGAATGCTAGACTTTCAAAGAGAAAGTCAAGCAATGGCATGATAAGAGAATTCTTAAGAGAGAGTTTCATGTTGGTGAGAAAGTTCTTTTGTATAGGTCTCATCTCAGATTTTTTGCAGGAAAATTACTCACTAAATGGGAAGGACCATATGTTATTGTGGAAGTGTACCGCTCAGGTGCGATAAAGATTGCTTCGTTAAAAGATGACACTACACAAGTGGTGAATGGGCAAAGACTCAAACATTATATTACTGGAGATTCTTATAATGAAGATGTTGATGTTATACAAATGGTTTCTCCGAAAGAATTCATCCAGGACAATATGCAGGAACCTGCAGAATTCGTTTTCGAATAGGTAACAGTTCTAGTCAGAAAAGGTTTGCGTTAAACTTTTTCAGTTATATTTTTATTGTTTTTGTTAAATATGAAAAATCACGAGACGAAAACGGGCAGGAGACGGAGTCCTGAGTGCCCACACACATAGGAGGCGCGGGCCCACCCCTGGCCGCGCCGCCTGGTGTGTGAGCACCCCAGAGCTCGTTTCCGTCCCAGTTTCCTCCTGTGATTTTGTCTCGATGTTTAATTTTCGCCTATATAACCCCCTGGATTATGCGAGGTCTGTATATCGTTTTCTCATTGTGTTTTTGTTTCGAGCTATTTCTATCAGGAGTTGATCTTAGTTTTGAGAGCATCATGGACTCTTCAAGCGACGACAAGGAGAAGACACCTCCGGAAGATGACCATCAAGACCTTCAGCAGAAGGAAGAAGTTTAAAGTGAGGCCGAGGAAGAAGAGATGGAAGAAGATTAAAGTTCACGCCCGAGCACCATGATCGCAAGCATTGGGGTGGTGACAAGTCAAGTTCAAGAAGAGTGCACATATAAGAACTGAAGGGGGTGTGCCGCGCCACATCTTAGCTCCATGGACATCTCCATCAGGCAACAACCCTTTCCATACTCTAATTCATGAACATCAGATTCAAAAGGTGCCTAGATCACGATTGCCTTCTGGTTGGGATATAGATCGTTCTAACAATGCAGGGAGAGAAAGTTCCAAGTGTGAAGAAGGATGGGGAAATAATTCCAAGAGCTGGGACTCTCTGGCTGATAGGTTCATGAGCCGTATTGAGCACAATTCAGAGATGATTCATAACCTCAGTCACAAAATTGATGATTTGAAAGATTTGATTGAGAAGCTTATTAAAGACTACCCACCACCGCCGAAGGAGTAATTCATCATGGGTATTGGCATCCCCTTGGCTTGTTCCAAGCTTGGGGGAGTGTCGCGGTATCACATCATTACCTTTTACTCATTTACTTTTCAAGTAGAGTCATATCATGAATAGAGAAGTTATCTTATAGAATAGTTTGCAGTGTGGAAGTGTCCTCCTTAGTTGGTTATCTATATTTCCCTTGGTGTGAGTTGCGGTAATGAAATATTAATGAGAAGTTTTATCGTTTACTTTCTGCACACTTTATTTTAGTTTGCAATGTTTCTTATACGATTAGTCTTGTTGATTAGTATTGGTATCACTTTGGGAGCATGAGTAAATTTAGCTAGTTTTGGCAAACTTAGCTTGGTCAGTAGCAACATTACCTTGAGGTTTGAGTAGAAAAGAAGAAAGAAGTGCTTGTAGTTACATCACTTCAGTTTTCCTTTATGTTTGGCTTATAAACATTATTATTCTCAAAGTTAAAATTGTTGTACCTTCAAGGAGGTTTGCATGATTGTTCTTATTATATGTATGTTTGTTTGTTTCATGCAACTCTTATGCTTGCTACTCAGCCTTGCTAGCCAAAAACCTGTACTGAGAGGGAATACTTCTCGTGCATCCAACTCCCAAAAGCCAAGTTACTTCCAAAGAGTCCACTATAAATTCCTAGACATGGTATTTCAAGCCATTTCAAGTAAATTTTCATGTGCTACCTTTCAAAAACCTTCAAATACTTCTCATTTTGTGCCACTGTTTTTAGCTCATGAGGACGTAGTGGATGGGTTTGTTATCTTCCATACTAAATTAAGTACCCCTCGACTAGGAAGCTTCATCTGCTCGTCATTAATTTTGCAAGGGAGCTGGTCAGACCATTGTAATCTCAAAAAGAAAAGAAAAAGGCACTCCTCCATGGTATGTGAAAGTTGGTGGGCACCCGATGGAATCGGTTAGCCATGGTTTGAGAAAGGAAAAGGTGGGGAGGAGTGCCAAGCTATAAAAGAGCACCAATGTGCCAATTAATCAACATCTCGGAACCGCTCTCACTTGTTTAGTATGGAAGATATCAAGAACTCCGTTGCTAGTCGTTGACAAAAGCAACCACCTCTGAAAATAACTTTTACCTCTGTTTTACAAATGAAAAGATCTAGCACATGTTTAATCCCTGCTTCCCTCTGTGAAGGGCCTGTCTTTTACTTTTATGTTGAGTCAACCTATTCCCTTCTATCTCAAGCAAGCATTTGAGTTGTTATGTTTCACTCATCCATATGTTGATCCGTTTAATCATGTTTACTAACTTCTTTTGTTAGTACAATGCTTTTATTTGAAGAAATATATCTTTGAAAGCTTTCTATGATTGCAAAAGTTTGTTTCATTGAGCATATAGTTTTTGCTATATTTGCTCTATTTTAAAAGGCTCCGTACAAAAATAAGTAAAGTTTATTCATTGTTCTCTGACCAAGAACTAAGGTTTGCCATCACCAATTATAGTTTACCTTGTGCATCCTTACTTGTGATTCCCTTTTACTTATTGCAAGTCTATATCATATAAAGGGAAGTTGCTGTCTATTATAATTTGTGCCTTGGTAAATGTGATGCTTCTTGTCCATATTTTGATTATCGACACTTCACTCCAGAAACCTGTGGTCATGTTTACCGAGTTTAGTTTTCGCTTGGGGACAAGCGAGGTCTAAGCTTGGGGGAGTTGATACGTCCATTTTGCATCACTATTTTGTATCATAATTTACTGCTATTCATTGATATATTTCACATTTAGAGATGATACTTATGTTGTTTCCTCTGTTTTTACATGTTTGATGATCATTGGAGGATTTGCTGCCGGAGTCAGGATTCAGCTGGAAAAAGGGCTATCAAGACACCATATTTCGGAAGATTAGGAAATTCCAGAAAAATACCAGAAAATTATATTGTACCAGAAGACTGAAGAAGCCAGAAGGAGGAGTCGAGAGGAGCCACGGGGCAGGCTCACACACAGGGGGCGCGGCCTGACCCCTGGCCGCGCCGGCCAATTGTGTGGCCACCCTGGCCCACTTCTGCCATCGCCCCTTCGCGTATTTCATCGTCCCCAAAAACCTAAGTCAAGGGGGCACTCAGAGATAGATACCGCCGCCTCTGCGGGGCAGAAAACACCAGAGAGAGAAAAGCCCTCTGGCATGCAGGAATCTGTCGGGGAAATTCCTTCCCGGAGAGGGGAGATCGTCGCCATCGTTGTCATCATCGCACCGGACTTTATCGGGATCATCATCACCATCATCCCCATCACCAGCACCTTCACCTCCACCATCACCACGCCATCTCGCTGTAACATCTTGAGTTGAATCTTGTCAAATTCTTAGGGGAAACTTTCCCGGTGTTGATTACTCTTGTGGTTGATGCTATTGAGTGGAACCGTTGAATTAAAGTTTATGTTCAGATTGTTATTTATCATTATTTCACCTCTGATCATGATCCATATGATGTCTTGTGAGTAGTTCGTTTAGTTCTTGAGGACATGGGAGAAGTCAAGTCGTTAGTAGTGGAATTATGTTGAGTAATATTTAATGGTTTGATATTTATTTGTTGTGGTGTTATTTCACTAGTGGTGTCATTTGAACGTCGACTACATGATACTTCACCATTTATGGGCCTAGTGAGATGCATTGTGTATTTGGCTACCAATTGTGGGGTTGCTGGAGTGACAGAAACCTAAACCTCCGTTGGGAAACCATTGCACTAGGGAGCGTAGGATCTTAGAGTTTAAGGCTGTGGTTAGATTTATCTTAATTACTTTCTTGTATTTGCGGATGCTTGCAAGGGGTATAATCACAAGTGTGTATTTATCCTAGTAAGGGTAGTGCGCTAGCACAGGTTCACCCTGATAACACTTATCAAACCAATAAAGATTATTTAGCGATATGAAGCGAAAGCACTTGACAGAAACTCCCGTGTGTCCTCGAGAACGTTTGGTTATCATAAGTTACACAACCGGCTTGTCCTTTGCTATAGAAAGGATTGGGACACTTGCAGCAATTATTACTATTGTCTTTTATTTACTCATACTTTTTTTATTTGCATTACCAAATACCCCTGAAAACCCGTTTGCTAGTATTTACAGTGAATCCTTGATCAAAACCACTTGTCAACACCTTCTGCTCCTCGTTGGGTTTGACACTCTTATTTATCGAAAGTACTACGATACACCCCCTATACTTGTGGGTCATCATGCTCCTGATGTAAGAACTTTCAGAGCTATGAGTAGTTATTTAGCCGATCATTGG
Source organism: Dactylis glomerata (assembly GCA_007115705.1). Taxonomy (NCBI): domain Eukaryota; kingdom Viridiplantae; phylum Streptophyta; class Magnoliopsida; order Poales; family Poaceae; genus Dactylis; species Dactylis glomerata. Next base: position 1,498,212 of record QXEO01000639.1, read on the forward strand.
CGTCAATCTCTTTGTCTTCCTTCTGTCGACTTCTTTTTATCGGGTGTGCGACCAGCGCTCCCGATGGGAGTAGCCCCCGAGGCTATAGCCGAAATTTTTCGGGTATAGGCTCAAAAAATATTAACATGTCTTTCTGATATATTATTTTCTTGTGATGTTTTTTGGCACGATTGTGTGCTTAATTATTAATCTCTTCCTTCTTTATGATGCAAGCCCCCAAGTCCATGACGAGGTGCATTGCACTCTTTGATATATACTTTTTCACCTTAACTCGCATCTTTGCTTGTGATACGTTGTTGACGCTGTATCATCTGCGCTGGGCAGAATGCAAAAGCCCATTAAGATGTACTTTGGACTTTGCCTTTGCGGAAGCCCATTAAGATGTACTTATAAATAAAGCATGCTTGTTGAGGGTTAAAACCCTAATTCTCTCATTATTATCTTCCTCCGCCGCATCATCTTCCTTCTTATCATCTCATCTAGGGTTTTTCTTCCTCGCACCTATTTCCATGGCCGATGCAGGTGGATCGCGTCTTAACCTCGACGCTCCGGTGGAAAAGCGAGGTCTTGGACGTCCGCGCGACAGCAAAAACAAGTCCACATGCCTTGCTGTGGGAGCCTCTTCATCTGCTCCTCCAAAGCGGCGCCCTAGCCGCCCTGCAGGGAGTAAGAATAAACCCAAGGTTTCATCTGCTACGCCAGGTCTAAGCGCCCCTCCTCATAATGTTTCTTCTCCTCCTCCGCCCAAAGTGTACTCCTTCTTCTGCATCGCCGGCGCTCAATACCGCGAAATTCAGCGGGTACCGCTGAAGTTCACAAAGTTCATGGACGGGCAAGAACTGTGAGAAGCAGTTCTTCGTGAACACTTTGGGGGAGGAACTCCCTATGAAGTAGAGGTCTGGTATGATGGGGACGGCGAGATGTACTTCAAGGGCGGCTGGCCGCAGTTTGCAGAAGATCATGATCTTCACCAGGGTTTCTTCATGATCTTCGACTACCATGTTGGTACGTCGAAGTTTGATGTGAAGATCTACGATGGTACTCAATGCCAGAAGGAGTACGAAGTTGAAGTCCATTTTCATTAGTTATCTCCTTATGTAACCTCGTGTTCTGGTTATCTTCTGTAATAAGTAGTCGCAATGAACTTTTATTTTGTGCCGTCTTTTGTTAATAGACCATGGGAACGAATCACCGTTCCGAGGTGTGCTTTTGATACATTATCAAGGTTACCTTGAACCATGCTTTTTTGTTGAATATCGGGTTGCGAACAACCTAGCAATATATCTCGAATAATCATGGATGCCAAATCTCAATAACTTTATTTATTTTATTTCATACGACTCGAGGGTCTGAGCCCCCGAGTGGAAAGAAAAAATATGCATACATATTGTCGAGTTGACCCAAGGAACCCAACCTGTGGCCTCATGTTCTGGGTTCAGAGGGTCATATCTCGAAAGTTCCTTGTCGCCATAATTCTCCTATGCGTAGAACCGCCGTAGTTGCTCTGCATTCCAAGGGTTGCTCTCGTCTTTCCCCATTTTCTTGTCTTGTAGTCGATAAGCTCCTCCTGGTATTACCTCTGTCAGGATGTACGGTCCCACCCATGGGGACTCTAACTTGCCATGTCCGTCCTGTTTTAATCGCAAGACTAGATCTCCCACCACGAAAGATCATGGGCGAACTCGACTGCTATGGTAGTTTCATAGATTTTGCTGGTACTGCGTTGCTCTGGCAAGTGCTACATCTCTTGCTTCGTCAAGTGCATCGACATCATCTTGAAGCGCTTCAGTAGAAGTTGTCTCGTCGTAAGTCGCGATTCTTGGGGCTTCATTGGTGATTTCGACTGGAAGCACAGCTTCTGCACCATGGATCAGAAAGAAAGGTGTTTCTTGGGTAGCCACGTTGGGTGTAGTTCTGAGACTCCATAGCACGGAGGGTAGCTCGTCTACCCAAGCGGGCTTGGCTTTTTTGAGAGGTGCTAACAACCTCTTTTTTTATCCCGTTGCATATTAAGCCATTGGCTTTTTCGACTTGTCTATTTGTCTTTGGATGCGCTATGGATGCGAACTTTAATTTGATTCCCATACTTTCATAGTAGCTCTTGAACTCTTTTGATGTGAAGTTTGTTCCATTGTCCGTGATGATGCTATGTGGTACTCCGAAGCGAAAAACAATAGACTTGATGAAGTTGATTGCTGCTGTGGAATCTTGGGTTGTTACAGGGGCTGCCTCTACCCACTTGGTAAATTTGTCGACTGCTACTAGCATGTAAACATGTCCTCCTGGCCAAGATTTGTGTAATTTTCCTACCATGTCGAGACCCCATTGTGCAAAGGGCCAGGACAGTGGTATTGGTTGCAATTCTGCTGCTGGTGCGTGTGGTCGAGATGCGAAACGTTGACAAGCCTGACATTTCCTTACTATATCCTTTGCGTCTTCAATTGCTGTTAACCAGTAGAATCCTGCGCGAAAAGCTTTTGCTGCAATGGCCCTGCTGCTAGCGTGATGTCCGCATACTCCTGTGTGGATATCTTTTAATATTTCTTATCCTTTTTGAGGAGTGACGCATCGTTGCAGGACGCCCGTTATACTTTTCTTGTACAGCTTTCCTTGTAATACGACGAAAGCCTTGGATCGTCGTATTATCCTTTTTGCTTGTACTGTATCTTTGGGTAGTGTTTTGTTTACCATGTACGCCAAGTATGGTTGCATCCAGGTTTCCTCGATCATCATAACTTCTTCGGGTTCCGATGTCCCTCTATTGCCAGCCCCCGAGCCTGTTGCTTGGTGCTGGACTTGTTCTTCTGTAGTCGAAACTTTGTTGTTCTTTATTGATCTCTCTATGATTTCTTCCCAAAAGACTCCTTGTGGTATGGGCAAGCATTGGGACCCGATATTTGCTAGATTGTCTGCTTCCTCGTTGCTGGCTCTGCTGATGTGCGAGACTTCGCATCCATCAAATGTTCCCTCTAGATAATAGTATAAGTTTCTGTATGCTGTCATTTTGTCACTGATGGCATCGCACTTGTTCATCACTTGTTGAACGATGAGATTTGAATCCCCGAATATTTTTAGTCGAGTTGCTCCACATGCTTTGGCCATTTTTATTCCATGGAGTAGAGCCTCGTATTCGGCTTCATTGTCGGAAGCTTGAGGAAAGCTCATCCTTAAGACGTACTTCAATTTGTCGCCATGTGGTGATATCAAGACTACTCCTGCTCCTGCGCCTTGGAACCTTTTTGATCCGTCGAAATACATTGTCCATACGCTTGATAGATCCGGTGGTCCTGTGTTTTGTAGTTCTAGCCACTCTGCTGTAAAATCTGGCAGGACTTGTGATTTGATCGCCTTTCGTTTTTCGTACGTGATGTCCAAGGGTGATAATTCGATTCCCCATAAGGAGACACGTCCTGTCGCTGAAGGGTTGTTCAATATGTTGGATAGTGGTGCTTCATTGACCACTATAATTGGATGCACCGCGAAATATTGTCGTAGCTTTCGTGCTGTTATGAATACACTGTATGCAAGTTTCTGGTAATGTGGGTACCTTTATTTGGTTGGAGATAGTACCTCGCTGACGAAATATACTGGCCGCTGGACTCCATGAGTTTTTCCTTCTTCACTTCTTTCGACTACTAATACTGTACTCACCACTTGATGTGTTGCTGCAATATATAGTAGTAATGGCTCCTTTTCCTTTGGTGTGACCAACACCGGTGGTGTGGAAAGCACTTTTTTCAGTTGTGCAAAGGCTGTGTCCGATTCTTCTGTCCATTCGAATTTGTCGTCTGATTTTTTTATCAGCGCATAGAAAGGAAGTGCTTTTTCTCCTAACCGTGCCACGAATCGACTCAGTGCCGCAACGCGTCTTGCGAGCTTCTGTACGTCGTGCAGCTTTGTTGGTTTCCCTATTGTTAGTATTGCTTGGATCTTCTCTGGGTTTGCCTCTATTCCCCTTGCTGATACCAGGAATCCCAGGAGTTGCCCTGCAGATACCCCAAAAGAGCATTTTGTCGGGTTAAGCTTGAGCTTGTACCTGTTTAAGTTGTCGAAGGTTTCTGCTAGATCACTGATTAGTGACTCTTCTTTTCTTGTGGTGATGACCATGTCGTTGATGTAGACTTGAATGTTGCGTCCTATTTGACTTCCAAGGCAGTTTTGCATCATCCTTTGGTAGGTTGCTCCTATATTTTTTAGACCAAAAGGCATGACTTGGTAGCAGAACACACCGTATGGTGTGATAAAAGCTGTTTTTTCCTCATCTTCTTTCTTCAATTTGATCTGGTTGTAGCCAGAATATGCGTCCAGGAAGGAAAGCCTTGCACACCCCGCTGTTGAGTCTATTATTTGATCAATGCGAGGTAGGGTAAAGGGATCCTTCGGGCAGTGCTTGTTAAGAGACGTGTAGTCAACACATACTCTTTGTACATCTGTATTTTTCTTGGGGACTATAACTGGATTAGATACCCAAGTCGACGTTTTGATTTCTTGGATGAAACCTGCGTTTTCTAGCCTTTGTAGCTCGGACGCTATTGCTTTCCTTTTTGGTTCATCAAATCTTCTCAATGGCTGCTTGACTGGCTTTGCTTTGGGATCCACGTTTAGTGCATGCTCGACGAGTTCCCTGGGAACCCCTGGCATGTCCGAAGGACACCAGGCGAATATTTCCTAGCGCTCACGGAGGAACTCGACGAGCGCGCTTTCCTATGCGGGATCCAAGTTCACTGCTATGGAGGTGGTCTTGTTCGGGTCCGTTGGGTGGACTTCGATCTTCTCCGAGTCCTGAGTTGCATCGAAGGCTTGATCTGGTAGGGACCATCCAACATTGGGTAGCACGTTATGGTCGGTTTCACCTTTCAACCTTGCGTATTCTGCTGTCATGCCGAAAGTTTGTGCCAACCTGTTGAATTCTTTGTCACAGGTGTTGGATACTTCGAAACTGCCTTGAACTGTGATTGTTCCTTTGGGTCCTAGGATTTTGTGCATGAGGTATGCATAGTGGGGTACTGCCATGAATTTTGCAAATGCTGGGCGCCACAGGATTGCATGATACTGTGAAGGCCAGTCCATGAGAGGGTAGTTTGTGCCTCCTGGTACTATTCTGTGGAAGGAACAATCTGTTGGCTTTAGACTTTCAAGTGAAATACACATTGCCTTCAGAGTTCTTGCGTATATTAAGTTTATGCCACTTCCTGCGTCCATGAATACTCGCCCGATATCATATCCCCCTATTTGCGCCTTTAGTACCATCTGTGCGTGCCCTGGCCTGGGCACTTTCCTCGGGTGGTCTGCTCTGCTAAATCTGACTGGTTGATCGGACCATTGCAGGTATTCTGTAGTAGCTGGTGGTGATGATATTGCCAAGTTGACCTGTCTGGATATGCTCTTCCGTTCTTTCTTTGACTTTGGTACTGGTTGGATCATTGCTGATATATATACTTTTGACTCCAGCTGTTTTGCGAGTCGTTGCATTTGGTACCCCTGACTCATGCTTTTTCCTCCCTGTTGTGTTCCTTGGCTTGAATCCATGGCATTTTGCAATCTTAGGAAGGTTCTGCAATCCTTCATCTGGTGGTTGGAAACTCTCTTCCCATCTAGGTACGCATAATGGATGCGACAAGGTCCATATAGCATGTCTTCTGCCGAAGGGCCGGAGTACTTTGGTTTTTCTGTTCCCCGACTATATCTTGTCTGAAACTCCTTGTTTTCATAGCCTTCCTTGTTCCTTCTATCATATCCCGCGGCTATCTGATTTCGCCTTCCGTGGTTGTCTCCATTGTGGTATCTTCGCCTTTGCCTGCTTGTTCTGTCGACTTCTGGTGAACGTCCCCTTTTGTTGTTATACGCATCTTCTCCGTTGGCAAATCTGTTGGCTACTTCCATTAATTCTGACACTGTCCTTGGCTTTGTTCTCCCTACCTCTTCCACGAGGTCTGAATGACGAAGTCCGATCGAAAAGGCGTCTATTGCTCTTTCGTTGGAGACGTCTTCTGCAGAATTTTTGATGACACTCCAGCGTTGTATGTAAGAGTGCAGAGTTTCGTCTTTCCTTTGTACGCACGACTTAACTTCTTCCAATGACGCTGGTCGTTTGTATGTTGAGCAAAAATTTCTTGCAAATTGGTTCTCTAGTTCTCCCCAACTTCCGATGGAATCGTTGGGTAGAGTATTCAACCAGGACCATGCTGCGCCGGTGAGGTGTAACTGCAAACTTTGCATCGCTGTTGCTCTTGTTCCTCCGAGTATTTGTACTGCTTGCAGATAATCTGACAACCATAGCGTGGGTTCTTGCGAGCCATCATATTTTTCCTGATCGTGCGGTAACTTAAATCCTTTGGGTACTCACGTTTTGCGAACCCTGCGGGTAAAGCATAGCGCACCCATCTCTTTTTCGTTGTCTTCGTAATTTTCTTCCTTCCACGCATGTCGCGCTTTATTTACTCTTGCTTGTGCTATTATGCTCCTTGCGTCTTCCCTCCGTTTTCGACGCTTTTCGTCGCCTGACGATTCGCTTGTTTCGTTTTGCAAAGGTTGATGCCTGGGTCCTTCTTTTTGCTTCTCCTTATGATATGTCGCCTTTTCCTCTGGGAGATGTTTCCTTAGCCTGTCTTCTACCAACCCGAGGCTTCGTATTGCAGCTTGATGCATGTGCTCCCGTGGATCTCCGAGCTTTGGCTGTGTAGTTAGTAGATAGGTCTGTGCTGCTACCAGCGCTGCCTCTGGTGTTTCTTGCACAAAGTCCTCTTCCTCATCTGATAGGTGTGCGGTTTCACTTTTTGTATGTCTTTCCTCTCTTATCCGTGATGTTGTCCTCCTGCTGTGCTTCGGGTTTCTGCGTCTTTCTATGCTGGACTCTGATGCATCGCTATATTCATTCCAATATTCTCCCCTTGACGCACTGTTATTGTCTTGGCTTCTCATAAACATGTCTTTTTCCTCCCTCAACTTCCTTCTGCGCTGGTGCAGTGCATATTGATATCCCATTAGAACTTCTCTTCTCGAATCTGCGGGTACATCTATTTCGTGGTTAATGGCTGACATGATCATTCTCCACTCTCCGGCGGAGACATGGACTTTCTCCTTCTCCTTCTTGCCGTTGCTCCTTAATTTGTTGACTTGCATGTCGACCTCTTTGTTGTCTGTGTGATTATTTTCTTCTGCTGCTTTAGTGATAATGACGCATAACTGGCGTATGCTTCTGCAGACGCCGCTGCTTCTGCTGGCGAAATCCCTTGAACTATCGTGTGGCTTGTCCATTGTTACTTCCACGTCAGGCTCTCCCCGAGTTTCGTCAAATTCCTCAAGTTTCTTTTGCAGATTTTCTGTTGCTGCTGGACTGACCGGCGAGTTTGCCTCGCTAGAAGAGCCCACAGATGATCCAGACTTGGCGATTGTCTCGGTTTTGTTTGTCGACGGACCCGAATTCGCTGGATCCGAAAGACAAGTTGAACCTGAAGGTCCAACATAAAAGCTCAGACTTCCGATTATCAACTCCATCTCTTGACTTTCATCGACTTCCGGACTGCTGTTGGCTAAAAGCAAAAAAGCCGTCTAATTCATGATTCCAACGCCCAGAGTCCCCACGGTCGGGGCCAATTGACGAGGGTTAACTCGACAAATGTACTAGATGAAGGACTTAGGATCGGGGGAGTAGGGCGTCAGATGAACTCGAAGGTAAACTCAGTCAAACAAGGTGTGTATTGAAAGTAATCGTAAGAATAAACTTGGCTTGCTCTCAATCTGTCCCTTACTGTCCTCTCCTGGCCCCTATATATAGGTGGCCAGGTCTCAAGGATCGGGAGGGGTCCGATACAGATTACAGTATCGATATACAACATGAACTCGTACATCGACTAGTATTACAATTGGGCCTAGCTTAATGGGCCTTAGGGGTACTTTAACTGATGGGCTCTATTATCTACACCCTTGTCAGAAAGAGAAGATGAGATGGCTAGAAAGATGAAGGTATGTACCATTACTACCTCTAATGATGTTGTTCCAAATGCTAGCAATCCTCTTACTTTGATTGGTGTAGAGAAAACTCCTACTCCTTGTGTTAAAAAGCCCAAAACTGCAAAAACTTTTTCTCAAAAGAGTGCTGAAATTTTTTGGAGTGTAGGAGATGATAGCTCTATTTCTTTCAATGATTTTGATGTTGATGGCTATAATATATCTGAAGTTATTTTGTTCTTGCAAAATCTTTCTTTGAGTCCCAATGCTAGTTCTATAAATGTTGCTTTCACTAAGCATATTACCAATGCTCTCATGAAAATTAGGGATGAAAAGTTGAAGCAAAAAGCTTCTATTCCCAAGAAGTTAGAAGATGGTTGGGAACCCATCATTGATATGCATGTTAATGGTTTTGATTTTCATGCTTTATGTGATCTAGGTGCTAGTATTTCTATTATGTCTAGAAAAATTTATGACATGCTTGATTTACCACCGTTTGAAAAGTGTTATTATGATGTTCCTATTGCTGATGTTGCTAAGAAGAAACCTTTGGGAAGGATTAATGATGTTTTTATTATGGTTAACAATAACCTTGTTCCCGTTGATTTTCTTGTTATGGATATTGAATGCAATGCTTTATGTCCTATTATTTTGGGAAGACCCTTTCTTCGAACTGTAGGTGCCATCATTGATATGAGGGAAGGCACCATCAAATATCAATTCCCACTCAAGAAAGGTATGGAACACTTCCCTAGAAAGAGAAAGAAATTACTTTTTGACTCTATTCTTAGAGCAAATTATGAACTTGATGCTTCATCGCTTGATATTACTTGATTCGCACTTGCTGCGCCTAGCTCAAAGGCGTTAAAGAAAATCACTCTTGGGAGATAACCCATTGTTTTACTTTCAGTTATTTTTCTTTTATTTGAGTCTTGGAAGTTATTACTATTGTAATAACCGCTCCTTATCCTTTTTATTTCGTTGTTGTGCCAAGAGAAACCTCTAATTTGAGTGAGGTAAGATTTGGGGATGTTGCTGTCCTGAAACACATTTTAGTGCTGCACCGTAAAAATTTGTGAAAATTCTCAGAATATCTTTTTGACCTGAGATTTTTCGTGAATATGCCCCAGGTTATCTCCAAACTTTCATTAGTTTGACACTTTTTGATTTGAGCAACAGAAAACCCTCGAAAAAATCGACCTTTGTCAGCTGTTCTGTTTTGACAGATTTCTGCCACTATTTGTGTTTGCCTCTCGATCGCTTTCTTTTTGAGTTCTTTTGATCACAGAACTTTCCGGGAAGTTGCTACAGTAGTATATGCTTTATATGTGGTGGTTTTGAGTTGAAATCTTAACCAAAAAGTGGTTGATTCATTATTATGCGTACACTAATGTTGCTAATAGAATTGTGTTGAGTTTTGTATGAAGGAAGTTTTCAAGTGTAGGGATTGGAGAATGATGAGATGAGTTGAAGAATGGAAAAAAACTCAAGCTTGGGGATGCCCACGCACCCCAAGAAATATCCAAGAGGTACAAGTGTCAAAGCTTGGGGATGCCCCCGAGGTACCCCTTCTTCATCGGCAAAAATCAGGTCACCTTTCAACACACTATATTTTTATTGCTTCATGCACTATGCATTTTTCTTGGAGCGTCTTTACTTTAGTTTTCAGTTTTGTTTAGTTTTGTTTGCTGCAATAAATGGTTGGACCCCAACAAATTTCTTTTGGAGAAGTTGCCTTGCTTTCCATTTGCCAAGAACACTCTGTTTTTCACTCTTATCGTTCAACGAGTGTTCTCTTTTTCTAGAACTGCGTTTAGCTTTTGATTTTCGCCTTGATTTTTGTTCAGATCTTGTTATATCTTTATATCAAGGTGTATTTTGACCACTGGTCCATGTTGGTTTTCATCAAAAAAGTTGTTTCAAAAAGGTTCGAATGGTGTTGGAAAAGAGAAAAAGTTTCATGCAAAAAAGTGGTACAAAAAGGAGCTTGTTTAGACTGCGGCTTAGACTTTTTCATGTCATGCTTGATGTCGTTTTGATAGTATGCTTAGTGGTTTTGCTGTAGCATGACTTGTCTCAAATGACTGGGATTGCTTAATGAGCCTTTGAAAAAATCATGCGTTATTTTTATTATTTGGAAGCATTAATTTGGTTTTCTCCTTTGATGCTTTATTTGGGTTTACTTGGCGCATGCTTACAACATGTTTGACTCATACAAAGTCGCCATAAGCCTCTATGATCATTTAGTTTTTGACTTTTGATGCCATCTTATGCTTCTCTTAATGATGTTTTGTCGCTATGCATGATTATGGCCGTTATTGAAGGGAATATGCCCGAGAGGCAATAATAAAGTGGTTATTATCATATTCCATGTTTATGATAAATGTTTATTTCTCATGCTAGAATTGTATTAATCGGAAACATTAATACATGTGTGATTAATAAACTAAAAAAAAGGTTCCTAGTAAAGCCTCTCTTTCATACTAGCTCGTTGATTAACTGATGATCAAGGTTTCCTGATCATGAACATTGGATGTTGTTAATAATGTGGTCATATTATTAGAAGAAGGATGTGATGAACACTCACACCCATAGTAAGATTAGCAATACGATGGAGTCATCAAGTTCATTGCTATATCAAACTCATATGAAATAGTTCTAATCCTCAGACCATGAGATCATGTTAATCACTGATGCCAGAAGAGTGCTTTGATGATATCAAACGTCACACCGTTACAGGGTGATTATAAAGGTTGATTTGGGTATTCTAAAAGTATTAGTTGAGGCTCATGGATCAAGAGTGGAATTTGTCCGACCCGATGACGGGAAGATATTCTCTGGGCCCTTCTCGGTGATATTGCATTGGAATCGCTTGCAAGCATGTGACTAGGTCACGGGAATGCATTATCACGGAACGAGTAAAGAGACTTGTCGGGAACGAGATCGAACTAGGTATGGTTGATACCAAATGATCGGATCTCGGACAAGTAATAATATCACGAGACAAAAGGAATTAACTATGTTCGTTATTGGTTCACACGATCACTAGTTCATCGTTGAGTAAGTGGGAGTCATCATGGATTTCCAGATCCCGCTGATGATTATTGATCGGAGAGGAGTCTCGACCATGTCCACATTATTCACGAACCGTAGGGTGACACACTTAAGGTTCGCCGTCATTTTTGAGTGGATATGATACTCCGATTGAATTACAGGACAGCATGAGGGTTGTTTCAGAAAAGCACCGAAACTGTTTTGGTATATCGAAATAACTCAAGGGATATTTGTTAATGTTTATTAATTGATTGAATTAACAAATATTAAAGAAATAAAAATGTTTTATTAAATCAATTAGTATGAATTTAATTAGCATGAATGTCATGCAAAATTAAATGGGGGGTTACCTCATGTTGATGAGGGGGTTACCACCATGAAGAGGGGGTTACCACAATGAAGAGGACCATGAAGAGGAGGAGACCCTCTCCTTGGCCGGCCACCCCCATGGGGCTGCCCATCTTCTCTTATAAAAGGCTCCCCTCTCCTCCATGTTCATGCAAGCTTGATCATTCCCCTCTCCCGCAAAGTTGTTGCCCCAAATCCGTCTTGGCTTAGCGAAGCTCTGCCGGATTGTCAGTTCGAGTTTCACACACTTGGAGAAGTGAGTGTTGGAGTGTCCGGCGAATCCCTTCTTCCGCTGCCCCGCTGGACCGAGGGCGTGGAGGAGTCGACGATGAGTTGTACGTGTGACCGAGCACGGGGGCGCTGCCGGTTGTGGCGCCGTGTACACGATCTCGTGATCGTCAAGTGAACCACTACGTCGACTGCGTCAAGTGAACGACTACGTCGACTACGTGCGTCTTCCTCAACTCTCCATCGGCAACGTTTGTGCGGGAACGTAATCCCCGCTACCGGTCTTCGAGGGTTAGTCTCCGTTGCTACCATCTCGTAGATGTTCTTGGCTAGTTTATGTGTTCGTGCGTAGGAATTTTTTTGTTTTCTATGCTACGAACCCATCAGTGGTATCAGAGCCATCTCTATGCGTAGTTGGTATGCACGGTTAGAACACATGTGGATGTGGGCGTTGATGATCATGTTATTGCAATTTATTTTGTATTTTGGATCATAGTGGCATAGTGGGATTGAAGGTGCCCGAGACTAACTTTACGTGACCGCGTTCACGAGACTTGTCCCACACTTGACATGCTTCGGCATATGTGGCTTTGCGGGTGCACATTTCTCCCACTATAGTTATGATCTATTTTACAAAGAGTTGTTAATAATATTTTATCACCATTGTGATTACATGTTCGTAGGTAAGAACGGTTCTTCCTAGAAAGCCCCAAACCACGTAAAATATGCAAGACAAATTAGAAACGTCTAACTTGTTTTTGCGGGGCATGTGATGTGATATGGTTGTCTTTACATTTAAATGGCCTGCGTGTCGAATATATATATCCAAGTGATATATTGTAATGGAGGAAGACAACCAAGGTGGTGCGCCATGGACCTTGGAGCTACGCTGGTGGAATGATGGAGATCATGCCATGACGCACAAGATGGAGATCGAATGCGTGAAGGACCATATCATATCACATTATATATGCATGTGATGTTTTTATGCATCTTATTCTGCTTAGATTTGATCGCGCGGTAGCATTATAAGATGATCCCTCTCACATAAATATTAAGATAAAAATGTGTTCTTCCATAGCATGCACCGTCAAGAAAGTTCATCGTTTCGAGACACCACGTGATGATCGGGTGTGACAGACTCTACGTTCACATACGACGGGTGTAAGACAGTTTTACACACGCGAGTGCTATGGTTCTACTTGGCGAGCCTAGCATGTACAGACATGGCCTCGGAACACGAACTGAAAGGTTAAGCATGAGTCATATGGTTGATATGATGAACATGGTGATGTTCGCCTTTGAAACTATGCCGTTGCACGTGATGATCGGTTGCGGTATAGTGAATTTGGTTCGTGTAATCACTTAAGAAAACTAAGAGGGATGTTGTTTTTAAGTGGGAGTTCACTTAGTAATTTTGAATTATAGAACTCAATTTATCATGAACTAAATCAAAGTGAATTTGCATAGTTTATTGTAGGCATTTGGCATCCGTTTACTACCTTGCGATTAGCTATAATTGAGATAATAGAACTATGGAATTCTGGATGTTAACTTTACGAACTGGTATCGTATTGTTTGAATGTCAATCTAAAGTTTGAAGTCCTATTGCAAACTTTTAGCAAACCTTGTTTACTCGATAAAATTTAATAAGTAGTATTAAATCAAGAGTAACAATTCCAGTGTTAGTATCTAAGTATCACACTTGCCTCCATGATCCTTGATATTCAAAAGTTGTTTTTAGTATCAAGGTTATCTAGGAGTTGAAAGAATTGTTTCATAAACTATCATGTGTGGAAGATATTGTGATATCTGAAACAATGTTTGGTTGCAAAGTGATAGAGTATAATTTAGTAAGACACATGTTCTCATATTGTATGAGAATTTGTAAAGATTGGAGACGCTAGGCATCCAGATCTCCTAAAAAGGTTTTGGGAACTAACATTATACTCACAATTTGTCCTCATGAGCTATAGTAGCTTGATCATGAAAGTTTTCGTGATAGGATGAATACAAGATGTCGGTAACATGTTTACTACATTAAAAGATTACTAAAGAATGGAATTTGGAAGAGCGCCAAATATTTGATTATGGTGATCTACTTCAAAGTGTGAGTCCAAGGGTATTAGTGTTTGACTAATCATGCCTTGAACTATGTGCCATGTGTATGGTGCCACTATTGATGTTGATAGATTCTTCTAGACGAAAAAGAATTGCTAAAAGAGAATCCAAAATTTATTCTGGCGGAAAAGAAAAGACTGGAAATGTCCAGCTCAGGTATATAGAAGATATACATGTTATGGGTGTATTTGTTGCTTGTTAAAACAATGTGGTTCTTGGGTATTTGATACTAAATTGGTTGGTATGAACTGTTATACAAACAACGCAATACAAGAACTACAAATGCCTAATTAACTAGCAAATGAATATGGGATGATTCTCATCGAAAACAAATAAAGTGTTATTGTGTTTCATTGGAATTAAACCTAGCCTTCAAGATTTGTTTGAATAATTGTTATTTTGTTCTGGTATTATGAGAACAATGGTTGTTCAAATTATTACCGCATTCATAAAAGATGGATGAACGCTTATTGATGCTACCGATTTGATGAAGTAAATAACTGGCCAGTTGGGAACCCCAAGAGGAAGGTGTGATGAGTATAGCAGCTTGTTTTCCCTCAGTTAAGAAACCAAGGTTTAATCGTTCAGGAGAAGAGCAGACAATTACGACTGAAGGTGATGCTTGCTAGTTTGTGATAGCTTCGGACAATTTATATATGGTGCCTCGTCCAAGCTTTGCTTGCTAGCTGCAACGCGGAACCTGCACACATACAACCAAATACTTTGTTCCCAACTTGCGATGAGGTTGTCAATCTCACCGGTTTGCTTGAAACAAAGGTTATGAGCGTATCGAGTGGAAAACAGTAGAGTATACGAGTAAAGTAAACAGTGCGAGTAAAGTAAACAGGTGATAGTAATATGATGGAAATAGGACCGGGGTCCACAGTTCACTAGTGGTGTCTCTCCATAAGATAAATAACACATGCTGGGTAAACAAATTACAGTTGGGCAATTGATAGAATAAAGATAAACGTGATATGTCAAGAAGATCACTATGAGCTTTACTCTGGGCATTACAACAAAATACATAGACCGCCATCCAACTGCATCTATGACTAATAATCCACTTGTGGAGAATCAATCCGAGAACTCCACAAGTATTAAGTTGCGAACAACAGATAATTGCATTAAGCAAAGTGTGTAATGTAAACAAAGCATATGCCCTTGAGCATATGAATGTTGTTTTCTCCCTAGTAGCAACAGTACATCTACAACCTTAGAGGTTTCTGTCACTCCCCCAGATTAAATAGAGGTATGAACCCACTATCGAGCATAAATACCCCCTCTTGGAGTCACTAGCAACTACTCGGCCAAGATAGCTACTAACAACGGAGAGCATGCAAGATCACAAATAACATAGAGATAACATAAGATATATTTCAGTATAGCAACTCAATCATAACACCAATATTCATCGGATCCCAACAAACCAAACATGTAGAATTACATAACGGTGATCTCAATCATGTAGGGAAGCTCATGAGATCTAAACATGAAGCACATGGTGGAGAAGACAACCATCTAGCTACTGCTATGGACCCATAGTCCAAGGTAGACTACTCACTCATCTTTCCGAAGGCAAGCATGGTGATGAAGAAGACCTCCGGTGGCGATTCCCCTCTCCGGCAGGGTGCCGGGAAGAGCTTCTGGACCCTCCCGATCTTGGGGTCGACGGCGGCGGCGGATCACGATGTGTTCTGGAAAATTGATTGGGTCCTTAGGTTTTTCCCGTCGGGGGGTCTTTATAGGCGAAGGGGCGATGTCAGAAGTGGCCCCAGGCCTCCTCACACCATGGCGGCGCGGCTAGGGCCTGGGCCGCGCCAGCCTGGTGTGAGGGTGGCCTGTGGCCCCTCTCCTACTTCTCTTCGGATCCCTGGAAGCTCCCAGACAAAATAAGATTTTAGGAACTTGTCTTGTCCAATTCCGAGAATATTTCCTGTGTATCACTTCTGAAACACAAAAATAGCAGAAAACAGGGAACTGGCACTGTGGCAACTTGTTAGTAGGTTAGTTCCGGAAAATGTATAAAAGTGCCACTAAGTGTAACGAAACAGTAGGAAAATGGTGTAAAACAAGCATGGAGCATCAAAAATTATAGATACGTTGGAGACGTATCAAGCATCCCCGAGCTTAACTCCTGCTCGTCCTCGAGTAGGTAAGTGATAACAAAAGAATAATTTTTGAGGTGACATGCACCTACACAATCTTGATCATGTATGTACGCATTTGTGAGCTGGGATCATAAGAACTTAAAACATGGGCATGAAAGATATAATCTTGACCATAAGAACTTAGCAACCATGTTGTAAACATGCAAATGAACACAAACAAAAGATCATGAAAATGAAACAATGAAAGTCAAACGTGTGTTCAAATCATAAGGAAAAACATACAAATGGTTTTCAGCTTGTCCATCAAAGAGAGCAAAACATAAATGCATAGGACACCTTCAAGTTTAAGAGGGCGACTAGATACAAATAATTTGAGAACAAGTGAAACCAACAATATGAATCAATCAATGAAAACTTTGGGACAATGCACATTACACTAAGAATGACAACTATGCTCTCTTAATGGTGCATAAAGATAGAAGGTGGTGACTCAACATAAAAGTAAAAGAAAGGCCCTTCGCAGAGGGAAGCAGTGATTGCAAGTTTTATAACCTTCAAAAATTATGGTACTTACCGGCTTTGAGCTCTCATTGCCCCCACCATAAGCATCTTGAATGGTTAAAGTTAATGCGAGAACAATTATGATGCATATGATTGACAAATCATAAGTTGAAAACCTCGTGTCCCGTGAATACGAGTACCCAAACCTCATGCTACTTTACTTAGAGTCCCAAGCAAGGCTCTTGTCATTGTAAGTATATGCGTATCATCGAGAACTGCCAACGGGGTACCTCTGTGCCCGATGACATGGAACAAGCCCACATCAAAATGACAGGACAAGCAGACAATGAACACCTCGACATCTCTTTTATTTACCATTTGTTTAGCTTTTTATTTTGAGATGCGTCGTCGAATGTCCACTATGGGTATGCTGCAAATTTCCACCATGAATTATGCATGGCTTAGATTGGCGGCCCAGGCGTTTCCCTAACACATATACAAACTCCATGATCCCCACAAGATTCCCAATTCATTTCACACCGCGGGCATCCATAAACAAAAGATCACGATATCAACTCAAAAGAGAAGTGCAATGTTGAAAGCTTGCCCATGACTGCATGGCTGGGCTAGTCTCCAACTTACAACTTGTAAGCATAACAACTCAACATAAGAGACCACAATGTCAAATTTTAAGAACAGGAAAAAGTAAAGTGTGCCTTCCGGTTTGTGAGAGCTTTACTGACCGAATTTCGCATAACACTGGTAAGAGTTTAATTTGAAGAGAAAATAAAAGCAAGTCAAATTTACTTGGAGTAGCAAATTGCTAGTAGGTATGTATGGTGGACACTTTGGAAGACTTGGTTTTTAGGAGTTGGATGCACGAGTAGAGCTCATACTCAGTACAAGGCGAGGGCTAGCAAAAGACTGGGAGCGACCAACTAAGAGAGCAATAATGGCCATAATCATGCAAAGCGACAAAGCGACATTAAAAGAAGCATAAGATGGCATCAAAAGTCAAAAACTAAATGATCATAGAGGCTATTGGCGACTTTGTAAGAGTCTAACATGTGTGAGCATGCGCCAAGTCAACCCAAATAAAGCATCAAGGATAAAACCAAAATAATGCTTCCAAATAATTAAAAACAACGCATGATTTTTTCAAAGGCTCATTAAGCAATCTCAGTTATTTGAGACAAGTCATGCTACAGCAAAATCACTAAGCATACTATCAAAAAGACATCAAGCATGACATGAAAAAGCCTAAGCCGCAGTCTACACAAGCTCCTTCTTGTACCACTATTTTGCATAAAGCTTTTTCTCTTTTCCAACACCATTTGAAATTTTTAAAGACACCTCTTTTGATGAAAACCAATAAAGATCAGAGGCAAAAATACAACTTGATGAAAAGATATGATAAGGTCTGAATGCAAATCAAGGCGAAAACGAAAACCAAAAGCAGTAGCGGAAAAAAAAGAACACTCAATGAAATTGTAAGAGTGAAAACGAAGTGTTCTAGGCAAATGAAAATGAGTACATCTCCTCCAAAGGAAATTTGTTGGGGTCCAACCATTTATTGCAGCAAACAAAAATAAACTAACTAAGAAAACTAAAACAACTGACGCTCCAAGAAAAACACATAGTGCATGAAGCAATAAAAATATAGTGTCTTGAAAGGTGACCTGATTTTTGCCGATGAAGAAGGGGTGCCTCGGGGGCATCCCCAAGCTTTGACGCTTGTACTTCTTGGATATTTCTTGGGGTGATGCATGGGCATCCCCAAGCTTGAGATTTTGTCCATTCTTCAACTCATCTCATCATTCTCCAATCCCTACACTTGAAAACTTCCTTCATACAAAACTAAACACAATTCTATTAGCAACATTAGTGTAGCATAACATATAATCAACCTCTTTTTGCTTCAGGTTTCAACTCAAAACCACCACATATATAGAAAATACTACTGTAGCAACTTCCCCAAAAGTTCCATGATCAAAAGAACTCAAAAGAAAGCGATAAAGCGGCAAACACAAATATTGGCAGAAATCTGTCAAAACAGAACAGCTGACAAAGGCCGAATTTTTGAGGGGTTTTATATTGCTCAAATCAAAAAGTGTTCAACTAACGAAAGTTTGGATATAACCTGAGGCATATTCACAAGAAATCGCAGGTCCAAAAGATATACAGAGAATTTATACGAATTTTTACGGTGCAGCACCGAAAACAGTTTCAGGACAGCAACATCCCCAACTCCTTACCTCACTCGAATTAGAGGCTTCTCTTGGCACAAAAACAAAATAAACAAGATAAGGAGCGGTCATTACAGTAGTAATGACTTCCAAGACTCAAATAAAATAAAAAGTACTGAAAATAAAACATTGGGTTATCTCCCAAGAGTGCTTTTCTTTAACGCCTTTGAGCTAGGCGCAGAAAATTGCGAATCAAGTAACATCAAGTGATGAAGCATCAATTACCTCAGTAGGCTCTTTGGAAGTTCCCGCAAATGATTCAACCTGCAAGTCGCTCTTAGTGGAACTAAAAGTCTTACCAATTTTAAGAACATGTTGAGGTTTAAGCGCAGAAACCTTGGGAACATACATAAATTTTTGCTCTTTTCCAACAAACACTTTCTCTTTCTTAAATTTAAGAGAAGAGAAGATTAAGCTAAGAGTTTCCATAGACTCCTCTAGTTTACCAATCCTTAAATTTTGATTATCAAGAGTAGTGCTAGCATCTAAAATGGTAATTCTCTTACCAATGTTTTCTATTAATTCACTAACGCGGCTAGCATTTTCTAGGATACTTGGCAAACTTTTCTCTAAAGAGCTGAGCCTTTCTACCACCTCCTCCAAGGTGGTCTCGGTTTTAGGAACATGAATAGGTGGTATTCCCACTAAACTTTCAATTATAGTGCATGCTTCTCCAGCGGGAGTACCCAAAAAATTACCTCCTGTAAGAGTATCGAGAACATACCTATTCCAACTAGATATACCAACATAAAAATTTCTAAGGAGGATCGTGGTAGAGTGCTTTTTGGTACACCTATGATGAGCATTGTTAATACGATACCAAGCATCTTTTAAACTTTCTCCCCCGTGTTGCTTAAAACTACGAACTTCTACTTCAGGATTACTCATTCTAGCAAAACTAAAATAAACAAGTAAAACAACTACCAAGGATTCTAAATTTTTTTGGGGTTTTTGATATAAAATGATGCAGGTAAAAATAAATAAAGTAAAGCAAAACAATAACAAAGTAAAGGATGTGCGTGCGAAAAACTCTCCTCGCAGAAGTCTTCCACTCTTCCCCGGCAATGGCGCCAGAAAAGAAGCTTGATGCTACCGATTTGATGAAGTAAATAACCGGCTAGTTGGGAACCCCAAGAGGAAGGTGTGATGAGTATAGCAGCTTGTTTTCCCTCAGTTAAGAAACCAAGGTTTAATCGTTCAGGAGAAGAGCAGACAATTCGACTGAAGGTGATGCTTGCTAGTTTGCGACAACTTCAGACAATTTATATATGGCGCCTCATCCAAGCTTTGCTTGCTAGCTGCAACGCGGAACCTGCACACACGCAACCAAATACTTTGTTCCCAACTTGCGATGAGGTTGTCAATCTCACCGGTTTGCTTGAAACAAAGGTTATGAGCGTATCGAGTGGAATACAGTAGAGTATGCGAGTAAAGTAAACAGTGCGAGTAAAGTAAACAGGTGATAGCAATATGATGGAAATAGGACCGGGGTCCACAGTTCACTAGTGGTGTCTCTCCATAAGATAAATAACACATGCTGGGTAAACAAATTACAGTTGGGCAATTGATAGAATAAAGATAAACGTGATATGTCAAGAAGATCACTATGAGCTTTACTCTCGGCATTACAACAAAATACATAGACCACCATCCAACTGCATCTATGACTAATAATCCACTTGTGGCGAATCAATCCGAGAACTCCACAAGTATTAAGTTGCGAACAACAGATAATTGCATTAAGCAAAGTGTGTAATGTAAACAAAGCATATGCCCTTGAGCATATGAATCTTGTTTTCTCCCTAGTAGCAACAGTACATCTACAACCTTAGAGGTTTCTGTCACTCCCCCAGATTAAATAGAGGCATGAACCCACTATCGAGCATAAATACCCCCTCTTGGAGTCACTAGCAACTACTCGGCCAAGATAGCTACTAACAACGGAGAGCATGCAAGATCATAAACAACATAGAGATAACATAAGATATATTTCAGTATAGCAACTCAATCATAACACCAATATTCATCGGATCCCAACAAACCAAACATGTAGAATTATATAACGGTGATCTCAATCATGTAGGGCAGCTCATGAGATCTAAACATGAAGCACATGGTGGAGATGACAACCATCTAGCTACTGCTATGGACCCATAGTCCAAGGTAGACTACTCACTCATCGCTTCGGAGGCAAGCATGGCGATGAAGAAGACCTCCGGTGGCGATTCCCCTCTCCGGCAGGGTGCCGGGAAGAGCTTCTGGACCCTCCCGATCTTCGGGTCGACGGCGGCGGCGGATCGCGATGTGTTCTGGAAAATTGATCGGGTCCTTAGGTTTTTCCCGTCGGGGGGTCTTTATAGGCGAAGGGGCGATGTCAGAAGTGGCCCCAGGCCTCCTCACACCATGGCGGCGCGACCAGGGCATGGGCCGCGCCAGCCTGGTGTGAGGGCGGCCTGTGGCCCCTCTCCTACTTCTCTTCGGATCCCTAGAAGCTCCCGGACAAAATAAGACTTCAGGAACTTGTTTTGTCCAATTCCGAGAACATTTCCTGTGTATCACTTCTGAAACACAAAAACAGCAGAAAACAGGGAACTGGCACTGTGGCAACTTGTTAGTAGGTTAGTTCCGGAAAATGCATAAAAGTGCCACTAAGTGTAACGAAACAGTAGGCAAATGGTGTAAAAACAAGCATGGAGCATCAAAAATTATAGATACGTTGGAGACGTATCAGTTATCTTGTTGGAGAAATCACATCCATAACATTGATGCTAAAAATGTCGCAAGACAAATGATTAGAAGATCACTTATGAGTGACACCACCATTTAAATCATATTGGAAAGTAAACATGAAGAAACTCCATGTTGATGGAATTTTGTAGTCCTTTTGATTTTGAATCAATTGACACTTGTGAAAATTTCCTAGAGATGATTAAAACTCCGTTTGTAGGCCAAAGAAGAACGGACGACTAACTTATTGGATATTGTACATGTTGATGTATATAGTCCATTATGTGTAGCCGTGTGTGGTGAATTCTTGAACTTCATTTACTTTAACCGATGATTTGAGTAGATATATGTGTATATTTACTTGATAAGGAAGAAGCATGAAATATTTGAAAAATGTTCAAAGTATTTCTAGATGAAGTGGAAAATCATTGTAACAAGAGAATAAAGAATTTATGATTTGATCATAAAGGAAGATATTTGAGTTACAAGTTTAGCAAACACCTAAAATTTGAGGAATCGTTCCATAGACTTGTATTTCCCGAAACACCATAGGAGTATGGAGTGTTCGAGAGATGAAATCAAACTTTGTTTGACATCGTTGGATCAAAGGTGTCATCTATAAAACTGCCATTATATTTGAAGGATAAAGCTTTAGAGACTACTGCTTTTACACTGAAAAGAGCGCCATCATGATCCGTTGAAATGACACCATATGAGTTATGGCATGGGATAAAACCCAATTTGTCTTTTCTAAAATTTTGGTATGTTAGGCATATGTAAAATGTTTACAACCAAAGTCGGATAAATACGTCTTTGTAGGTTATCCCAAAGTAACTGTTGGGTATTCCTCCAGAACACTGAAGACAAAAGTGTTTGTCGCTGAAAAACGTCAAGTTTCTTGAGAAGGAATTTTTCGCAAAAAGTTAAGTGGGAGGACAATAGAACTTTGATTGGGTTATTAAACCCAGGCTATATGTGCTGAGTAGCGCAGCGCCGAGAAATGTCCTGGAGGCGGCCACAATGCGCATGGCTGTCGTACCTCAAAGGTTGTGGTCACATAGATCTAAGTTCCTATTGAACCGTGTGAGTCGGGTAACAATCAAATAGTTAGATTTGAGAAAATATCATTATTGTTTGACAATGATGAACCGACTACATGCAAAGAAGTGATGATGGGCCCTGACTCCGTCAAATGGCTAGAAGCCATAAAATCCATGATAGTTCTATACACGAGAAACCAAGTTTCTGAACTTGGAAGACCCTCAAAAGGCATGAAGCCTAATGAACGTGTTAGGATCTATAAAAACAGACATGGATGTTTAACATCTATGAAATAGTCAACACATCGTTAAACTGTTTACGATTATGTTCAATGAGTTGACTATGACAAGATTTGATCTGTCATAGCGATATTTTGTCTGGACGGATTACTATAGCAACCACTACATATGCCAAGTTTGGTATATGTTAGTTGAACAAACAAGACAACATTCTTCTAATAGAATGGTTACCTAGGACATGTACATGACATGGTCCAATGGGTTTTGTAAATTCAAAGGATGCTAAAAGGCATGCAAACTTCAATGGTTGAAGTAAGCATCGCGGAGTTGGAATGTTCACCGTGATGAAATAATTAAAAGGTTTAGTTTCATCAGATACGATGAATATGCTTGCATTTGCAAGAAATTAAGTGGGAGCGTTGAGACATATTTTCAGTACATTATGTAGAAGACATATTGTTAATTGGAAATGATGTATCTCTTATTGACATAGGTTAAGAATTTCATTAAAATTAGATTTCAATGAAAGACTTAGGCAAAACCAAAATATTGGGTCTCGATGTCTATGTAGATAGATCGAGGTGCCAATATGGTTGTGCTAAAGTACATAGATGAAATATTGAATGAAGTTCAATATGAAAACGACGAGAAAAGTTCTTGCCGCATGGAAGAGGTTAAAACAAGATTCAGGTGTTTTTGACACTTGATGAGTGAAGCCACATGAATGATTTGATCGATCATGTATTTCGTGATATGTACATATCTAGATATGTCCTATGCTCTAGATGTTATGAGCATATACCAGAGTGAAAAATGTCATAAGATGATCACTGGACAATAGTAAGGATATCCTTATGTACTTTGGAAGGACTAAGGATATATATTATGTATGACAAAGTTACACATAGTTTATTGTAAAGTGTTACATTGATGCTAAGCTTGTCACAAGATACAAATTAAGTTTATCTCAATTTTAGCTATACGTTAGGTGGCACAATGTAATGGAAGGAAGTTCCATGATGGATTTGGATGAGTTCCAAAGTTAAGACATTGTGATGGATTCTACAACAAAGGTTGAGTATATGGCTGCTTTAGAAGTAGCTAAAGAAGGCATTTGTGTCAAGAAGTTTGTTATCAAACTAGGTGTAGTTCCAAGATGGCTATTACTATAAAGATCTATTGTGCGACAATAGTGACAACATGATTTTAGCTAAAGGAACTAAGGTCTCACCAAAGGACCAAATTTATACCCAACTGTCTCATTTGAGAATGAGTGATGCGTAGAGACGCAAAGACATGCAAATACACACAGAACTGAAAGTGTCAAATCTGGAGATCAGGTTTACCACATGCAACGCGTACAGATAACACGTGAATGCCATAAGTGTTATATACGCAAGTATCAACTAGATTATTGACTCTAGTGCAAGTGGGAGACTGAAGGGAATATGCCCGAGAGGCAATAATAAAGTGGTTATTATCATATTCCATGTTTATGATAAATGTTTATTTCTCATGCTAGAATTGTATTAATCGGAAACATTAATACATGTGTGATTAATAAACTAAAAAAAGGTTCCTAGTAAAGCCTCTCTTTCATACTAGCTAGTTGATTAACTGATGATCAAGGTTTCCTGATCATGAACATTGGATGTTGTTAATAACGGGGTCATATCATTAGAAGAATGATATGATGAACACTCACACCCATAGTAAGATTAGCAATATGATCAAGTCATCAAGTTCATTGCTATATCAAACTCATATGAAATAGTTCTAATCCTCAGACCATGAGATCATGTGAATCATTGATGCCGGAAGAGTGCTTTGATGATATCAAACGTCACACCGTTACATGGTGATTATAAAGGTTGATTTGGGTATTCTGAAAGTATTAGTTGAGGCTCATGGATCAAGAGTGGAATTTGTCTGACCCGATGACGGGAAGATATTCTCTAGGCCCTTCTCGGTGATATTGCATTGGAATCGCTTGCAAGCATGTGACTAGGTCACGGGAATGCATTATCACGGAACGAGTAAAGAGACTTGTCGGGAACAAGATCGAACTAGGTATGGTTGATACCAAATGATCGGATCTCGGACAAGTAATAATATCACACGACAAAAGGAATTAACTATGTTCGTTATTGGTTCACACGATCACTAGTTCATCGTTGAGTAAGTGGGAGTCATCATGGATTTCCAGATCCCGCTGATGATTATTGATCTGAGAGGAGTCTTGATCATGTCCACGTTATTCACGAACCGTAGGGTGACACACTTAAGGTTCGCCATCGTTTTTGAGTGGATACGATACTCCGATCGAATTACAGGACAGCATGAGGGTTGTTTCAGAAAAGCACCGAAACTATTTCGGTATATCGAAATAACTCAAGGGGGGTATTTGTTAATGTTTGTTAATTGATTGAATTAACAAATATTAAAGAAATAAAAATGTTTTATTAAATCAATTAGTATGAATTTAATTAGCATGAATGTCATGCAAAATTAAATGGGGGGTTACCTCATGTTGATGAGGGGGTTACCACCATGAAGAGGGGGTTACCACAATAAAGAGGACCATGAAGAGGAGGAGACCCTCTCCTTGGCCGGACACCCCCTTGGGGCTGCCCATCCTCTCCTATAAAAGGCCCTACTCTCCTCCATGTTCATGCAAGCTTGATCCTTCCCCTCTCCCGCAAAGTTGCTGCCCCAAATCCGTCTTGGCTTAGCGAAGCTCTGCCGGATTGTCAGTTCGAGTTTCACACACTTGGAGAAGTGAGTGTTGGAGTGTCCGGCGGATCCCTTCTTCCGCTGCCCTGCTGGACCGAGGGCGTGGAGGAGTCGACGACGAGCTGTACGTGTGACCGAGCACGGGGGGCGCTGCCGGTTGTCGCGCCGTGTACATGATCTCGTGATCGTCAAGTGAACCACTATGTCGACTACGTCAAGTGAACGACTATGTCGACTACGTGCATCTTCCTCGACTCTCCATCGGCAACGTTTGTGCGGGAACGTAATCCCCGCTACCGGTCTTCGAGGGTTAGTCTCCGTTGCTACCATCTCGTAGATGTTCTTGGCTAGTTTATGTGTTCGTGCGCAGGAATTTATTTGTTTTCTATGCTACGAACCCATCAGTTATTTCTCTCTTAGTTGGTCCCTCCCAATCTTTTGCTAGCCCTCATTTTGTACTGAGTATGAGCTCTACTCGTGCATCCAACTCCCAAAAACCAAGTTATGCCAATGTGTCCACTTTAAATTTCTATGCATGGTATTTGCAAGCCATTCCAAGTAAATTTTCATGTGCTACCTTTCAAAAAACCTTCAAGATACTTCTCGTTCTGTGACACTGTTTTTAGCTCATGAGGACGTAGTGGTCGGATTTGCTATCTTCCATATTGTTTATTCCAAAAAAAGGAAAAAAGAAAAGAAAAAAGACACTCCTCCATGGTATGTGAATGTTGGTGGGCACCCGATAGAATCGGTTAGCCATGGTTTGAGAAAGGAAAAAAGGTGGGGAGGAGTGCCAAGCTTTATAAAAGAGCACAAAAGTGCCAATCTCGCTCAAAAACTTGCTTCATTTTTGTATGGAAGATAGTAAGAACCCCATTGCCAGTCGTTGACAAAGACAACCACCTCTCAAAACCCAATTTTTATCTCTCTATTTTACAAATGAAAAGCTTTAGCACATGTTTAATCACTGCTTCCCTCTGCGAAGGGCCTTTCTTTTACTTTTATGTTGAGTCTCCACCTTCTACCTTTATGCACCGTCTAAGAGAGCATACTCCCAAAGTTTATCATTGAATTACTCATGATTTTGGTTTCACTTGTTCTTAAATTATTTGTATCTAGTCGCCCTCTTAAACTTGAAGGTGTCCTATGCATTTATGTTTTGCTATTCCATGAAGGACTAGCTGAAAACCATTTGCTATGTTTTTCAATATGATTTGAACGCACGTTTGACTTTCATTGTTTTATTTTTCATGATCTTTCATTTATGTTCTGTTTCATGTTATAACATGGTTGCTAAGTTTCTTCTATCAAGATTATGTCTTTCATGCCCATGTTTTAAGTTCTTTTGATCCCAGCACTCAATGCTTACTTAGATGATCAAGATTGTGTTGGTGCATGTCACCTCAAAATTATTCTTTGTTATCACTTACCTACTCGAGGACGAGCAGGAGTTAAGCTTGGGGATGCTTGATACGTCTCAAACGTATCTATAATTTTTCATGCTCCATGCTTGTTCTTACACCATTTGCTTAGTGTTTTGTTACACTTCGTGGCGTTTTTATGCATTTTCCGAAACTAACCTATTAACAAGATGCCACAGTGCCAGTTCCCTGTTTTCTGCTGTTTTTGTGTTTCAGAAAAGTTACACATGAAATATTCTCGGAATTGGACGACACAAAAGCCGAACCTCCTAATATTTACCGAAGCTTCCAGAAGTCCGAAGAGGAGACGGAGGGGGGCCACAGGCTGGCTACACCATAGGGCGGCGCGGCCAGACCCTGGCCCGCGCCCCCTAGTGGTGAGGCCACCCTGGCCCACCTCTGACGCTGCCCCTTCGCCTATAAAGACCCCCTGACAGGAAAAACCTAAACACTCGATCAATTTTCCAGAAACACATCGCGATCCGCCGTCGTCATCGACCTGAGATCGGGAGGGTCCAGAAGCTCTTCCCGGCACCCTGCCGAAGAGGGAATCGCCACTAGAGGTCTTCTTCATCGCCATGCTTGCCTCCAGCGCGATGAGTGAGTAGTCTACCTTGGACTATGGATCCATAGCAGTAGCTAGATGGTTGTCTTCTCCACCATGTGCTTCATGTTTAGATCTCGTGAGCTGCCTTACATGATCGAGATCATCTTTGTGTAATTCTACATGTTGTGTTTGTTGGGATCCGATGAATATTGGTGTTATGTTAAGTTGATGTGCTGAATATTATCTTATGTTATCTCTATGTTGTTTATGATCTTGCATGCTCTCCGTTGTTAGTAGCTATCTTGGCCAAATAGATACTAGTGACTCCAAGAGGGGGTATTTATGCTCGATAGTTGGGTTCATGCCTCTATTTAATCTGGGGGAGTGACAGAAACCTCTAAGGTTGTAGATGTGCTGTTGCCACTAGGGAGAAAACCACATTCTTGTGTCCAAGGACATTCGTTTTGTTTACATTACACACTTTGCTTAATGCAGTTATCTGTTGTTCGCAACTTAATACTCTTGGGGTGTTCGGACGATATCCCCGTGAGTGGATTATTAGTCATAGATGCAGTTGGATGGCGGTCTATGTATTTCGTTGTAATGCCCAGAGTAAATCTCATAGTGATCCTCGTGACATATGCACGTTATCTTTATTCTATCAATTGCCCAACTATAATTTGTTTACCCAGCATGTTGTTATTTATCTTATGGAGAGACACCACTAGTGAACTGTGGACCCTGGTCCAATTTCCTTTACATTTCTATTACTGTTTAATTTTACTCGCACTGTTTACTTTCTCGCATACTACTATTGCTTTTCACTCGATACGGTCAATCCTTTGTTTACAGCAAACCGGTGAGATTCACAACCTCATCGTAAGTTGGGAGCAACGTTCTTGGTTGTATTGTGCGCAGGTTCCACGTTGTTGCTGGTGCAAAGCAAAGCCCTGGATGAGGCACCTTATAAATTGTCCGGAGCTGTCGCGAAGATAGCAGGCATCACCTTCTGAAGTTTGGCTTTTTCCTACTGGTTCGATAAATCTTGGTTTCTTACTGAGGGAAAACTTGCTACTGTGCTCATCATACCTTTCTCTTGGGGTTCCCAACTGGGTGGTTATCTGCCCGCATCAAGGAGGGAGAGGCTTGAAAGGAAGCTTCTCCACATAACCTGGTTTACTGACAGAAACGATAGAAGAAACTTTGGAGGATTCCTCCTTCTCATTAATAAGAACAAAACACATATTAGTCCTGTCATATTTTGGTCAAGCATCATCTTTTATAACATTTTGTACGGAAGTATTTGCGAGGCAATCATTAACACAATAAAGATGGAAACCACGCAGGATGCTATTAATATCAAAAGCACTCATATCTACCAAAGAAGTTTTTCTAGATAACTCTTCACATCCCAAAAATAAAGTAAGCTCATCATGCTGATTGAGGGTGATCTTGTCATCACAATACAAACTTGCAGTACTCATTGGATTAGAAAGGCTACTATCATGGCCTGAGCATTGGAAATTGAAATGACCTACTTTATAGCAAAGTTCGCAAATAAAAGGATAGAGGGTACAAACCTTTTCACCAAGCTCATTTAGAGCCTTGTCCCACATTCTAGTTTCTTCATTCCTGTGGTGGATACAATAATCTTCTTTGATGTGATTCTGTTCACAAGGTCTAAGTGCTCCATAAAAATTAACATGCTTATAAGAAATAGTACTTTCAGAAGTTTGAGCATGTTTATTGTAATCATCAATAACAATAGCACTTTCCATGCAAGTGTCTTTAAAAGGTTCATGATACACATCCCAATTCCCTTTGGGAACATTAATATGGGAAGCAAAGGCTCTAAAGCAATCAACCATAATTTGAGGATCAAGACAATATTTAGCACTAAGCTCTTGAAAATCAGCAGTTTCAGCAAAAGACTTAATGCAATCATACTCATAATTTATACCTGATCCATTACCTTTGTTGCTATCCCAATCTTCGATATTGTTTTGAATTGTTTCAAGCAGATCCCACTTGGCGTCAACCTCCTTGCTTGTGAAAGACCCCTCAAAACAGATATCTAGATAGTCCTTGTAATATCCTGAAAGCCTTGCATAAAAATTATTAATAATAATGTTACGGGGAAGCTCATGAATGGGACATTTGAGCATTAGTGACTTCAATCTTCCCCACGCTTAGGCAATTCTTTCTCCATCATGAGGGTGAAAATTATAAATATAATTTCTATCTTTATGAATCTCACTAGAAGGATAGAATTTAGAATAAAAGAGAGGTACAATTTCCTCCTAGCCAATAGATTGGCCATCCATCAGCGTCTTATACCATTCCGCAGCTCTGCCCTTTAGTGATAAAGAAAATAGCTTCCTCTTAACTTCACTTGTAGAAATACCTGCACACTTAAACAACTCGCATAATTTATGTATAAAGAGCAAATGATCACCAGGATGGACAGTTCCATCCCCTAAATAGCAGTTATTCATAGCACGTTCAACAATTTACATAGGTATTTTAAAAGGACGAGGATCACAAACATCATGAGAATTATCACATATGGGAGATAAAATATCCTCGGAGCAAATTTTCTCCACTAAAGCTGGGGAACTAAAAATATCATGCTTATCAAAACCAGCTTCCCCAAGCTTAGACCTTTCTATAGCATTAGCAATAACGGTGTTCAAAGTATTCATACAAATAACATTGCTATGCGAATAAAGCTCCAAAGGTTTTTCAATTTTCTCTTCAAACACTTCATATCCTAACTCAGGAAAAATACTATAAAACTCTTTGTTTTCCATTAAGCCTAACTAGTGAAAATAAAAACAAGAAACAAAAGGATATAATTGCAGAATCTAAAGGAAATAACTTCGAGCACCCACACACGAAGATGTGAGTACCTTTTACCTTACCTCCTCGGCAACAGCGCCAGAAAAGAGCTTGATGTCTACGCACGCTTCTATCCTTGTAGATAGTGTTGGGCCTCCAAGTGCTGAGGTTTGTAGAACAGTGATGGCTTGTAAATAACAGCCCGTTGGGAACCCCAAGAGGAAGGTATGATGAGCACACCAGCAAGTCTTCCCTCAGTTATGAAACCAAGGTTTATCGAACCAGTAGGAGAAAGCTAAACTTCAGAAGGTGATGCTTGCTAGCTTTGCGACACTCCAGACAATGGCGCCAGGAATATTGTTGGTGTGTCTTCACCTAGCAGCAACATGAAACCTGCACACAACACAACCAAGAATTTTGCTCCCAACTTACGATGAGGTTGTCAATCTCACCGGTTTGCTGTAAACAAAGAATTGAGCGTATCGAGTGGTAAAAGGGTAATAGTATGAAAGAAAGTAAACAGTGCGAGTAAAGTAAAACGGTATAGCAATGTAAAGGAAATTGGACCGGGGTCCATAGTTCACTACTGGTGTCTCTCCATAAGATAAATAACAACATGCTGGGTAAACAAATTACAGTTGGGAAATTGATAGAATAAAGATAACGTACATATGTCATGAGGATCACTATGAGATTCACTCTGGGCATTACGACAAAATACATAGACCGTAATCCAACTGCATCTATGACTAATAATCCACTCGCGGGGAGGCGTCCGAGTACCCCTTGAGTCTTAAGTTGCGAACAATGGATAACTGCATTAAGCAAAGTGCGTAAAGTAAACAAAGCAAATGTCCTTGGACACAAGAATGTTGTTTTTCTCCCTAGTGGCAACAACACATCTACAACCTTAGAGGTTTCTGTCACTCCCCTAGATTAAATAGAGGCATGAACCCAACTATCGAGCATAAATACTCCCTCTTGGAGTCACTAGCATCTAGTCGGCCAATATATCTACTAGCAACGGAAAGCATGCAAGATCATAAACAACATAGAGATAACATAAGATATATGATTCAGCACATCAACTTAACATAGTTCCAATACTCATCGGATCCCAACAAACACAACATGTATGATTACATAAAGATGATATTGATCATGTAGGGCAACTCACAAGATCTAAACATGAAGCACATGGTGGAGGAGACAACCATCTAGCTACTGCTATGGACCCATAGTCCAAGGTAGACTACTCACACATCACTCCGGAGGCGACCATGGTGGTGGAGAAGGCCTCCAGCAGGGATTCCCCTCTCCGGCAGGGTGCCAGGAAGAGCTCCTGGATCCTCCCGATCTCATTTCGACGATGGCGGCGGCTTGCAGTATGTTTCGAGGAAAAGCGATCCGTCCCTTAGGTTTTTCCCGTTGAGGGGACTTTATAGGTGAAAGGGCAGCGTCAGGGGGTGGGCCACCTGGCCTCACCATGGGGTGGCGCGGCCAGGGCTGGGCCGCGCCCCCCTGTGGCGAGCCTGGCTCTTGGCCCCCCTTTGTCTCATTTTCGGTCTTTGCGAAGCTTCAGTAAAAATAGGAGGTTCGGCTTTTGTTTCGTCCAATTCTAAGAATATTTCCTATTTAACTTTTCTGAAACACAAAAATAGCAGAAAACAAGGAACTGGCACTGTGGCATCTTGTTAATAGGTTAGTTCCGGAAAATGCATAAAAACGCCACGAAGTGTAACAAATCTCAAAGCAAATGGTGTATAAACAAGCATGGAGCATCAAAAATTGTAGATACGTTTGAGACGTATCAAACAACAGCAAGTTTCCCTTAAGTGGATCACCCAAGGTTTATCGAACTCAGGGAGGAGGAGGTCAAAGCTATCCCTCTCAAGCAACCCTGCAATTACGATACAAGAAGTCTCTTGTGTCCCCAACACACCCAATACACATGTGAGATGTATAGGTGCACTAGTTCGGCGAAGTGATAGTGAAATACAAGTGATATGGATGGTTATAAGTAGTAAATGTAATCTGAAATAAATATCGCTGCGAGCAAACATGTAACAAAACTGAATGTAAATGGTATTTCAATGCTTAGAAACAAGGCCTCAGGATCATACTTTCACTAGTTGACAAGGGTGTAGATAATAGAGCCCGTCAGTTAAAGTACCCCTGAGGCCCGTTAAGCTAGGCCCAGTTGTAATACTAGTCGATATACGAGTTCATATCGTATGTCGATACTGTAATCTGTATCGGACCCCTCCCGATCTTTGAGACCTGGCCACCTATATATAGGGGCCAGGAGAGGACGGTAAGAGAGAGATTGAAAGCAAGCCAAGTTTATTCTTACGTTTACTTTCGATACACACCTTGTTTGACTGATTTACCTTCGAGTTCATCCGACGCCCTACTTCCCCGATCCTAAGTCCTTCATATTGGACATTTGTCGAGTTAACCCCTCGTCAATTGGCGCCGACCGTGGGGACTCTGGGCGTTGGAATCATGAATTCGACGGCTTTTTCGCTTTTAGCCAACAGCAGTCCAGAAGTCGACGAAATCCAGATACCCTTCGGGACCGTCAATTTTCAGCCTCACCAGTCAAGTTTCACGCAAGTATTCAAGAGCATGGATCAAGATATGGATTTGACGATCGGAAGTCTAAACTTTCGCGTCGGATCACTAGGCTCGATTCGCCTTTTAGATCCGGCAAAACCGGGTCCGTCGGCAAGCAAGTCCAAGACAGAAACAATGTCAAAATCATGAGAAGGCTCATCCAGCGAAGTAAACTCGCCGGTCAGCTTCGCAGAAATAGAAACAGAAGAAAGAAAATTCACAGAAGGCGACAAAACCATGGAAAATTTCGACTTAGAAGTACAGCTCGAAGACCTGATGATCTGCGATGATGACACTTCAGACAAATCAATAGACACCTGGAAGACAGGATTAGAGCTTCATGAAGATGACCGTTCAATCTTCTCAAGCTTCAATAATAAGTTTGACAATCGGTACCAAGTACTCGCTATTGTAGGGGATAACTCAGAAGAGCTCGATGAAAACAACAATCC
Source organism: Dactylis glomerata (assembly GCA_007115705.1). NCBI lineage: Eukaryota > Viridiplantae > Streptophyta > Magnoliopsida > Poales > Poaceae > Dactylis > Dactylis glomerata. The sequence goes on from QXEO01000639.1 coordinate 1,531,385, forward strand.
AGTGCTCAACCTAGCAAACATAAGCAGAGGAGCAAACTACCTGGCAGAAGGAGAAACTGCAGACTCCCTGGCAAATAGGGAAAAAGTTCGACTATCAGTCGATGAATGGAGGACAATCAAAACAGCCGTGGAGCACTGCACGCCAATACCAAATAACGCTAGCAAAAACATGCTTTTGGGGTACCACTACGCCCTAAGATAGCAGTCAAAGTAGCTAGCGAAAGAGAGAATTGAGATATAGAAGAGAAGAGACTCAACCATTGCGGCAAGCGATGCTTATCATAGAGCACGTAGCGACGCATCGTACACGAACAGCAAAAGGCATCATCGACATGGATCACGATACGAAAACCTCGACAACTCAGAAAGGCAAAGTCTCTCCAAAAACCTCGACTCGTCTTTCTTATCAGTCGATGAGCAAGGGAACATTATACCAAAGACACCTGAAGCAGCGCTGGTGGCAACTCAAGCATCAAGGAGACCCAAGGGAACATATGCATCGGGCAGCACTACAAGGATTAAAGATGGTAGGCAACAAGCTATCAACAAAAGAAGAGGAGGCATACCGCAACAAAGGAACTCACAAACCAAGGCCACCACGCCGTCACAATAGTCCTCGGCACAGAAGCGGCAATCGACGAACTAGAATGCCATCACCAGGGCAACAAAAGTCCAAAGCATAGAGGAACCCGAAGATCCAGGACTCCCAACAAAGCATATGACTACGAAGACGACGAAAAGGAGATGGGGGCGTCATGCTTTACTCATAGGGTTCGCACCACGCCAGTACCCAAAGGTTTCAAACTACCCCATGATCAGCAAAAATATGATGGATCTCAGGAGCCACAGTCATGGCTCTCGGATTATCTACAAGCAGTAAAATTACTGGGAGGAACTAGGGAAACAGCAATGCAAAGTTTGCAATTACACCTCACTGGCGCAGCAAGGTCATGGTTGAGCAAATTAGAAAAAGAAACAATTGGAAGCTGGGAGGAGCTCACAAAGCAATTTACGAGCAACTTCAAATCGACATACAAGCGGCCAGCATCCATAGAAGAAGTCAAAGCCTGTGTACAGCAACGCAATGAGACATTAAGAGCGTATATCCAAAGATGGAGCATTATCAAAAATTCAGTAGTCGAAGTCTCAGACGAAAGAGAAATAGATGCATTCACACTCGGGTTGCGGCGAGGAGACCTAGTCGAAGAGAAGGGCAGGCTTAAGCCAAAAATAGTATCAGATTTAATGGACATAGCAAACAGGTTTGCAGATGGAGAAGATGCGTGCAACAACAAAAGGACACGATCACCAGAAGATGATAGAGGAAACAGATATGGAGGCCAAAGGAGGAGATCTCGCAATTATGACAACTACGGCTCCCACAGCCAAGTAGCCGCAGGGTACAAAGACAATAGCTACCAAGGGAACGACCGTAGAAGCTCAGGGTACCGTAGCTATGGAAAATAAGACTACGGAAGCAGCAGAAAATTTCAGACAAGAGAGCCCAGAGAGTGCAACTCATCACCAGAAGATATGCTAAACGGACCATGTCACATACACTCCGCGTTCGTTGATGGGAAACAAGTATCCAGACACGTGATGAAAGATTGCACGACGTTCTTAAAACTCCAGGAGGCAGCACTAAACAAGCAAGCCGAAGCAAAACGGCAAGGATACGAAGGAAACACAAACAACGCGCCTGCAAGTCAACAAGGAAATAATGGAGTTCCTCAAGGTCAAGACTAGCCGAACCGGGGGCGCAATGATGACGGAGGATACGTGCCATCTAAAGGGCACATCACAACAATGATACAACCAGTGCCCAAGTCAAACAAAGAAGAGAAAAGCATAACTCGCCAAGTTAACATCGCAGTAACTTCGCCTCTAGCAACAATGGAATATCTACACTGGTCAGAGCAACCCATAGAATTCAGCAGGGATGATCACCCCATAACAGTACATCAGCCAGGAAATGCGCCTCTAGTACTGAAAGCCCAAATTGGGACATACGACATCGACAGAGTGTTTATGGATGTAGGAAGCAGAATAAATCTGATCTACGCAAAGACTCTACGAGCAATACACATTCCATTAGAGTTCCTGAAGCCAACTGACTGTTCCTTCAACAGAATCGTCCCAGGGAGTAACAACTATCCACTAGGTCAAATAGCACTCAATGTTTGCTTCGGGAATCGACAAAACTACAGAAGAGAGAAGCTCAACTTCGAAGTCATGGACTGGCCATCACAATATCATGCGATCCTTGGGCGATCCGCGTTTTCGCGACTCATGGCAGTACCTCACTACACGTACCTGGTACTAAAAATGCTAGGACCCAATAGAATTATCACAGTAAAAGGAAACTTCGAGCTATCGGATCTATGCGACAAGGAATTTCACAAGATGGCCCAAAACTTCGGCATGATGGCAAGCTACGGAGAACCCAAAGACAAGGCAAAAAATGTGACTACAGGGGTCACACAACAACTCGAGGGACACCCAGCAGAGCCAGAAGTGAAAAAACCGCGGGTACAGTCGTCAGAACAAGAGAAGTTTACAGGAGAAGAAGAGAAGACCTCGGCGACATAGGCAACAACTACAACAAAAAGTAGAGTAGAAAAATAAGGTTGTAAAAGACACGAGCTGTTCCAGGGCAATGCCCTCTAGATCTAGAACACAGGTCATTGGCCGGATCTCTTGGGACAACCCATGTATCTTATATTACGTGTATAAATAAAGACAAAGTTCCTCCTACTCGAGTTTACGTGTCTTTAAACAAACTGCGGTAAACGCACTAAACACGGAAACGTAAACACTTTGAGAATAAAAATTTTCTGATAAAAGGATTCAGAAACAGAAACTCTCGCATTCTACATACAAAAGTATACATGCAATATGAGCATTACAACATTGGCTGATCAGAATCATCTGCTCCTAAAGGATCTAAGTAATGGTGCTTGCGAAAAAACGCGGCATCCTCTCGAAGCAGCCTAGCCATGATCCTCCTTGCTGGTTGAAGAGTAGCATCCATGTGGACTCGCAAGCTAGCTCCCCCTAGAGGAAGACGTAGCGACATAGAACTATAATTGAGCCTTGGATGCCACTTACGTGTCCACCCGAGAGCAAAATTGGCGCCAGCCACCAAGTTGAGCTCTATCAGCCGATGAATTCGCTGACTAGATCTAAAAGCTTCGAGTAGCTACGGAAAGCTTCCAGGCAGAGGATTGTGAGGAAGCATGACGGAATACATGGTCGTCAAAGATCTTTGACAACCATCAATCGCTTCCCCAATATGCTGAGCATGATCTTGAAGAAGCACAATGGCACGACGGCGTCGGGGATCAGACCAAAAACTGTTGATTCGCTCTGATGCTTTCTCGAGAGCCGCAGTTCGTTCAGAAACCCGACGTGTCTCACCAACAAAATCAAGGCAAGTACCTGAGATATGAAAAGGTATTAGCCAACAATAGTGGAGCAAAAGGAAAAAGAGAAAGGCTACAAGGAAACCTACATCGCAACATCTCGCAGACAGACTCAATGATACCAATAAGGAAGGAGTCGCATTCTTCAAGATGCATGATTCTGGCCATCAAACCCGACACCTTATCCTCAAGTATGGATATCTGTTTCATAAAGCCGCAAGATTTGCTGGCCTTGTCCAAAACAATCTTTGCTTGGCGTTTTATCAAGGATAAACGGCCTTCAAGGTCTGAAATCCTCAACGAATATTCAGTACATCGATAAGAAGGACGAGGAGGCGAAGAAGCTCCGGAGTCAAACATATTGGCGGGAGATGAAGCCCGATCACGACCCGACGACCCACCAGCATGCACAGGCTAGAAGCCAACAGAAAGAAAAAGACATCTCAGAAACTACATCAAGCACGACATTTCATAAGGGAAGAGTATTTACAAAGAGCACAAGTCCTCTCACTAGTTCTCGGGCAAAATATAAATAAAGTTTACTACACCAAAAGGAAGGAAGACTACAAGAGAAGACTAAAGTCTACGCCACCTCAGCATCAGGGTCTGCGGCGGAAGTAGGTGGGGAAGAGGTAGCACCAGTGTTGGGAGGAGGCATCGACCCACTTGTCGTCGGAGTCGAAGAAACTGGCGTAGCAGAGGTGGAAGAAGCCGTTGAAGGAGAAATAATCGACACGATGCCCGGCGCATACTTCTTCGCCTTCTCGAAGAAACCACGCAGCTCCGAAAGAGGTCGACCGCGGGAAGAGCTCACCTTCTCCCAGTTAACCTCCTCGCCATGCGCATAAGTAAGCGCAATGGCCCCCTCCGCACCTCGCTTCACGGAGCGGCTCTTCATCAGAAGGATAGGATCTTCGGGGGTGTTAAAAGCCGTTGCAAGCTTCTTCAGACCAGCAGCTGACACATCTGGTTTTTGCTTGGGCCACAACCCAACGAAAATCCGCGTTAGCACGCGACTAGCCAGCTCAAAGATCTCCTAGATAGATATCCAATTCAACTCCAGCAAGTTAATCACGGCCATTAGAGGATCATCGTCCGGCTGCAAGGGCGCCAAAGACACCCCAGTATGCTCTAAAAAAACCAAGGGGACAAAGACAGAAAATAAGAAAGCATACTACTTGGGAACCAAGAGGAATAGATGCTACTTTGATGGTGTTCTGCCATCTTTAGAATCCTGGAGGGCTAGGCTTAAATCTGATCTGTTACTACTTGTTGATGACCCACAAGTATAGGGGGTGTATCGTAGTACTTTCGATAAATAAGAGTGTCGAACCCAACGAGGAGCAGAAGGTGTTGACTAGTGGTTTTGATCAAGGTTTCACGGTAAATACTAGCAAACGGGTTTTCAGGGGTATTTGGTAATGCAAATAAATAAAGTGCAAGTAAATAAAAGACAATAGTAATAATTGCAGCAAGTGGCCCAATCCTTTCTTTAGCAAAGGACAAGCCGGTTGTGTAACTTATGATGACCAAACATTCTCGAGGACACACGGGAGTTTCTGTCAAGAGCTTTCGCTTCATACCGCTAAATAATCTTTATTGGTTTGATAAGTGTTATGGGGGTGAACCTGTGCTAGCGCACTACCCTTACTAGGATAAATACACACTTGTGATTATACCCCTTGCAAGCATCTGCAAATACAAGAAAGTAATTAAGATAAATCTAACCACAGCCTTAAACTCTAAGATCCTACACTCCCTGGTGCAATGGTTTCCCAACGGAGGTTTAGGTTTCTGTCACTCCAGCAACCCCACAATTGGTAGCCAAATACACAATGCATCTCACTAGGCCCATAAATGGTGAAGTATCATGTAGTCGATGTTCACATGACACCACTAATGAAATAGCACCACAACAAATAAATATCAAACCAGTAAATATTATTCAACAATAATTCACTACTAACATCTTGACTTCTCCCATGTCCTCAAGAACTAAACGAACTACTCACAAGACATCATATGGATCATGATCAGAGGTGAAATAATGGTAAATAACAATCTGAACATAAACCTTAATTCAACGGTTCCACTCAATAGCATCAACTACAAGAGTAATCAACACCGGGAAAGTTTCCCCCTAAGAATTTAACAAGATCCAACTCAAGATGTTACAGCGGGATGGCGTGGTGATGGTGGAGATGAAGGTGCTGGTGATGGAGATGATGATGATGATGATCCCGATGAAGTCCGGTGCGATGGTGATGACGATGGCGACGATCTCCCCTCTCCGGAAAGGAATTTCCCCGGCAGATTTCTGCCTGCCGGAGAGCTTTTCTCTCTCTAGTGTTTTCCACCCCGCAGAGGCGGCGGTGTCTATCTCTGAGCCCCCCCTTGACTTAGGTTTTCGGGGACGATGAAGTACGCGCAGGGGTGAGACCTGAAGTGGGCCTACCCCCTGGCTCCTCTCGCTTCCTCCTTCTGGCTTCCTGAGTCTTTCGGCAAAATATAATTTTCTGGTATTTTTCTGGAATTTTCCTGGTCTTCTGAAATATGGTGTCTTGACGGTCCTTTTCCAGCAGAATCCTGACTCCGGCAGCAAATCCTCCAACGATCATCAAACATGTAAAAACAGAGGAAACAACATAAGTATCATCTCTAAATATGAAATATATCAATGAATAGTAGTAAATTATGATACAAAATAGTGATGCAAAATGGACGTATCAACCCCCCCAAGCTTAGACCTCGCTTGTCCCCAAGCGAAAACTAAACTCGGTAAACATGACCACTGGTTTATGGAGTGAAGTGTCGATAATCAAAATACGGATACGAAGCATCACATTTACCAAGGCACAATTTATAATAGTCAGCAACTTCCCTTTACATGATATAGACTTGCAATAAGTAAAAGGGAATCACATATAAAGATGCACAAAGTAAATTATAATTGGTGATGGCAAACCTTAGTTCTTGGTCAGAGAACAATGTATTAACTATACTAGCTTTTGAATGGAGCCCCCTTTTAAAACAGAGCTAATATAGCAAAAACCATATGCTCAACGAAACAAACTTTTTGTAATCATAGAAAACTTTCAGAGACATAATCTTTCAGATAAAAGCATTATGCTAAACAAGGAAGATAGTAAACATGATTAAACGAATCAACATATGGATGAGTGAAACATAAGAACTCAAATGCTTGCTTGAGATAGAAGGGAATAGGTTGACTCAACATAAAAGTAAAAGATAGGCCCTTCGTAGAGGGAAGCAGGGATTAAACATGTGCTAGAGCTTTTCATTTGTAAAACAGAGATAAAAATTTATTTTGAGAGGTGGTTGTTTCATGTCAACGACTAGCAACGGAGTTCTTGATATCTTCCATACTAAACAAGTGAGAGCGGTTCTGAGATGTTTGATTAATTTGGCACATTGGTGCTCTTTTTATAGCTTTGCACTCCTCCCCACCTTTTCCTTTCTCAAACCATGGCTAACCGATTCCATCGGGTGCCAACCAACTTTCACATACCTTGGAGGAGTGCTCTTTTCTTTTCTTTTTGAGATTACAATGGTCTGACCAGCTCCCTTGCAAAATTAATGACGAGCAGATGAAGCTGCCTAGTCAAGGGGTACTTAATTTAGTATGGAAGATAACAAACCCATCCACTACGTCCTCATGAGCTAAAAATAGTGGCACAAAATGAGAAATATTTTGAAGGTTTTTGAAAGGTAGCACATGAAAATTTACGTGGAATGGCTTGAAATACCATGCATAGGAATTTATAGTGGACTCTTTGGAAGTGACTTGGCTTTTGGGAATTGGATGCACGAGAAGTACTCCCTCTCAGTATAGGTTTTTGGCTAGCAAGGCCGGGTAGCAAGCATAAGAGTTACATGAAACAAACAAACATACATATAATAGGAACAATCATGCAAACTTCCTTGAAGGTACAACGCTTTTAACTTTGAGAATAATAATGCTTATAAGCCAATCATGAAGGAAAACTGAAGTGATGTAACTACAAGCACTTCTTTCTTCTTTTCTACTCAATCTCAAGGTAATGCTGCTAATGACCAAGCTAAGTTTGCCAAAGCCAACTAAATTTACTCATGCTCCCAAAGTGATACCAATACTAATCAACAAGACTAGTCGTATAAGAGAGATTGCAAACTAAAATAAAGTGTGCGGAAAGTAAACGATAAAACTTCTCATTAATATTTCATTACCGCAACTCACACCAAGGGATACATAGATAACCAACTAAGGAGGATACTTCCACACTGCAAGCTATTCTATAAGATAATTTATCTATTCATGATATGACTCTCCTTGAAAAGTAAATGAGCAAAAGGTAATGATGTGATACCGCGGCACTCCCCCAAGCTTGGAACAAGCCAAGGGGATGCCTATACCGATGACGAGTTACTCCTTTGGCGGTGGTGGTGAGTCCTTATCATCATCGTACTTCCAAGGCAGAGGTCCTCCGTCAAGGAAGGATGTCTTGGTCTCCAGTATCCTAAAACTTGCATCAGCACTCATTTGTTAAAATCTAGCTTCATACTCACAGTTTTGGTTCTGCAAGTCGTAGAGTTGTGCTTGTAATTGGTTGGTGGTCTCATGGAGTGAAAAGATGTCCTTCCAAAGTTCTGCAGTCTCCCTCTTGTACTTGGTAACAAGCTCTTGATTGATCCTATGGATGATGTCCACCTCGCATTCCGCCATCTTCTTATATTTAAAAACTTCTTGTTCCAGTGCTTCCATCCTGGCTTCAAGGCTCCCTTCTCCCTTAGGAACTTGGACATCTTTGATCTGCAACTCCCCATATTTGAGCAACAACTCCTTCGGATGCATCTTCAGCTCCCTCATGTACGGATTAATGATATCTGCAAGAGAGTTCTCCTCACATGGACCGGACGAAGACATTGCAACTCAAAGCTGAGAAAAATTCCCTGGCAGAAACAGCTCGAAACAAAAACACGACAAGAAAACGATATACAGACCTCGGGGTACTCCGGGGGGTTATATAGGCGAAAATTATACATCGAAGCGAAATCACAGGAGGAAACCGGGACGGAAACGAGTTCCGAGGTGTCCTCACACCAGGGCGGCGCGGCCAGGGGTGGGCCCGCGCCCCTGTGTGTGAGAAGCACTCGGACTCCTTTTCCTGCCCGTTTTTGTCTCGTGATTTTTCATATTTAGTAAAAACAGCAAAAATAGCAATGAAAAGTTTTTGGCGAACCTTTTCTGACTAGAATTGTTACCTATTCGAAAACGAACTCTGCAGGTACCTGCAAATTGTCTTGGATGAATTCTTCTGGAGAAACTGTTTCAATTACATCAACATCTTCATTATAAGAATCTCCAGCAATATAATGCTTGAGTCTTTGCCCATTCACCACTTGTGTAGTGTCATCTTTCAATGAAGCAATCTTTATTGCACCTGAGCGGTATACTTCCACAATAACATATGGTCCTTCCCATTTTGAGAGTAATTTTCCTGCAAAAAATATGAGACGAGACCTATACAATAGAACTTTCTCACCAACATGAAACTCTCTCTTAAGAATTCTCTTATCATGCCATTGCTTGACTTTCTCTTTGAAAAGTCTGGCATTCTCGTAGGCTTCGTTTCTCCACTCATCTAGGGAACTCAAATCAAGTAACCTTTTCTTACCGGCAAGTTTAAAATCTCTATTAAGCTCTTTCACTGCCCAAAAAGCTTTGTGTTCTAATTCTAAAGGAAAGTGACACGCTTTTCCATAAACCATCTTATAAGGAGACATTTCCATGGGGTTCTTATAAGCAGTCCTATAAGCCCATAAAGCGTCGTTTAACTTGCTAGCCCAGTTTTTCCTAGATCTATTGACAGTCTTCTGCAAGATAGACTTGATCTCTCTATTTGAAAGCTCTACCTGCCCACTAGTTTGAGGATGATAAGCAGAAGCAATTCTATGATTAACATCATATCTAGCAAGAGTTTTTCTAAAACCACCGTGAATAAAATGAGAACCTCCGTCAGTCATAAGATATCTAGGCACACCAAACCTAGGAAAAATAACATCCTTAAGCATTTTTAACGAAGTCTCACCATCAGCACTCTTTGTAGGTATGGCTTCTACCCACTTAGTAACATAATCAACAGCAACAAGTATGTGAGTTTAGCCTTGTGAAGGAGGAAAAGGACCCATAAAGTCAAATCCCCAACAATCAAATGGTTCAATAACAAGAGTGTAACTCATAGGCATTTCATTTCATCTAGAAATATTACCTACTCTTTGACATTCATCACAAGATAAAACATACCTTCTAGCATCTTTAAAGAGGGTTGGCTTATAAAAACCTGATTGTAGAACCTTTTGTGCGGTTCTATCTCCAGCATGATGTCCTCCATAAGCACTGCCATGGCATTTTCTTAATATCTCTTGTTGCTCATATTCCGGAACACATCTTCACATAATACCATCAACTCCTTCTTTATATAAGTGTGGGTCATCCCAAAAGTAATGCCTCAAATCATAGAAGAATTTTGTTCTTTGCTGAGCTGTAAAAGTTGGAGGCAAATACTTGGAAACAATAAAGTTAGCATAATCAGCATACCAAGGAAGGTCTCGTGAAGTTACATTTATAGAAGCCAACTGCTCGTTTGGAAAACTATCATTAACAGGCATAGGATCAAAAGAAATGTTTTCTAATCTAGACAAGTTGTCAGCAACAGGATTTTCAGCACCTTTCCTATCTATGATATGCAAATCAAATTCTTGTAAAAGTAACACCCATCTAATAAGCCTAGGCTTAGCATCCTTCTTAGTCATAAGATATCTAATAGCAGCGTGATTAGTATGAATAGTAACTTTAGAATCAACAATGTAAGATCTAAACTTATCACATGCAAAAACAACAGCAAGAAACTCTTTCTCAGTGGTTGCATAATTTTTCTGAGCAGCATCAAGAGTCTTACTAGCATAATGAATAACATTCAACTTATTGTCTACGCGCTGTCCAAGAACAGCACCAACAGCAAAATCACTAGCATCACACATAATTTCAAAGGGTAAATTCCAATCAGGTGGTTGAACAATAGGAGCAGTAGTTAAAGCCTTCTTAAGAGTTTCAAAAGCTTCCTTACAATCATCATCAAAGACAAATGGCACATATTTTTGAAGAAGATTAGTAAGAGGCTTTGAAATCTTAGAGAAATCTTTAATAAACCTCCTATAGAAACCAGCATGACCAAGAATACTACGAATACCTTTAACATCTCTGGGACAGGGCATTTTCTTAATTGCTTCCACTTTTGCTCTGTCAACTTCAATACCTCTTTCAGAAATTTTATGTCCAAGGATAATTCCTTCATTTACCATAAAGTGGCATTTCTCCCAATTCAGAACAAGATTAGTTTCTTCACATCTCTGCAAGACTTTATCAAGATTGTGCAAACAATTATCAAAAGAAGTTCCATAGACGGAGAAGTCGTCCATGAAAACCTCCACAATTTCTTCACAAAAGCCATGAAAAATAGCAGACATGCATCTTTGAAAAGTAGCAGGAGCATTGCATAAACCAAAAGGCATGCGTCTATAAGCATAAGTTCCATAAGGACAAGTGAAAGTGGTTTTCTCTTGATCTTCCTTTCTAACAGCAATCTGAGAGAAACCGGAATAACCATCAAGAAAACAAAAGTGCGACTTCTTAGACAACCTTTCTAACATCTGATCTATAAACGGTAGAGGATAATGATCTTTTTAGTAACCTTGTTTACTTTCCTATAATCAATGCACATCCTATAACCAACTACTACCCTCTAAGGAATAAGCTCGTTATTCTCATTAGGCACAACAGTCATACCTCCTTTCTTAGGAACACAATGAACAGGACTAACCCATTGACTATCAGCAATAGGATAAATAATACCAGCATCAAGGAGCTTTAATACCTCATTTTTGACCACATCCTTCATCTTGGGGATTAAGTGGTGTTGATGCTCCACAACCGGCTTCGCGTCTTTCTCCATGTTAATAGCATGCTGACATAAAGTGGGGCATATCCCTTTTAAATCATCAAGAGTATATCCCATAGCTCCTCGGTGTTTCCTCAATATCTCCAATAACCTTTCTTCTTCCTTTCCTGAAAGTTTAGAACTGATAATAACAGGATATATTTTCTTATCATCTATATAAGCATACTTAAGATTATCAGGCAAGGGTTTTAATTCAAAAACAGGATCTTCCTTAGGCGGCAAAGTGGTACCAAGATCCTCCACAGGTAAATCGTGCTTAATCAGCAGTTGTTGGCGAAGGAAAATGTCGCCAGTCTGTTCTCTTTCCTTACTGAAAACATCACTTTCATGGTCTTCCATGAATTGCTACAAAGCATTATTAGGAGCAAGAGCAATAGAAGCAAGCTGTTCAACTCGAAAATTTTCATTAGGCGTGTCATTTTCATAAGAAGTCTTAGCAAACTTGGAAAAATTAAACTCATAAGACTCTCCATTAAACTTAGTGAAAATTTTCTCCTTCTTACAGTCTATCATGGTGCCACAAGTATTCAAAAAGGGTCTACCAAAAATAATAGGACAAGTTTTACTAGTCTCCTTACCAAGTACTAGAAAATCAGTGGGGTATTTAGTCTTACCGCATAGGACTTCCACATCTCGAACAATACCAAGAGGCCAAACAGTCTCTCTGTTAGCAAGCTGAACAACAACATCAATATCTTCAAGTTCACAAGAGCCAATCTCATGCATAATTTCTTTGTAAAGCTCTAAAGGAATATCACTTGCACTACACCAATATCACATAAACCATAATAGCAATGATCTCCAATCCTGACAGAAATAACAGGAACACTTGTTTTCCTATGCCTTTTAGGATGTGAGAGAATGTTAGAAGCATCTTCACAAAAGAGAATATATTCATCCCCTACATCTTTAATAACAAGGTCCTTCAATATAGCTACAGGACACTTAATAGTAATTTGCTCATCAGGCTCTACAGCTTTCTTAGTACTTTTATTAGACACACATACCAAAGTGGAATACTTTTTTACCTTAGCAGGGAAAGGTGTCTTCTCAAAATAAGGTTCAGGCACAATGCTATCAACAGTACAAATTTCAATAGCTGCTGCAGGAATATGACTAATGGAATCTTTATAAGGTGCATGATATTTGTTCCAATCTTTCTTTGGAACATCAAGATAAGAGGCGAAAGCCTTAAGACAATTAGCAAGTATTTGAGAATCAAGACCATAAGCAATGCTAACACTATGAAAGTCATCGGTTGTGACGACCTCAAATTTTGATACAAATTCGAAGTGCCCGTTATGTATTCCACCGCAATCCCAGAACCATTGTTGCGATATACATAACGTAGTTGGTAACCAGTTCCATAGACATTACAATACGATGGTTCAAATACAATGGTCATAGAGACCAAGTTCATATTACAACACAATATAGCAGCGGAAATAACGTCTTCGGGTCCATGCCTTCACCCTACAGGCAATGGCGACTCATGGAGACGAGCTTAGTTCTGGTACTCTTCTTCATACCCTTCTGATACGTCTCAAACGTATCTATAATTTTTGATGCTCCATGCTTTGTTTTACACCATTTGCCTATTGTTTCGTTACACTTAGTGGCATTTTTATACATTTTCCGGAACTAACCTATTGACGAAGTGCCACAGTGCCAGTTTCCTGTTTTCTGCTGTTTTTGTGTTTCAGAAGTGATACACAGGAAATATTCTCGGAATTGGACGAAACAAGTTCCTCAAGTCATATTTCACCGGGGAGCTCCCAAAGATCAGAAGACCTGACGAAGGGGGGCCACGTGGCCCCCACACACAGGGGTGGCGCGGCTAGGCCCCTGGCCGCGCCGGGCCCGTGTGAGGGAGCGTGGGACCTCCTCTGATAGCCCCCTTTCGCCTACATATACCCCCTGACGAGAAAAACCTAAGCCCCGATCAGTTTTCCAGAATACATCGCTATCCGCCGCCGCCGTCGACCCGAAGATCGGGAGGGTCCAGAAGCTCTTCCCGGCACCCTGCCGGAGAGGGGAATCGCCACCGGAGGTCTTCTTCATCGCCATGCTGGCCTCCGGAGCGATGAGTGAGTAGTCTACCTTGGACTATGGGTCCATAGCAGTAGCTAGATGGTTGTCTTCTCCACCATGTGCTTCATGTTTAGATCTCATGAGCTGCCCTACATGATTGAGATCACCGTTATGTAATACTATGATGTTGGTTTGTTGGGATCTGATGAATATTGGTGTTTATGATTAAGTTGCTGTACTGAATTATATCTTTTGTTATCTCTATGTTGTTTATGATCTTGCATGCTCTCCGTTGTTAGTGGCTATCTTGGCCGAGTAGTTGCTAGTGACTCCAAGAGGGGGTATTTATGCTCGATAGTGGGTTCATGTCTCTATTTCACCTGGGGGAGTGACAAAAACCTCTAAGGTGGTAGATGTGCTGTTGCTACTAGGGAGAAAACAACATTCATATGCTCAAGGGCATATGCTTTGTTTACATTACACACTTTGCTTAATGCAATTATCTGTTGTTCGCAACTTAATACTTTTGGGGTGTTCGGATGATATCCCCGAGGGTGGATTATTAGTCATAGATGCAGTTGGATGGCGGTCTATGTATTTTGTTGTAATGCCCAGAGTGAATCTCATAGTGATCTTCTTGACATATCACGTTATCTTGATTCTATCAATTGCCCAACTGTAATTTGTTTACCCAGCATGTTATTTATCTATGGAGAGACACCACTAGTGAACTATGGACCCCGGTCCTATTTTAATCATATTGCAATCACCTGTTTACTTTTCCCGCACTGTTTACTTTACTAGCATTTTACTACTGTTTTCCACTCGATACACTCATAACCTTTGTTTCAAGCAAACCGGTGAGATTGACAACCTCATCGCAAGTTGGGAGCAAAGTATTTGTTTGTGTGTGTGCAGGTTCCACAAACACCTTCAGTTGTCAACGTCTCCCTTCTCCTGAACGATATTAAACCTTGGTTTCTTAACTGAGGGAAAACTTGCTGCTGCACTCATCATACCTTCCTCTTGGGGTTCCCAACGGGCTGGTCATTCACCACGTACAAGGACCGACTGACGCCACATTCATCATAGGCATCAGCACTTTTTCTGGCGCCGTTGCCGGGGAAGGAAGAGAAGACTTCTGCGAGGGGAGTTCTTCGCACACACATACTTTGCTTTGTTATTTGTTTTGCTTTACTTTATTTTATTTTACCTGCATTGCTTTTTATATCAAAAACCCAAAAAAATTAGAATCCTTGGTAGTTGTTATTTCTTTACTTTAGTTTATCATGTCGTTTCCTAAGTTTGTTCTGGAAGACCTCTCTGTAGGGAGTGGTTCGATTATTGGCAAAAGTAACATTGAGGAGTTCTTTAATCACATTAGTATGCATGATGAAGATGAGGAAAAGTCTTGGGTTGAGCTTGCTCCTAGTATTGAATTTGCTTCCGCTCATTTGGTTCACATGTTGGAAGCTAGGTTTGCTAGTCTTAATTCTTCTATGCAATACATGTTCCTTAAGCTTCATGAAAATGAGGACCCCAAAAAGAAAGCTTTTATCTTAGAAACTTTGCGTTTAGAATTTAAGGATGTCGTTATTGAAGCTAGGAAGGCTCTTAACCGTTTTAATAAACTCGGTTCACCTATAACGGTTATTGATACACATGATGGGGAGGCCGAGATACCTATACCTTGTAAGCTTTTGGGATTGAATGATGCTTTCGAAAATAATTTTGCCTGGATTTGTCCTGAAAATCTTTTTGATGAGAATAGTGTACCAAAGCATGATCACCAAGGGTCTTCAAAAACTTATGTGGATGAAATACAGTGCCTTATTGACAAGACCTCTTCTGTTGATCTTAATGCTTCATCACTTGATATTACTTGATTCGCAATTTTCTGCGCCTAGCTCAAAGGCGTTAAAGAAAAGCACTCTTGGGAGATAACCCATTGTTTACTTTTCAGTACTTTTTCTTTTTCTTGAGTCTTGGAAGTCATTACTACTGTAATGACCGCTCCTTATCTTGTTTATTTCGTTTTTGTGCCAAGAGAAGCCTCTAATTGGAGTGAGGTAAAGATTTGGGGTTATTGCTGTCCTGAAACTGTTTTCGGTGCTGCACCGTAAAAATTCGTGAAAATTCTCTGTTTATCTTTTGGACCTGCGATTTCTTGTGCTTATGCCCCAGGTTATATCCAAACTTTTCTTAGTTGAACACTTTTTGATTTGAGCAACAGAAAATCCCTCAAAAATTCGTCCATTATCAGCTGTCCAGTTTTGACAGATTTCTGCCAATATTTGTTTTTGCCACTTTATCGCTTTCTTTCGAGTTCTTTTTGATCATGGAACTCTTGTGGAAGTTGCTACAGTAGTATATACATTATATGTGGTAGTTTTGGGTTGAAACCTGAAGCTAAAAGAGGTTGAATATATTTTATGCTTACACTAATGTTGCTAATAGAATTGTGTTTAGTTTTGTATGAAGGAAGTTTTCAAGTGTAGGGATTGGAGAATGATGAGATGAGTTGAAGAATGGACAAAAGCTCAAGCTTGGGGATGCCCATGCATCACCCCAAGAAATATCCAAGAAGTACAAGCGTCAAAGCTTGGGGATGCCCCCGAGGCACCCATTCTTCATCGGCAAAAATCAGGTCACCTTTCAAAACACTATATTTTTATTGCTTCATGCACTATGTGTTTTTCTTGGAGCGTCAGTTGTTTTAGTTTTCTTAGTGTGTTTAGTTTGTTTGTTTGCTGCAATAAATGGTTGGACCCCAACAAATTTCCTTTGGAGGAGATGTACTCGTTTTCATTTGCAAAGAATGCTCTAGTTTTCACTCTTATAAATCGAGCATTCTAGTTTTTCTGCTACTGCTTTTGGTTTTCGTTTTCGCCTTGATTTGCATTCAGATCTTGTCATATCTTTTCATCAAGGTGTATTTTTGCCTCTGGTCTTCATTTGTTTTCATCAAAAGAGGTGTTTATAAAAATTTCAAATGGTGTTGGAAAAGAGAAAAAGCTTTGTGCAAAATAGTGGTACAAGAAGGAGCTTGTGTAGACTGCGGCTTAGGCTTTTTCATGTCATGCTTGATGTCTTTTTGATAGTATGCTTAGTGGTTTTTCTGTAGCATGACTTATCTCAAATAACTGAGATTGCTTAATGAGCCTTTGAAAAAAATCATGCGTTGTTTTTATTGTATGGAAGCATTATTTTGGTTTTCTCCTTGATGCTTTATTTGGGTTGACTTGGTGCATGCTCACACATGTTAGACTCTTCCAAAGTCGCCATTAGCCTTCATGATCATTTAGTTTTTGACTTTTGATGCCATCGTATGCTTCTTTTAATGTCGCTTTGTCGCTTTGCATGATTATGGCCATTATTGCTCTCTTAGTTGGTCGCTCCCAGTCTTTTGCTAGCCCTCGCCTTGTACTGAGTATGAGCTCTACTCGTGCATCCAACTCCTAAAAGCCAAGTTTGCCATTGTGTCCACTATAAATTCCTATGCATGGTATTTGTAAGCCATTCCAAAGTTAAATTTTCGTGTGCTACCTTTCAAAAACCTTCAAAATACTTCTCGTTTTGTGACACTGTTTTCAGCTCATGGGGACGTAGTGGTCGGATTTGCTATCTTCCATATTGTTTATTCCAAAAAGAAAAAAAAGGAAAAAAAGAAAGAAAAAGGCACTCCTCCAAAGAATGTGAATGTTGGTGGGCACCCGATGGAATCGGTTAGCCATGGTATGTGAAAGGAAAAGGTGGGGAGGAGTGCCAAGTTTTATAAAAAGAGCACGAAGTGCCAATCTCTCTCTCAAAAACTTGCTTTATGTTTGTATGGAAGATAGTAAGAACCCCATTGCCAGTCGTTGACAAAGACAACCACCTCTCAAAATCAAGTTTTATCTCTGTTTTACAAATGAAAAGCTCTAGCACATGTTTAAATCACTGCTTCCCTCTGCGAAGGGCCTTTCTTCTACTTTTATGTTGAGTCACCACCTTCTTTCTTTATGCACCATTAAGAGAGCATAGTTGTCATTCTTAGTGTGATATGCATTGTCCCAAGGTTCATTGATTGACTCATATTGTTGGTTTCACTTGTTCTTAAATTATTTGTATCTAGTCGCCCTCTTAAACTTTGAGGTGTCCTATGCATTTATGTTTTGCTCTCTTTGAAGGACAAGCTGAAAACCTTTTGTATATTTTTCCTTATGATTTGAACACACGTTTGACTTTCATTGTTTCATTATCATGATCTTTTGTTTGTGTTCATTTGCATGTTTACAACATGGTTCTAAGTTCTTATTGTCATGATTATATCTTTCATGCCCATGTTTTAAGTTCTATTGATCCCAGCTCACCAATGCTTACATATATGATCAAGATTGTGTAGGTGCATGTCACCTCAAAAATTATTCTTTTGTTATCACTTACCTACTCGAGGACGAGCAGGAGTTAAGCTTGGGGATGCTTGATACGTCTCAAACGTATCTATAATTTTTGATGCTCCATGCTTTGTTTTACACCATTTGCCTATTGTTTCGTCACACTTAGTGGCATTTTTATACATTTTCCGGAACTAACCTATTGACGAAGTGCCATAGTGCCAGTTTCCTGTTTTCTGCTATTTTTGTGTTTCAGAAGTGATACACAGGAAATATTCTCGGAATTGGACGAAACAAGTTCCTCAAGTCATATTTCACCGGGGAGCTCCCAAAGATCAGAAGACCTGACGGAGGGGGGCCACGTGGCCCCCACACACAGGGGTGGCGCGGCCAGGCCCCTGGCCGCGCCGGGCCCGTGTGAGGGAGCGTGGGACCTCCTCTGACAGCCCCCTTTCGCCTACATATACCCCCTGACGAGAAAAACCTAAGCCCCGATCAGTTTTGCAGAATACATCGCGATCCGCCGCCGCCGTCGACCCGAAGATCGGGAGGGTCCAGAAGCTCTTCCCGGCACCCTGCCGGAGAGGGGAATCGCCACCGGAGGTCTTCTTCATCGCCATGCTTGCCTCCGGAGCGATGAGTGAGTAGTCTACCTTGGACTATGGGTCCATAGCAGTAGCTAGATGGTTGTCTTCTCCACCATGTGCTTCATGTTTAGATCTCATGAGCTGCCCTACATGATTGAGATCACCGTTATGTAATACTATGATGTTGGTTTGTTGGGATCCGATGAATATTGGTGTTTATGATTAAGTTGCTGTACTGAATTATATCTTTTGTTATCTCTATGTTGTTTATGATCTTGCATGCTCTCCGTTGTTAGTGGCTATCTTGGCCGAGTAGTTGCTAGTGACTCCAAGAGGGGGTATTTATGCTCGATAGTGGGTTCATGTCTCTATTTCACCTGGGGGAGTGACAGAAACCTCTAAGGTGGTAGATGTGCTGTTGCTACTAGGGAGAAAACAACATTCATATGCTCAAGGGCATATGCTTTGTTTACATTACACACTTTGCTTAATGCAATTATCTGTTGTTCGCAACTTAATACTTTTGGGGTGTTCGGATGATATCCCCGAGGGTGGATTATTAGTCATAGATGCAGTTGGATGGCGGTCTATGTATTTTGTTGTAATGCCCAGAGTGAATCTCATAGTGATCTTCTTGACATATCACGTTATCTTTATTCTATCAATTGCCCAACTGTAATTTGTTTACCCAGCATGTTATTTATCTATGGAGAGACACCACTAGTGAACTGTGGACCCCGGTCCTATTTTAATCATATTGCAATCACATGTTTACTTTTCCCGCACTGTTTACTTTACTAGCATTTTACTACTGTTTTCCACTCGATACACTCATAACCTTTGTTTCAAGCAAACCGGTGAGATTGACAACCTCATCGCAAGTTGGGAGCAAAGTATTTGTTTGTGTGTGTGCAGGTTCCACAAACACCTTCAGTTGTCAACGTCTCCCTTCTCCTGAACGATATTAAACCTTGGTTTCTTAACTGAGGGAAAACTTGCTGCTGCACTCATCATACCTTCCTCTTGGG
Organism: Dactylis glomerata; assembly: GCA_007115705.1. Classification (NCBI taxonomy): domain Eukaryota; kingdom Viridiplantae; phylum Streptophyta; class Magnoliopsida; order Poales; family Poaceae; genus Dactylis; species Dactylis glomerata. The sequence goes on from QXEO01000639.1 coordinate 1,550,847, forward strand.
GTTCCCAACGGGCTGGTCATTCACCACGTACAAGGACCGACTGACGCCACATTCATCATAGGCATCAGCACCTTCCTCCTGATACTCTTCCCCATAGTCTGGCCAAGTTGATAGCCAGGGACACAGCCATGAGTACATTGGATGCACTCGCAAACCATCTTATAAATGAAATGATGAAGTAGGGATGCAAGTTTGGCATAGTGGAATGAGCACTAAGTTTCTTTGCAAAAGCTAGTTTTATTTCCGAAGAATGTTCATTGGTAGAAAAGGAGTTTAGTTCTCTAAGTTCAATCTAAAGAGGAACTTTCAAGTGTGTCAACAACAAGTTCAAGTCAAGTCAATTCAATTCAGATCCTTCACCCATCTCACCATTGTTATTTTTATCTTTGACAAAAGTCAAGTAGAGCTTGCCAACTGTCCATAACCGCGGACTCGGCTATTTGAATAGTTTGAAAACCTCTGCAGAGGGGTACACTTTACCCACAAGATTCGATACATCTGCCGGGAGAAATCCACGGATCGTCATATACAAGTATGCGGGGTTCAGATAATCAAACAAACTCTTTCACTTGCTCACCCTAGTATAGGATCCTTCCCTAGAGCCCGGGATACGGAATCCCCGCTCCGGCGCCTCTAGTTCTGGCCATCCCGGGATGCCGGGTTAGTGGAATCCACCTGGTTCAGAAGTAACCACGCACGGTGTCCTTCCATAAAGATTTGATACAAGGCCTCCCATACTAAGGTAAACAAGCTACAGACTAAGCCCCTTCCCATATAGGGGTAATGTGGTCGTACGGTATGGTTGGCTCACATAGTACATCACCCGTTGTCATTGGGAAATACATTTCATAGTTCTTAGTCAAGATTAATTTCTTTCATAAAGCCATCATGTAGGAGCAATCTCCCATTCAAGTTTCAAGTTCAGGTCACCATCTTTCAAATAGGGTTCCCCTTATAGATGACCTCAATATTATTAGCGACTAAGCAACTACATTGAGGGATGATACCACTAAGTAGAGTTTGATAAACTCAGCTTGATGCTCTTGCTAAACAAGATATCACTACACTTCTATCATTCTACTCTAGCAATTCAATCATGCAATTTACTTAAAACAAATAGAATGCAATATTAAAACTAGGCATTGGGAGGATGAATAAAAAGATGGCTTGCCTTGGTTGGCAAAGTGTCCGGGGTATTCTTCTTCTTCTTGATAATAATCCCCTCCAATATCCTCCTCGGCAACACTAGCGTCTAATAACGAATAAACACAAAGCACCCAATCACTACACCATGCTAACAACACACCAAGCACACATCTTTGTTTGCTAACAATAGCATTCATGTTGTATTTTATGGTGTTGGATGGTAAGTTTTTCTTCTAAGTCTTCTTCAAGTGTGCAAGTTAGATTTCTCTACTAAGTGACATATGTTGTTTACTTTCTAAGCATTGGTATTGGTTTAGGGGTACTAAGACTAGTTCAAGTGGGGAGGGATTAACTAAGTGAATTGGTAAAAAAGGGCAAATTAATTCTAAGTGTATGATAGGGATCTATCATTTTATGTGACTAACTAGAGTTGGGTTAGGGTCTAATTGATAACACTAACAAGGTTTGAGTTGATTAAAGTTGACTAACAGTAAGGGAGGTCATTGGTGAGTTCACAATTTAAATTTCATAATTTTAGGAGGCTTCAACAATTTCTAGAAATCTTCTAAGATTAATAAAGCTATGGTCACACTATTCATATCTAATTAAATTCCTAACTTATTTTGAATTCTAACCAGTTCTACTGTGTAGAGTATTTTACAAGCTTTCCAACGCATATTTATTTGCTAGAAAAGGATTTGTAAATCTCTTGGAATTTTAATTTGAAAAACATATCTGAAACAGTTTTGAATTTATTCGAAAAGGCGGGAAAATAAATAAAAAGGAAACGGACCGATTTCTAACGAGCTGGGCCTATTCTGGACAGAACCCGAATGGGCCAGCCCAGAAAACGTTTCGCACGGCGGGAGAAATAAAAACGGGACCTGACAGGGGGGTCCCACTGGTCAGATCCATTTAGAATCGCTGAACCGGTATGCTATCGCTGGATCAAGATCGAACGGCTCTGGTGCATCGTCTACCTCAGCTCGGGCGGAAGCTCACCGGCGTGTGCAGAGACGAGTGTTCGACGGCGAGGGCGCGACGGAGAGGAAGAAGAACTTGATGGCGGTGATGCAGATCGGCCGCGGTTGCTCAACTCCTCCACCTCGCACCAGCAGCAGCTCCACGGTGGCCGGAATCCTCCAGAACGCGGCGGCGCTCCCATGCAGAGATCGGACGTTTCCGAGGGAGAGAGGAAGAGAGGGGAGTGGTAATCGGCTACGGCGATGGTGTGCGTCTTCTAGGAGCGTCGACGGGGGTTTTTATAGCCTCGGGAGGCCGGGGGCAAGGCGACCAGAAGGTGGCCAGTGCGGGGGTCCTGGCGGCGTTTGGAGCTCGCTCCGGGCACGGCGGCCTCGGGGGTGTGCTGGGAGGGTGTCGACTCGGCTGCGGTGGGCTGTGGGTCGGCTCTGGCGCCTCCAGGGCAGTCGGCATCGTGCAGGAAGAAGAAGGTCTGGGAGGGGGCCCTGGGCGCGTTTCCCTCCGTTCCTCCCCTTCTCACGGCTCGGGTCGGGGCAGGGGGCACTGAGCTCGACCGTGGCATCGTCCAGGAGTATGGCTACAGTCCTCGAGCGAGCCAGAACAGTGCAGCACACAGTGAACTCGATTTGCTTTGATTCCTCTCTGCCAGTGTTCGACGAAATGCCCGCAAGAGTTTGAAATTTGAATTTTTGAAATTTTCCACTTTGGGTGACCAGCATATGAGCCAAGGTTTCCAGTCATATTTTTGTTCTGGAGAAATAACAGGTTTTGCAAAAATTTATATTTGAAAATAGGGTATGGTCACTGTTTCAGATTCAAAGTTTGATTGATGTTTGAGTCAAGCTATGGTTTGAATTTTTGGGTAGCAACTTCTTGGTTGAGTTTGTATGTGACTTGGTGAAGCTCAACTAACTGGACAAACACTGAGGTGAGTTGTAGATTTCTTAATCCAAGGGCTCAAAGTAGGGTAGTCAAACAGATTTCCTAGATCATCTTATTCTTCTCTTTTTCTTTAACATTTTTATTTCTGGTTTCTTTGGTTCCTATAATTCTTCTCAATTGCTTCTGTTGGTTCGCTTAGAATTAACTAACCAATGCACAACCAAAAATAACACACATGAAATCATAAAAGACATATAATAGAAAAATACATGTATGCATGAAATAATAGATAAGAAGTTTTATCTGGGTCCAAAATTTGGCACTTTATTTAATAAGAAGTGGATTACAATTTCTGAGTTGTGACAATCTTCCCCCCTTAAAAAGAATCTCGTCCCTGAGATTCACTAATTAAGAACTAAAAAGATTGGGAAACTCTTTCTGTAGGTAATCTTCTCGTTCCCAAGTGGCTTCATCTTCGGTGTGATTACTCCACTGAACTTTCAGAAACTTGATGCTTCGGGTTCGAGTGGTTCTAAATGCTTCCTCGAGGATACGGATAGGTACTTCACGATAGGTCAAATCCTTGTTGATGTCCACGAAACGATGATCAATATTTTTGAAGATTTCGGGCTTCTCCGGAACTTCAAGACATTTCCGAAGTAAAGACACGTGAAAGACATCGTGTACTTCAGACAATTCAGGGGGCATTTCCAACTGATAAGACACTTCTCCTCTGTGGTCTAGTATCTTGAAGGGTCCAATATATCTTGGTGCAAGCTTTCCTTTTACTTGGAATCTTTGCATTCCCTTGAGAGGTGATACCCTGAGATAAACAAAATCTCCAATCTGGAAGGTCAGTTCTCTACGTCTCTTGTCGGCATAACTCTTCTGTCTTGACTGGGCTGCCTTGAGGTAGTCACGAATCATGCGAACTTTCTCCTCGGCTTCTTGCAGAATGTCAGGTCCAAATATCTGACTGTCTCCGGTTTCAGACCAATTCAAAGGGGTACGACACTTTCTTCCATACAAAGCTTCAAATGGGGCCATTTGCAAACTGGCTTGATAGCTGTTGTTGTAGGAAAACTCCGCGAAGGGCAGACAATCTTCCCACTTAGCGCCATAGGCTAGAACACAGGCTCTCAACATATCTTCAAGTATTTGATTCACTCTTTCAGTCTGTCCATCAGTCTGAGGGTGGTAAGCGGTGCTGAAGGCTAACTTGGTTCCCAAAGCTTGATGTAAGCTTCTCCAAAATCTTGAGGTGAATTGGGTTCCTCGATCGGAAACTATGGTTTTAGGGACTCCGTGCAAACTAACAATTCTGGATAGGTAAAGATCTGCCAGCTGTCCTGATGTATAAGTGGTCTTGACAGGAATAAAGTGGGCAACTTTGGTCAGTCTATCCACAATGACCCAAATAGAGTCATTGCCACGGCTAGACCTTGGAAATCCAGTGATGAAATCCATTCCAACAGATTCCCACTTCCATTCCGGAACTTGCAAAGACTGCAGCAGTCCGTTGATGTTCCGCCTTGACTCTTTGGCAGATGTCACACTTGGATATGAACGATGCAATCTCACGCTTCATTCCATGCCACCAAAATTGTTCCTTCAATTCTTGATACATCTTAGTTCCACCGGGGTGGATGGAGTAAGGTGTCTCATGGGCTTCCTTCATAATCACTTCCTTCAATTCTGAATCAGCAGGCACACAAATACGTCCTTTATACCAAAGAACTCCTTGATCATCTTCTTCGAATCCTGGCACCTTGCCGGAACTAATTCTGCGCTTGATTCCGTCAATACTCTCATTTCCCTTCTGGGCTTCTTTGATTTGGCTCATCAAGGTGGGTTGAAACTCAAGGTTGGCTAGGAATCCTTGATTGACTAGTTCCAATCCAAAATTTTCAAACTCTTGGTGCAACATAGGTTGCTCTTCCTTGATCATCATATTCAACGAGCACGGCTTTCTACTCAATGCATCGGCCACTACATTGGCCTTACCGGGGTGATAGTGAATTTCTAGATCATAATCCTTGATCAACTCTATCCATCTTCTTTGCCTCATGTTCAACTCCTTCTGGGTGAAAATATACTTCAAACTCTTGTGGTCAGTGTAGATCTCGCAACGGTTGCCCATCAGATAGTGCCTCCAGGTCTTCAGAGCTAGAACCACGGCGGCTAACTCTAGATCATGGGTTGGATAATTTTCTTCATGAGGTCGAAGCTGTCGAGAGAGGTAAGCTATGACCTTGCCTTCTTGCATCAATACACAACCAAGTCCAAGTTTGGAGGCGTCGCAATAGACATCAAAGTTTTTGGTGATATCGGGCATGGTTAGGACGGGGGCGGTCACCAGTCACTTTTTGAGCTCTTGAAAACTCTCTTCACACTTAGGGTTCCATTCAAACTTCTTGTCTTTCTTTAACAGCTGGGTCATTGGCCGGGCAATGCTTGAAAACCCTTCAACAAACTTGCGGTAATATCCTGCTAATCCGAGAAAACCTCTAACTTCAGTTTGAGTGGTAGGAGCTTCCCATTCCATGACTGATTTGATCTTCTTGGGGTCTACGGATATTCCTCCTGCTGATAATACATGGCCTAAGAATCCAACTTCCTTCAACCAGAACTCACATTTGCTGAACTTGGCATACAGCTGATGCTCTCTTAAGGTTTCTAAGATTAATCTCAAATGGGTTGCATGCTCTTCTTCGGATTTGGAGTAGATAAGAATGTCATCAATGAAGACAACGACAAACTTATCCAAGAACTCCATAAAAACCTTATTCATGAGGTTCATGAAATAAGCAGGGGCACTGGTTAATCCAAATGACATTACGGTGTACTCATACAATCCGTATCGGGTAGTGAAGGCTGTTTTGGGGATATCCGTTGCACGGATCTTCAGTTGGTGGTATCCAGTTCTAAGGTCTATCTTTGAGAAGACTCTAGCTCCAGTCAATTGATCAAACAAATCTTCAATCTTTGGGAGAGGATACTTGTTCTTGATGGTCACATCATTTAGCTTGCGGTAATCAGTGCACAGTCGGCTAGAACTGTCACTTTTATCCACAAACAAGATAGGTGATCTCCAAGCAGAAGAACTTGGCTGAATCAATCCTTTACTCAGAAGGTCATCCAATTGCTTCTTCAACTCTACTAGCTCAGCTGGGTTCATACGATAGGGTCGTTGGGCTATAGATCCAGTTCCGGGGATGAGCTCAATGATAAACTCGATATCCCGATCCGGTGGCATTCCGGGTAGCTCATCGGGAAAAACATCCGGGTATTCACAGACGATGGGGACTTCCTTTATGGTTGGCCCTGAGATACTCTTATGACATCTGGGGATTTGGATGGGTTTGACTGACACATGATTTGCTAAAACTCCATGGCTACTCCTCATGGTGATGGTCTTTTTGGCACAATCTATAATTCCTTGGTGTTGAGACATCCAATCCATACCTAGGACTACTTCCAATCCTTTGGTTCCTAACACAATCAAACTGGCTAAGAATGAGATCCCATGGATTTCTATGGGCACTGCCAGGCAGGTACAACTGGCTTTGGTTATTGACCCGGGAATTTGCACAGACATGACATCTTTCAAGGGTGTGGGTTGAAGTCCACTTTTATCAACGAATAATTGGGTAACAAATGAGTGTGAAGCTCCAGAATCAAACAGAACTCTTGCAAGAACTGAGTTAACAGGGAACATACCAAGCACAACGTCGGTTGCTTCCTGAGCTTATTCAACATTCATGTGGTTCAGACGGCCTCGAGAGTGAGGCTGGTTCCTTGGTGGATAGTTCTTGCCATTTCCCACACGGCGCTGTTGCTGAACAGGAGCAGTGGTCTTGGATGCATCATTCAGCTTCTTGGGGCACTCATTGGAGTAGTGCCCTTTGAGTCCGCACTCATAACAGGTAACACCAGACTTGTCACCAGGCTTGGGTAACACAGGGGCGCCATTTGGCCTTGGAGTATTGGTGTTGAAGTTGTTGCCACTAGGTCTTGGAGGTGCACGGTTGAAGTTGTTGCCGGGCGAACGGTTGGGATAGTTGGGACGTGGAGCAGGTGCAGATGGCCTCATAGGTCTAGGGGCGAAACCCATAGGTGCATTTCGCCTTGGCTTCTGCGAGTTGCTCGAGTTGCCTTGATACATCATACGACGCTTGCGGTTCTCTGCAGCTTGCTTGAGTTTGCCTTCCATCTGAATGGAGAGTCAACCAAGGACTCCAGGTCGGCAAAGTGAATGCTGACCAAGACACATTGCATCTCATCATGAAGTCCATCCAGAAACCTTTCTTGCTTCTTCTCAGTGGTGTTGGTGTCATCTGGGGCATACCTCGACAGGGTAAGGAACTTGTCACGGTAATCCACCACAGATAGGGAACCTTGCTTTAGATTTCTGAACTCATCTCTCATCCTTTTAACCAATCCCAAAGGAACATGGGCCTTGCTAAACTTGCTCTTGAACTCCTCCCAAGGCATCACATACCCTGGGGCTTGCATTGCACGGGTGCTATCCCACCAAGCTCTTGCGGCTCCCGCAAGGTAGTGGGTGGTGTACAAGACCTTCTCATTTTCACTGACTTTGGCGACTGCCAGATTGTTTTCCATAGTGCGAAGCCAGTCATCCGCATCTAAGGGTTCTTCAGACTTAGTGAACAGAGGAGGGTTGGTGTTTTGAAAATTCCTTAACTTGGATCGGTGATCACCATTGCCATTGTTTTCTCCTTCACCATTGCCATTGCCATTGCCATTGTTGTGGTTCATTGCCATCTGGGTTATCTGCTGAAGAGTGGCCAAGTTAGCTTGGCGCTCAGCTCGGGCTGCTTCCCGATCTTCCATGATCAACCTTAGTAGTTCGGCCATTTCCGGGTTCGGGGGTGGGGGTGCTCGCGGCATCTGAAGATAATGTGTGTAAGACAAGAGGGAAAAATTAATTTTTGCTAAGATTTAAAGGTAATATGGATGATGCAATTTTGTCTTACTAAGGCCTTAAGGGCCAAATTCATATTTCATTCAACACTCATCAAACATATCATACATACGAGTTCACACATTACAAATGGTTTACATCAAACCATTGCGACTCGTCTACTAGAGAGGGGGATACAACTCACACCTACACGAAGTGAAAATAAAGTGGAACTCATAACTAGATAACACATGGATCTCTGATCTAAACAGCGGGCTCCTCGGGGTCTTCCTCCTCATCACTCACAATGAATCCATTATGCCCACCATCTTCCGGATCATTAAGGTCCTCCATGAAGTCATCCTCATCGCTAATGAGGGCATTATCCTCCTTGCGGAGATCAATGCCTTCCTCCTCACCAAGGTGATCCTCAAGACTCTCAATGTACTCAGTCAGCTCAGCCACATTGGCCTTCAACTCCTCAATGTCCTGATCCTTCTCATCGCGCTGGCGACGAAGGCTCTTGCGCTCCTTCGCAAGTATCCTGATAGTGCTCCTCGCCTCCACCAGTGCGAAGTGCTCAAGGTTGGCCTTGGTACGGGCACGATCGGCCTCCTGCTGAGTGGAGTACAGCAAGAAGTCCATGTGATCGATGTAGGTACTCGGCTCGTTCTGCCCGGGCATGTTTGCGGGACGTCCATCCGCATCACGCCGAGCAAAGTTCCTAAAGTGCTCTCCCTGAACCTCCTCAACATGCAGTCCGCACAAGCGGGCGTGCATCTCCTGCATCGCTCGGACCAAACCATCGGCCCAAGTGTTCTCCACAAGCTCAAACTTGATCCTTGGAGAGCTCAAATTCCCCTTCTTGCCACGGCAACTGGCCCTGATAAGCCACCGTAGCTCTCCATCTGGGTGCTCATTGAGCACGGCTCCCTTGAACTCCGGATACAAACGATCCAGGAACAAGGTCAGGGTGGTGAGGTCGCGCTCGAAACAAAGGCTACCACCATGGCCCAACTGGTAGTGCTCAACGAATACCGGGGCCATCTACAAAATTTTAGATTAGATTAAGTTAGTGATCAACTCAAGTGTGCAAAATTTTAAGTAGATAAAAACTGAATCATGTATAAAGCTTTGTAAATAGAGAGGAAAAGACTTAAGCAATTTTGCAACCATTACTTATATATTTGCTTTTATCAAGGTTTCATTTAACGCCCATTCTAACTAAGGTCTCCTATGGTCAACCTAGGCTCTGATACCAACTTGTGACGACCTCAAATTTTGATACAAATTCGAAGTGCCCGTTATGTATTCCACCGCAATCCCAGAACCATTGTTGCGATATACATAACGTAGTTGGTAACCAGTTCCATAGACATTACAATACGATGGTTCAAATACAATGGTCCTAGAGACCAAGTTCATATTACAACACAATATAGCAGCGGAAATAACGTCTTCGGGTCCATGCCTTCACCCTACAGGCAATGGCGACTCATGGAGACGAGCTTAGTTCTGGTACTCTTCTTCATACCCTTCCTCCTGATACTCTTCCCCATAGTCTGGCCAAGTTGATAGCCAGGGACACAGCCATGAGTACATTGGATGCACTCGCAAACCATCTTATAAATGAAATGATGAAGTAGGGATGCAAGTTTGGCATAGTGGAATGAGCACTAAGTTTCTTTGCAAAAGCTAGTTTTATTTCCCAAGAATGTTCATTGGTAGAAAAGGAGTTTAGTTCTCTAAGTTCAATCTAAAGAGGAACTTTCAAGTGTGTCAACAACAAGTTCAAGTCAAGTCAATTCAATTCAGATCCTTCACCCATCTCACCATTGTTATTTTTATCTTTGACAAAAGTCAAGTAGAGCTTGCCAACTGTCCATAACCGCGGACTCGGCTATTCGAATAGTTTGAAAACCTCTGCAGAGGGGTACACTTTACCCACAAGATTCGATACATCTGCCGGGAGAAATCCACGGATCGTCATACACAAGTATGCGGGGTTCAGATAATCAAACAAACTCTTTCACTTGCTCACCCTAGTATAGGATCCTTCCCTAGAGCCCGGGATACGGAATCCCCGCTCCGGCGCCTCTAGTTCTGGCCATCCCGGGATGCTGGGTTAGTGGAATCCACCTGGTTCAGAAGTAACCGCGCACGGTGTCCTTCCATAAAGATTTGATACAAGGCCTCCCATACTAAGGTAAACAAGCTACGGACTAAGCCCCTTCCCATATAGGGGTAATGTGGTCGTACGGTATGGTTGGCTCACATAGTACATAACCCGTTGTCATTGGGAAATACATTTCATAGTTCTTAGTCAAGATTAATTTCTTTCATAAAGCCATCATGTAGGAGCAATCTCCCATTCAAGTTTCAAGTTCAGGTCACCATCTTTCAAATAGGGTTCCCCTTATAGATGACCTCAATATTATTAGTGACTAAGCAACTACATTGAGGGATGATACCACTAAGTAGAGTTTGATAAACTCAGCTTGATGCTCTTGCTAAACAAGATATCACTACACTTCTATCATTCTACTCTAGCAATTCAATCATGCAATTTACTTAAAACAAATAGAATGCAATATTAAAACTAGGCATTGGGAGGATGAATAAAAAGATGGCTTGCCTTGGTTGGCAAAGTGTCCGGGGTATTCTTCTTCTTCTTGATAATAATCCCCTCCAATATCCTCCTCGGCAACACTAGCGTCTAATAACGAATAAACACAAAGCACCCAATCACTACACCATGCTAACAACACACCAAGCACACATCTTTGTTTGCTAACAATAGCATTCATGTTGTATTTTATGGTGTTGGATGGTAAGTTTTTCTTCTAAGTCTTCTTCAAGTGTGCAAGTTAGATTTCTCTACTAAGTGACATATGTTGTTTACTTTCTAAGCATTGGTATTGGTTTAGGGGTACTAAGACTAGTTCAAGTGGGGAGGGATTAACTAAGTGAATTGGTAAAGAGGGCAAATTAATTCTAAGTGTATGATAGGGATCTATCATTTTATGTGACTAACTAGAGTTGGGTTAGGGTCTAATTGATAACACTAACAAGGTTTGAGTTGATTAAAGTTGACTAACAGTAAGGGAGGTCATTGGTGAGTTCACAATTTAAATTTCATAATTTTAGGAGGCTTCAACAATTTCTAGAAATCTTCTAAGATTAATAAAGCTATGGTCACACTATTCATATCTAATTAAATTCCTAACGTATTTTGAATTCTAACCAGTTCTACTGTGTAGAGTATTTTACAAGCTTTCCAACGCATATTTATTTGCTAGAAAAGGATTTGTAAATCTCTTGGAATTTTAATTTGAAAAACATATCTGAAACAGTTTTGAATTTATTCGAAAAGGCGGGAAAATAAATAAAAAGGAAACAGACCGATTTCTAACGAGCTGGGCCTATTCTGGACAGAACCCGAACGGGCCGGCCCAGAAAATGTTTCGCACGGCGGGAGAAATAAAAACTGGGACCTGACAGGGGGGTCCCACTGGTCAGATCCATTTAGAATCGCCGAACCGGTATGCTATCGCTGGATCAAGATCGAACGGCTCTGGTGCATCGTCTACCTCAGCTCGGGCGGAAGCTCACCGGCGTGTGCAGAGACGAGTGTTCAACGGCGAGGGCGCGACGGAGAGGAAGAAGAACTTGACGGCGGTGATGCAGATCGGCCGCGGTTGCTCAACTCCTCCACCTCGCACCAGCAGCAGCTCCACGGTGGCTGGAATCCTCCAGGACGCGGCGGCGCTCCCGTGCAGAGATCGGATGTTTCCGAGGGAGAGAGGAATAGAGGGGAGTGGGAATCGGCTGCGGCGATGGTGTGCGTCTTCTAGGAGCGTCGACGGGGGTTTTTATAGCCTCGGGAGGCCGGGGGCAAGGCGACCAGAAGGTGGCCAGTGCGGGGATCCTGGCGGCGTTTGGAGCTCGCTCCGGGCACGGCGGCCTCGGGGGTGTGCTGGGAGGGTGTCGACTCGGCTGCGGTGGGCTGTGGGTCGGCTCTGGCGCCTCCAGGGCGGTCGGCATCGTGCAGGAAGAAGAAGGTCTGGGAGGGGGCCCTGGGCGCGTTTCCCTCCGTTCCTCCCCTTCTCACGGCTCGGGTCGGGGCAGGGGGCACTGAGCTTGACCGTGGCATCGTCCAGGAGTATGGCTACAGTCCTCGAGCGAGCCAGAACAGTGCAGCACACAGTGAACTTGATTTGCTTTGATTCCTCTCTGCCAGTGTTCGACGAAATGCCCGCAAGAGTTTGAAATTTGAATTTTTCAAATTTTCCACTTTGGGTGATCAGCATATGAGCCAAGGTTTCCAGTCATATTTTTGTTCTGGAGAAATAACAGGTTTTGCAAAAATTTATATTTGAAAATAGGGTATGGTCACTGTTTCAGATTCAAAGTTTGATTGATGTTTGAGTCAAGCTCTGGTTTGAATTTTTGGGTAGCAACTTCTTGGTTGAGTTTGTATGTGACTTGGTGAAGCTCAACTAACTGGCCAAACACTGAGGTGAGTTGTAGATTTCTTAATCCAAGGGCTCAAAGTAGGGTAGTCAAACAGATTTCCTACATCATCTTATTCTTCTCTTTTTCTTTAACATTTTTATTTCTGGTTTCTTTGGTTCCTATAATTCTTCTCAATTGCTTCTGTTGGTTCACTTAGAATTAACTAACCAATGCACAACCAAAAATAACACACATGAAATCATAAAAGACATATAATAGAAAAATACATGTATGCATGAAATAATAGATAAAAAGTTTTATCTGGGTCCAAAATTTGGCACTTTATTTAATAAGAAGTGGATTACAATTTCTGAGTTGTTACATCGGTTCCCATAAAAGTTTTAATGCATTCATAATCATAGTTTATACCTGACTTCCTACCTTTGTCGTTTTCCCATCCTTCAGCATTCTCTTGGATACGGTCAAGAAGTTTCCACTTAGCATCTTCTTTCATATGAGTAAATGATCCAAAACAAGAAGCATCCAAATAATCCTTATCAGGAAGAGTAAGCCGCGCATAAAAAATATCAATAACAATATTATTGGGGAGCTCATGAATGGGGCATTTGAGCATTAGTAACTTCAATCTCCCCCACGCTTGGGCAATACTCTCTCCATCGTGAGGCCAAAAGTTATATATCCGATTACGATCTTTATGAATTTCACTTGGAGGATAAAACTTGGAATAAAAGAGAGGCACAATTTCCTCCCATGCAATGGATGGACCATCTTTAAGCAGCCGATACCACTCCTCAGCTCTGCCTTTCAATGATAAAGAGAATAGCTTCCTCTTGACCTGGCTCGGCGAAATACCTGCACACTTGAACAACTCGCATAATTCATGTATAAATAGTAAGTGATCACCCGGATGGACAGTTCCATCTCCTGAATAGCAGTTATCCATAATACGTTCAACAATTTTCATAGGTATTTTAAAAGGATCTAATTCAGCCAGTGGTGGTGGTGGTTCATCCACATGCGCAGCAGTGGTAGAAGTGTTCCCAAATAGGAAACCAAATGGAGAATTCTCCATAGCAAAATAAAATAAAAATAAAAGACAGAAATAAAAACAGTACTCACAGCGACGGTTACCTTTACCAAATCCACTCTTTAATAGCGCTTCACTCCCCGGCAACGGCGCCAGAAAATAGTATTGATGACCCACAAGTATAGGGGGTGTATTGTAGTACTTTCGATAAATAAGAGTGTCAAACCTAACGAGGAGCAGAAGGTGTTGACTAGTGGTTTTGATCAAGGTTTCACTGTAAATACTAGCAAACAGGTTTTCAGGGGTATTTGGTAATGCAAATAAATAAAGTGCGAGTAAATAAAAGACAATAGTAATAATTGCAGCAAGTGGCCCAATCCTTTCTTTAGCAAAGGACAAGCCGGCTGTGTAACTTATGATGACCAAACGTTCTCGAGGACACACGGGAGTTTCTGTCAAGAGCTTTTGCTTCATACCGCTAAATAATTTTTATTGGTTTGATAAGTGTTATGGGGGTGAACCTGTGCTAGCGCACTACCCTTACTAGGATAAATACACACTTGTGATTATACCCCTTGCAAGCATCCGCAAATACAAGAAAGTAATTAAGATAAATCTAACCACAGCCTTAAACTCTAAGATCCTATGCTCCCTGGTGCAATGGTTTCCCAACGGAGGTTTAGGTTTCTGTCACTCCAGGAACCCCACAATTGGTAGCCAAATACACAATGCATCTCGCTAGGCCCATAAATGGTGAAGTATCATGTAGTCGACGTTCACATGACACCACTAGTGAAATAGCACCACAACAAATAAATATCAAACAAGTAAATATTATTCAACAATAATTCACTACTAACATCTTGATTTCTCCCATGTCCTCAAGAACTAAACGAACTACTCACAAGACATCATATGGATCATGATCAGAGGTGAAATAATGGTAAATAACAATCTGAACATAAACCTTAATTCAACGGTTCCACTCAATAGCATCAACTACAAGAGTAATCAACACCGGGAAAGTTTCCCCTAAGAATTTAAGAAGATCCAACTCAAGATGTTACAGCGGGATGGCATGGTGATGGTGGAGATGAAGGTGCTAGTGCTGGAGATGATGATGATGATCCCGATGAAGTCCGGTGCAATGGTGATAACGATGGCGACGATCTCCCCTCTTCGGGAAGGAATTTCCCTAGCAGATTTCTGCCTGCCGGAGAGCTTTTCTCTCTCTGGTGTTTTCTGCCCTGTAGAGGCGGCGGTGTCTATCTCTGAGCCCCCCCTTGACTTAGGTTTTTGGGGACGATGAAGTACGCGCAGGGGCGAGACCTGAAGTGGGCCAGGGTGGCCTCACAGTAGGCCGACGCGGCCAGGGGCCAGGCCGCGCCCCCTACGTGTGAGCCTACCCCCTGGCTCCTCTCGCTTCCTCCTTCTGGCTTCCTGAGTCTTTCGGCAAAATATAATTTTCTGGTATTTTTCTGGAATTTTCCTGATCTTCCGAAATATGGTGTCTTGACGGTCCTTTTCCAGCAGAATCCTGACTCTGGCAGCAAATCCTCCAACGATCATCAAACATGTAAAAACAGAGGAAACAACATAAGTATCATCTCTAAATATGAAATATATCAATGAATAACAGTAAATTATGATACAAAATAGTGATGCAAAATGGACGTATCACTTGTCCATAGGAAAAAATCTACACTACATCCTGTAATTTTATACTTTGTAGACAGGCTTTGATTTTCTCTTTTTGGTGATTCACACCCTTTTACTGTAAATGATGTAAAGTTACACTTCTTTCTGGTAATACAAAGGCAGTAGGAGCCTTTCCTACTGTCATAAAAGCTGCAAAAAAAAGCATACATCAGTAAGTATAAGAATGAGAAAATCAACGAAGAAGGGAAAATCATGGTATTTACCTCCAGCAAGAGCCGAAATTTTATTAAGGCGTTTAGTTACGGCCTGCTCCCTCTGGATACGCTCCTGATTAGCGTCAGCAAGTGCTTTCTACGCTTTCTTCGCCCTAGCCAATGCTGACTTAGTGGACTTCTCAGCAGTGGTTTTGGCAGCGGCGGCAACATCCCAAGCTTTTCTGGAAGCTTCGAGTTCAGCTTCCAGAGGCGATATGTGAGCATTAGCCGCCGACAAAGCATCTGCAGCAAAAGAAGGGGAAAGAAAGCTCAATAAAAGAGCCACAGAGGCGCAAAGTTAGGCAAATAAAAGACACAGGATGGCAAAAAGCTTACCATGAGAAGCCCTCCCCGCTTTCAAAAAATCGACACATTCAGTACCCAAAGAGACAAACTTTTTCATCAAAGTCTATCCAAAGCAGGGCATGAGAAGAGCAGTTCAAAGCTAGCAAACAACAAAAATATATAGCACTTACATCATCAGTGGAGATAACTGGCCGAGGGGCGTCAAGAGAAGTACTCGCCGCTGACGCTTTCTTCAAGCGTTTGGAAGCACGAGAACCAGCCTTTTTGGTAGCAGCTTCTGGTGACTTAGGCACCACAGCTGCCTCTTGTGAGGGTGGTTCATCGATAACAGGAGCATCAACAATAGGAGCAGTGGCAGCATATTTCTTCGGGTCCTCGTTATCACAGAAAAAGAAACAAAAGAGTAAAACACTCTGTGCAAGTCGCCAGAAAGAAAAGTATATAAACAAGTCAGCAAAAAACTCATGAGTCCAAAGCGTCGAAAAGCTCTTTTTCATCCTCTAGAGCAGAGGCCTCCCCGGCCACATTCTTGTGAGCGGAGGTACTCGAATAAAGGAGCTCCTTGACACGTTTCCTCTTCTTGTCGAGACCAAGATCTTCGGAAAGTGCAGGGGGAGGCGATGTAGTCGAGCTGGTTCTTTCTAGCGAATCTTCGGGTTCATCTTCGTCTTGTCTGTCCTCAGCCTCGGGGGCTTCAGACGCAGCAGAGACAGGAACATCCTGAATAGGTCCTCCCTCTGGAAGAGGAGGGCGAGAAACAAGGGATTGGTTATCCTGGAAGAAAAATAAGTCAAAAGTTATAAGAAAAATAGTGATAAGATAAAAGAAGGCGAATAAATGAAGACAGTGCATATATCGCAGGCAAGGGATGCTCGAAGTTGAAGAAACCAGCAGCCAAAGCTAGAATTTCATGATCTTTCATGAGAGTAGTTAGAGCTCTCACTCGCTTGTCGAGATCCATCTTCTCCATAAGATCATCAGATACTCGAGAAGAATCTCCCAAGCCAGAGAATGACCAAAGTTTGGAAATACGATGCTGAAGAGGCTGAACTCACCGTTGCAGAAAAAATGCCATTAGTTGAGTCCCTGACAGTGCACCTCCGCTACCACTCTTCAGAGCCTGGATGCGAGCTAGCAGTGGCTTGATATCCTCCATCTCAGCTTCTGTGGGAGGCGAATCCCACGAGGCCAATTTCTTCAGATCTTTAGCGGCATCAAAAGGGGCAATGCCGTATTGGTCAGAGGAAGAGATTTTCTGGTCTTTGATGTAAAACCACTTCTTCCTCGAACTTTGTACTGAGGCAGCCATGGAAAATTCCAAATACTGAGACTCCGCACGGACAGAAATAACAGCCCTGCCCAGCTCAGGCTTTTTTGATAAAGCAACACTGGAGCGGAGCCCAAAGAGAAATTTCCAGAGAAGAAAATGGGGTTTGATCCCCAGAAAGGACTCGCAAAGGGTGATGAAGCAAGCAATATGAAGAATTGAGTTTGGTGTGAGCTGGTGAAGCTGCACATCATACACAAAGAGAAGCCCATGAAAGAACTCGTGGGTAGGGAAAGAGAGACCGCGTAAAAGAAAGGCAAGAAACATCACCCGGAAGCCGCTCGGGGGCTTGGGGACGCGCTCGGTGATAGGGAAGATGACATGGTCGCCGTCGGTGATGAGACCATCAGCTTGGGCCTTGGTGAGATCCGTTTGCTTGAACTCAGAAGGCACCCAGCTGGTTGATGCATTGGTAGTATTGCCCTTCCCCATATTGCTCTTTTGCGCGAGGGTCTTGACGCACATCTACGAGTTGCGCACGGGGGCTGTGCAGGAGCTCAGAAGCGCGCAAGGTTTGCAGCAATGGTGGCAGCGGCAGAAGCGATGAACTGGTAAACAGTAAAATCCCCACTCTCCCCTTATATAGCTTCCTGATGAAGGAACGTGGGCTGAGATGTGGCGCAAGGAGCAGAAACGGCAGCCCACTAACGGGTAGGAAAATTGCAAAATTACCGCGCTACCCACAAGTAATGGTTAGCGCCCAGTCAAATTACATACAGAGTAATTATATTAATGATGTCACGAGAAGTCGAGTAACGGGAAAATCAGCATATGATAGTGGTGGACAATAATGGGAAAAAATTCAGCAAAAAGTATGGTATGACATGTCTGCATATTGATGATGATCAGGGAAGTCGACGAAAAATTGTTATGTAAGATATAGAGGAATCAAGGAAGAAAAACTCATTTTTTGAGTCTATAACCGAAAAGATTCGACTATAGCCTCGGGGGCTACTACCATCGGGAGCGCTGGCCGCGCACCCGACGATATTATCAAATAAAGCTATTACCTGGTGATCAAAGAAGAGATGATTTATTTAAGCCTATACTCAAAACCTGTTTTCGACTATAGCCTCGGGGGCTACTCCCATTGGGAGCGCTGGCCGCGCACCCGATGAAACTTTCACATGCATAAAGAGAGTAAAGAAGGAGAAAGAAGACTTGGACAGCATCGTTACTCCCATCGGGAGGGAGTTTATATTAATCAAGGTTGAATAACCCGAATATTTTTAGAACTGAAACAGTCAAACAAGGCTGCGATATATGATTCTCGAGTTGCGTCATCGCGACAAAATTTGAATGCCATGATTAAAATATATCGTGAAGGTAAGACCCCAGGATCCGTTCTGTGTGGCCTGGTATACGCACATGGATGCGCTCTGCTAGAAATTATCCGTGTCAACGACGCGAAAAAAATCCTGGTGGATGCACTGGGTACCCTAAGAACCACTGGGATCCGTTCTTTGTAAGTCCTAAATGCGGCAAAAGAATGGGTTTGACCGGTTTCCCGAATTCAAGTCCAAGGGGATTGAATTTAAAGTAGGTGACAAGTATCTGTTCCGGTAGTTAACTGGCATCTTGATCCGTCAGAGTTGTTAGGCTTGTTCATCAAAACCCCTTGCGAGACAGTATAATGAAAGATACTCGAAGTCGAAGATTTGAAGATATGAAGAAGTCGAAGATTGATCAAGTCAAAGAAATAAAAATCTAAGATTCAACCCGAATCTTCAATTCTGGTAGAATCTTGGGGGCTACTAACAAGGGTGTAGATAATAGAGCCTGTCGGTTAAAGTACCCCTGAGGCCCGTTAAGCTAGGCCCAGTTGTAATACTAGTCGATATATGAGTTCATGTCATATGTCGATACTGTAATCTGTATCGGACCCCTCCCGATCCTTGAGACCTGGCTACCTATATATAGGGGCCAGGAGAGGACGGTAAGAGAGAGATTGAAAGCAAGCCAAGTTTATTCTTACGTTTACTTTCGATACACACCTTGTTTGACTGATTTACCTTCGAGTTCATCTGATGCCCAACTTCCCCGATCCTAAGTCCTTCATATTGGACATTTGTCGAGTTAACCCCTCGTCACTAGTGGACACTCTCAACAAAGATAACTGATACGTCTCCAACGTATCCATAATTTTTGATGCTCCATGCTTGTTTTTACACCATTTGCTTAGTGTTTCGTTACACTTCGTGGCATTTTTATGCATTTTCTGGAACTAACCTATTAACGAGATGCCACAGTGCCAGTTCCCTATTTTCTATAGTTTTTGTGTTTTAGAAAAGTTACACATGAAATATTCTTGGAATTGGATGAAACAAAAGCCAGAAGACCAGATATTCACAGGAGCTTCCAGAACACCGAAGGAGAGATGGAGAGGGGCCACAGGGCGCCCACACCACAGGGCGGCATGGCATAGGGCTGGCCCGCGCCCCCTGGTGGTGAGGCCACCCTGGTCCACCTCTGACACTGCCCCTTCGCCTATAAAGACCCCCCGACGGGAAAAACCTAAAGACCCGATCACTTTTCCAGAAACATATCGCGATCCGCTGCCGTCGTCGACCCGAGATCGGGAGGGTCCAGAAGCTCTTCCCAGCACCCTGCCGGAGAGGGGAATCGCCACTGGAGGTCTTCTTCATTGCCATGCTTGCGTCCGGCACGATGAGTGAGTAGTCTACCTTGGACTATGGGTCCATAGCAGTAGCTAGATGGTTGTCTTCTCCACCATGTGCTTCATATTTAGATCTCGTGAGCTGCCTTACATGATCGAGATCACTATTATGTAATTCTACATGTTGTGTTTGTTGGGATCCGATGAATATTGGTGTTATGATTGAGTTGATGTACTGAATTTTATCTTATGTTATCTCTATGTTGTTTATGATCTTGCATGCTCTCCGTTGTTAGTAGCTATCTTGGCCGAGTAGTTGCTAGTGACTCCAAGAGGGGGTATTTATGCTCGATAGTGGGTTCATGCCTCTATTTAATCTGGGGGAGTGACAGAAACCTCTAAGGTTGTAGATGTGCTATTGCTACTAGGGGGAAAACAACATTCATATGCTCGAGGGCATAAGCTTTGTTTACATTACACACTTTGCTTAATGCAGTTATCTGTTGTTTGCAACTTAATACTTGTGGAGTTCTCGGATTGATTCGCCACAAGTGGATTATTAGTCATAGATGCAGTTGGATGGCGGTCTATGTATCTTGTTGTAATGCCCAAAGTAAATCTCATAGTGATCCTCTTGACATATCACGTTGTCTTTATTCTATCAATTGCCCAACTGTAATTTGTTTACCCAACATGTTATATTTTATCTTATGGAGAGACACCACTAGTGAACTGTGGACCCCCGGTCCTATTTCCTTTATATTGCTATCACCTGTTTACTTTACTCGCACTGTTTACTTTACTCGCATACTATTACTATTTTCCACTCGATACGCTCATTCCTTTGTTTACAGCAAACCGGTGAGATTGACAACCTCATCGTAAGTTGGGAGCAAAGTACTTGGTTGTGTTGTGTGCAGGTTCCACGTTGCTACTAGTTGAAGACGCGCTAACTCGTTTTATCATAAATGGTGCCCTTGTTGGAGTGTCACTAGGCTAGCAAGCATCACCTTCAGTCGTTTGGCTTCTTCCCCTTCGAATCGATAAACCTTGGTTTCTTACTGAGGAAAAACCTTGCTGCTATATTCATCATACCTTCCTCTTGGGGTTCCCAACTGGACGGTGCTTTACATTATCAACACTGTGCCGCATCAAGCTCTTTTCTAGTGCCATTGCCGGGGAGGAAAAAGAAGACTTCTGCAAGGGGAGTTTCGCACGCACATCCTTTACTTTGTTTTAAGTTTTGCTTTACTTTATTTTTACTTGCATCGTTTTATCAAAAACACACAAAAAATAGTATCCTTGATAGTTGTTTTTACTTGTCTGCTTTTAGTTTTGCTAGAATGGCTACTCCTAAAAACACCAAGTTGTGTGATTTTACTAGCACTAATAATAGTGATTTTATCTGCACTCCTATTGCGCCACCTGCTCCTGCTGCAAATTTTTATGAGATTAAGCCTGCTTTGTTGAACCTTGTTATGAAAGAGTAATTTTCTGGTGCTAGTACTGAGGATGCTGCAGCTCATCTCAACAATTTTGTTGAGCTATGTGAGATGCAGAAATATAAGGATGTAGAAAGTGATATTATTAAGCTAAAGTTGTTTCCTTTTTCTTTGAGAGGAAAAGCTAAAGATTGGTTGTTGTCTTTGCCTAAAAATAGTATTAATTCATGGGCTAAGTGTAAGGATGCTTTTATTGGTAGATACTATCCTCTTGCTAAGATTATAGCTTTGCGTAGCAATATTATGAATTTTAGTCAGTTTGATAATGAATATATTGCTCAGGCTTGGGAAAGAATGAAATCTATGATAAAGAATTGTCCCACTCATGGACTGACTACTTGGATGATTGTCCAAACTTTTTATGCAGGACTGAATTTTTCTTCAAGGAACCTATTGGATTCATCTGCTGGAGGCACTTTTATGTCCCTTACCTTGGGTGCCGCAACAAAGCTTCTCGACAATATGATGGTAAATTACTCCAAATGGCACACCGAGAGAGCTCCACAAGGTAAGAAGGTAAATTCTGTTGAGGAAACCTCTTCCTTGAGTGATAAGATTGATGCTATTATGCTTATGCTTTCTAATTATAGGACTCATGTTGATCCTAATAATGTTCCTTTAGCCTCTTTGGTTGCCCAAGAAGAGCATGTTGATGTAAACTTCATTAGAAATAATAATTTTAACAACAATGCTTACATGAACAATTTTGCTAGTAACAATTATAGGCCGTATCCTTCTACCAATGGTAATGGTTATGGTAACTCTTATGGTAATTCCTCCAACAACACTAGGGCCGCGCCCTCCGATCTTGAGGTAATGCTCAAGGACTTCATCGGTAAGCAAAATGCTTTTAACAGGTCTGCTGAGGACAAGTTAGGCAAAATTGATATTCTTGCTTCTAAAGTTGATAGCCTTGCTCATGATGTTGAACTTATGAAATTAAAAGTGTTGCCTAATGATGTGAAAGAGAACAATACTTTTGCCACTGCTAATGCTATCCAAGTTAGAATTGATGAAAATGTTAGGATGCTAGCAGAATTGCATGCCAGGTGGGAAAGAGAAGATGAGATGGCTAGAAAGATGAAGGTATGTACCATTACTACCTCTAATGATGTTGCTCCTAATGTTAGAAATCCTCTTACTTTGATTGGTGTAGAGAAAACTCCCACTCCTTGTGTTAAAAAGCCTAAAATAGCCAAAACTTTTTCTCAAAAGGTCGCTGAAATTTTTCGGAGTGTGGGAGATGATAGCTCTATTTCCTTTAATGATTTTGATGTTGATGGCTGCAATATATCTGAAGTTATTTTGTTCTTGCAAAAGCTTGCTTTGACTCCTAATGCTAGTTCTTTAAATGTTGCTTTTACTAAGCATATTACCAATGCTCTTATGAAAATTAGGGATGAAAAGTTGAAGCAAAAAGCTTCTGTTCCCAAGAAGTTAGAAGATGGTTGGGAATCCATCATTGATATGCATGTTAATGGTTTTGATTGCCATGCTTTATGTGATCTAGGTGCTAGTATTTCTATCATGCCTAGAAAAATTTATGACATGCTTGATTTACCACCGCTTGAAAAGTGTTATTATGATGTTCCTATTGCTGATGTTGCTAAGAAGAAACCTTTGGGAATAATTAATGATGTTCTTATTATGGTTAACAATAACCTTTTTCCCGTTGGTTTTCTTGTCATGGATGTTGAATGCAATGCTTCATGTCCTATTATTTTGGGAAGACCCTTTCTTCGAACTGTAGGTGCCATCATTGATATGAGGGAAGGCACCATCAAATATCAATTCCCACTCAAGAAAGGTATGGAACACTTCCCTAGAAAGAGGAAGAAATTACTTTTTGACTCTATTCTTAGAGCAAATTATGAGCTTGATGCTTCATCACTTGATATTACTTGATTCGCACTTTCTGCGCCTAGGTCAAAGGCGTTAAAGAAAAGCACTCTTGGGAGATAACCCAATGTTTTTACTTTCAGTTATTTTTCTTTTATTTGAGTCTTGGAAGTTACTAATACTGTAATGACCTCTCCTTATCATTTTTATTTCGTTTTTGTGCCAAGAGAAGCCTCTAATTTGAGCGAGGTAAGATTTGGGGATGTTGCTGTCCTGAAACAGTTTTCGGTGCTGCACCGTAAAAATTCGTGAAAATTCTCTGTATATCTTTTGGACCTGAAATTTCTTGTGCATATGCCCCAGGTTATATCCAAACTTTCATTAGTTGACACTTTTTGATTTGAGCAACAGAAAACCCTTTAAAAATTCGACCTTTGTCAGCTGTTCTGTTTTGACAGATTTCTGCCAATATTTGTGTTTGCCGCTTTATCGCTTTATTTTTGAGTTCTTTTGATCACAGAACTTGTGGGGAAGTTGCTTCAGTAGTATATACTTTATATGTGGGGGTTTTGAGTTGAAACCTGAAGCAAAAGGGGTTGATTCGATGTTATGCTTACACTAATGTTGCTAGTAGATTTGTGTTTAGGTTTGTATGAAGGAAGTTTTCAAGTGTAGGAATTGGAGAATGATGAGATGAGTTGAAGAATGGACAAAAGCTCAAGCTTGGGGATGCCCATGTCACCCCAAGAAATATCCAAGAGGTACAAGCGTCAAAGCTTGGGGATGCCCCCGAGGCACCCCTTCTTCATCGGCAAAAATCAGGTCACCTTTCAACGCACTATATTTTTATTGCTTCATGCATTATGCGTTTTTCTTGGAGCGTCAGTTGTTTTTAGTTTTCAGTTTAGTTTAGTTTTGTTTGCTGCAATAAATGGTTGGACCCCAACAAATTTCATTTGGAGAAGTTGCCTTGCTTTTCATTTGCCAAGAACACTCGTTGAGCGATAAGAGTGAAAAACATATTTCCATGAGTGTTCTCTTTTTCTAGAACTGCGTTTAGCTTTCGATTTTCACCTTGATTTGTGTGCAGATCTTGTTATATCTTTTTATCAAGGTGTATTTTTTCCTCTGGTACATATTGGTTTTCATTAAAAGAGTTGTTTATAAAAAGTTCGAATGGTGTTGGAAAAGAGAAAAAGCTTTATGCAAAAAAGTGGTACAAGAAGGAGCTTGTGTAGACTGTGGCCTAGGCTTTTGCATGTCGTGCTTGATGTCTTTTTGATAGTATGCTTAGTGGTTTTGCTGTAGCATGACTTGTCTCAAATAACTGAGATTGCTTAATGAGCCTTTGAAAAAATCATGCGTTGTTTTAATTATTTGGAAGCATTATTTTGGTTTTCTCCTTGATGCTTTATTTGGGTTGACTTGGCGCATGCTCACACATGTTAGACTTATACAAAGTCGCCATTGCCTCTATGATCATTTAGTTTTTGACTTTTTATGCCATCTTATGCTTCTTTTAATATCGCTTTGTCGCTTTGCATGATTATGGCCGTTATTGCTCTCTTAGTTGGTTGCTCCCAGTCTTTTGCTAGCCCTCATTTTGTACTGAGTATGAGCTCTACTCGTGCATCCAACTCCTGAAAACCAAGTTTGCCAAAGTGTCCACCATATATACCTATTAGCAATTTTCTATTCCAAGTACATTTGACTTGCTTTTATCTATCCTTCAAATTAAACTCTTTTTGGTGTTATGTGAAAATTGGTCAGTAAAGCTCTCACGAACCTGATGGCACACTTTACTTTTCTCATTTTAAAATTTTGACATTGTGGCTCTCTTATGTTGAGTTGTTATGCTTGCAAGTTGTAAGTTGGAAATTAGCCCAGCCATGCCGTCATGGGGCAAGCTTTCAACATTACACTATCTTTCATTTGAGTTGATATCATGATCTTTTGTTTATGGATACTCGTGATGTGAAATAAGTTGGGAATCTTGCGGGATCATGGAGTTTTTATATGTGTTAGGGAAACGCCTGGGCCGCTAATCTAAGCCATGCATCATTCATGGTGGAAATTTACAGCATGCCCATAGTGGACATTCGACGACGCATCTCAAAATAAAAAGCTATACCAATGGTAAATAAAAGAGATGTTGAGGTGTTCATTGTCTGTTTGTCTTGTCATTTTGATGTGGGCTTGTTCCATGTCATCGGGCAGGAGGTACCCTGTTGGTGGTTCTCGATGATACACATATATTTACAATGACAAGAGCTTGCTTGTGACTCTAAGTCGAGTAGCATGAGGTTTGGGTATTCGTACTTCATGGGACACGAGGTTTTCAACTTATGATTTTTCAAGCATATGCATCATAAGTGTATTCACATTAACTTTAACCATTCAAGATGCCTATGATGGGGGCAATGAGAGCTCAAAGCCGGTAAGTACCATAATTTTTTAAAGTTTATAAAACTTGCAATCACTGCTTCCATCTACGAAGGGCCTTTCTTTTACTTTTATGTTGAGTCTCCACTTTCTACCTTTATGCACCGTCTAAGAGAGCATAGTTGTCATTCTGAGTATAATGTGCATTGTCCCAAAGTTTTCATTGATTGATTCATGATGTTGGTTTCACTTGTTCTTAAATTACTTGTATCTAGTCGCCCTCTTAAACTTGAAGGTGTCCTATGCATTTATGTTTTGCTCTCTCATTAAGGACAAGCTGAAAACCATTTGCTATGTTTTTCCATATGATTTGAACACACATTTGACTTTCATTGTTGAATTTTCATGATCTTTTGTTTGTGTTCTTTTTTATGTTATAACATGGTTGCTAAGTTTCCTCTATCAAGATTATATCTTTCATGCCCATGTTTTAAGTTCTTTTGATCCCAGCGCACAACGCTTACATATATGATCAAGATTGTGTAGGTGCATGTCACCTCAAAAATTATTTCTTTTGTTATCACTTACCTACTCGAGGACGAGCAGGAGTTAAGCTTGGGGATGCTGATACGTCTCCAACGTATCCATAATTTTTGATGCTCCATGCTTGTTTTTACACTATTTGCTTAGTGTTTCGTTACACTTCGTGACATTTTTATGCATTTTCCGGAACTAACCTATTTACGAGATGCCATAGTGCCAGTTCCCTGTTTTCTACTATTTTTGTGTTTCAGAAAAGTTACACAGGAAATATTCTCGGAATTGGACGAAACAAAAGCCAAAAGTGCAGATATTCACAAGAGCTTCCAGAACACCGAAGGAGACACAGAGAGGGGCCACAGGGCGCCCACACCACAGGGCGGCACGGCCTAGGGCTAGCCCGCGCCCCTAGTGGTGAGGCCACCCTGGTCCACCTCTGACACTGCCCCTTCGCCTATAAAGACCCCCCAATGGGAAAAACCTAAAGACCCAATCACTTTTCCAGAAACATATTGCGATCCGCCGTCGTAGTCGACCCGAGATCGGGAGGGTCCAAAAGCTCTTCCCGGCACCCTGCCGGAGAGGGGAATCGCCACCGGAGGTCTTCTTCATCGCCATGCTTGCCTCCGGCGCGATGAGTGAGTAGTCTACCTTGGACTATGGGTCCATAGTAGTAGCTAGATGGTTGTCTTCTCCACCATGTGCTTCATGTTTAGATCTCATGAGCTGCCTTACATGATCGAGATCACTGTTATGTAATTCTACATGTTGTGTTTGTTGGGATCCGATGAATATTGGTGTTATGATTGAGTTGATGTACTGAATTTTATCTTATGTTATCTCTATGTTGTTTATGATCTTGCATGCTCTCCGTTGTTAGTAGCTATCTTGGCCGAGTAGTTGCTAGTGACTCCTAGAGGGGGTATTTATGCTCAATAGTGGGTTCATGCCTCTATTTAATCTGGGGGAGTGACAGAAACCTCTAAGGTTGTAGATGTGCTGTTGCTACTAGGGGGAAAACAACATTCATATGCTCGAGGGCATTTGCTTTGTTTACATTACACACTTTGCTTAATGCAGTTATCTGTTGTTCACAACTTAATACTTGTGGAGTTCTCCGATTGATTCACCACAAGTGTATTATTAGTCATAGATGCTGTTGGATGGCGGTCTATGTATCTTGTTGTAATGCCCAGAGTAAATCTCATAGTGATCCTCTTGACATATCACGTTGTCTTTATTCTATCAATTGCCCAACTGTAATTTGTTTACCCAGCATGTGTTATTTTATCTTATGGAGAGACACCACTAGTGAACTGTGGACCCCGGTCCTATTTCCTTTATATTGCTATCACATGTTTACTTTACTCACACTGTTTACTTTACTCGCATAAAATTACTATTTTCAACTCGATACGCTCATTCCTTTGTTTACAGCAAACTGGTGAGATTGACAACCTCATCGTAAGTTGGGAGCAAAGTACTTGGTTGCGTTGTGTGCAGGTTCCACGTTGCTACTAGTTGAAGACGCGCTAACTTGTTTTATCGTAAACGACGCCCTTGTTGGAGTGTCACTAGGCTAGCAAGCATCACCTTCAGTCGTTTGGCTTCTTCCCCTTCGGATCGATAAACCTTGGTTTCTTACTGAGGGAAAACCTTGCTGCTATATTCATCATACCTTCCTCTTAGGGTTACCAACTGGACGGTGCTTTACATTATCAACACCGTGCCGCATCAATAACATAATTAAACACATAAATAACTATCTTCACTATGCCACTCTAAACTATTCTCCAATGAATAACGAATACTAATCATGTGTAGGGCTACGAAGCACTCCTCAAAGTTTGCAAGTCCATAAACTAGATTGCCCCACACTATCACCTTGAGCACACTAGATGGTTCCAACAAACACCAACAGTTCATAGAGATACTAGTCAAAGAGACACACATAATGTGCACACTATCACCTTCACATCATGGTACAAGGTGTCTCCGAAGATTACAATAATAAAGCACGGGAGTAGCATAATATATGAAGAATAGCATCTACAAATTCAACTAGATACAATGCTCACAATCACATATAGATCACATCATGGGAGAGAGATGAACCACATAGCTACTGGTAGAGCCCTCAGCCCCGAGGGAGAACTACTCCCTCCTCATCATGGGAAACAGTAACGTTGAAGAAGATGGCGGTGAAGTCGATGGAGATGGCGATGGAGGCGATGGAGTCGATGGAGATGGTCCAAGGGCACTTCCCCGTCCCGGCAGGGTGCCGAAACAGAGACTTTTGTCCCCCGAATCTTGTCGGTGGCGGCGGTGGAGCTGCGGGACTTCTTTTGGAAAATTGCCGAACGATTTAGGGTTTTCGCATCGGAGGGAACTTATAGGCGGAAGGGCAGTGTCAGAGGTAGACCAGGGCCTCCACACCATAGGGTGGCGTGCCCAGGGGTCCACCCGCGCTACCCCCTAGTGTGGTGGGTCCCTGGCCCCCCTCTAGCTCTCCTTCGGTCTTCGTCCTGCGTCCAGGAAAAATAGGAGGTTCGGGCTTCGTTTCGTCCAATTCCGAGAATATTTCTTGTGTAACTTTTCTGAAACACAAAAACATCAGAAAAAATAGGAAACTGGCACTGTGGCATCTCGTCAATAGGTTACTTCTGGAAAACGCATAAAAATGCCACGAAGTGTAACAAAACACAAAGCAAATGGTGCATAAACAAGCATGGAGTATAAAAAATTATAGATACGTTTGAGACGTATCAGTGTGTCATAGTATTTATAGATGACATACTGGTATATTCAAAGGACCAACTGAATATTATCTTGCATTTGTTAGGCAAGTTCACTCTTGCTCATATCTATTGATTATTTTCAAAAGTACCAACTGAGTAGTATTTGATACCACTTGCATCAAAGTACTGCTTTTGAATAAATTGGTGGATGACGGAACCATGGATTGGTGGTACGATTGGAGCATCGTACAGTGGAGGTTCCATTATACCAGGAATGTATAGGACTTAATAACAACTGTTATCAGTCATTCCAAAGCGCCGTAAATTATGCTGACCACATAACTTGGTATGGGACAAGCAAATCAGAAGTTACTTTTGAGTTTCGTATTTCCTCGGAGGCATAGCCGGATTTTTTTTTGAGAGAACACATCACTTTATTGATCAAATTAAATCATTACAAAGTATCTCTCGGATACAGTCCGGAGCAACAGAAAATCTAGCAAAACCAGAAAGTTCAGAGCGTTGAGCTAAAACATGTGCCGACTCATTAAGATACCTTTCGGGGAAAATCAATGGGTGGGAGCCCGTAGTAAACATCCCTACTCTGTGCTACAGAGTAACGGTTAGTGTCTTCTAGCGGAGAGGGTGATTGATTCGAACCGAGATCCAGATTACTTGCAATGGGTGGATTACGGAATGAGGTTGTGCTCGGCATGATTCGGCTATACTTGGTAACTGGCCTCATACCAAAGGAAGTATGATATTGGCATTAGGGCCAAGGATATTTGTGTGCAAACTAGCGCACCTCTGCAGAGTGTATAGAATTGGGACATGTTACTCCTTATTCCAGGAAAGGAATTGCGAACGTCGCGTGGAAAGGAACTATGCAAAAGTTCTAACAACCCGCGAAGGCTGATGAACATAGTTTTTATGAAATTAAAACTCGGATTCATCTCACAAAAACTGTTTTCCAAAACTTGCATATGTTTGGGAAATTTCCTTTGTTCGAAACTGTTATTTTATTTAGCATGAAACACCATTTCCATAGAACTTGCTGAGTACGTCTGTACTCAATCTATCCTCGAAAACCCTTGCTTGAGATTGTGAGAACAACAAAGATGTTCCTGACGATAGCGAGGAACAATACTACGAGGAGCCTGATCTTTTCGGAGGAGTAGAAGGAGTGGACTACGGTATCGTTTACGGTACTAGCGATGAGGAACCAAACACTGAAGCATAGAACTATAGGATAGTTAGTGGAGCTTACAGACTGTTCATAAATAAGTTGCTCATGCTTGTAATGGTGTTATGCCTTACACTACAAGTACTAATTATAGTTGCTAGTTTGAGCTGGTTTTTAAATAAGACTCCTCAATGGACCGAGGATGATCTTGAAGCTTTTGTACACTTTTGGTTGGTTTCTATGAACACGTAAAGTTATGGACCCGCAATGTTTCTGTTGTACCACTCCGAGCGATGTGATATTTATGGAAGGGGACTTTCGTGAGTATTATATCAATGTCTTGTACACTACACATGCAGTGGTGTGTTGGGTCACCGCATGCCACGAGTGGCGGGATGTCTTCTACCCGACGTTGGCACTTCAAGGCAGGACAGAGAGGCTGGCGATGGTGCACTTCAGAGAAGATACAAGCTCGATCGCATTGACGCGTGATGGGCACGATGGTCCCTGGGCGGAGCGGCTGTGGGGCCTCTCCGGGCAGTGGCACACAGGTGTTGGCCGACGCTCGACACAAGGAGGTGATGCATCAACGGCGTTGTTGAGGTCGTCCAGCGGCGGGGACAACAGGTGTGGGCAGAAGACAAGACAAAGGTTTTTTGGGGCAAAAGCTTTGTGCTTTGGCACCAGTGGCGGGGATGCCTGCGAATATCATTACCCTCATATGGGGCGCCAATGCGGCAACCTTCTACGTGATAGGACTCCAGGTGAAAACCCCTGGCCATCGTCCTGGCCGCGGTGCGTCATTACCCTCTTGGGGGCGTTGTCGTGGTATCATGGTTCACCCCGGCCTTGGATCATTATCTTCAGTGACAAGTGTTGGTCTTTTGCATTCTTCTTGTTTACCTTGATATGCTTTGTAAGGGGTCTCCCCACAACCTTAAATATTTTCGATCGATGCGGCTTTATTTATAAAACGGGATGAAAACCTGTTTTGAAGATTGAGAAAAGGCACATTTGTGGAGAGAGAGATAAGTATTTAGATCCGAGCAATCAGCCACATTGTTAAATCATTTCTCATATTATTATTCGAAAAATGACTACTACAACATTATTCATATATCTCTCTTCTACACAAATCAAAATCATATTCTTTTTTAGGAATAAAATCGTCACTTGTGACAATATTTGATGAGTTATTACTTACTCCCTCTAATTAGAACAAAGTGTTCGTGATTTTGTACTAGCTTAGTACAAAATTTATACTAAGTCCGATAGAGTATAACATTTACTATTAGATTTAATTAGATAGATAATTTGTTTAACTTAAACTTTTTTGGAGTTGCACAAGTGAATCATTTGAAAATCAATAGCATAAGCAAATACAGCCCATCTCAAAACTTTGGCGTGCACCATGGTTTGAGAAGTGCACTTAAATTTACAAACTTTCTGCTGCAACATTACAGTGGGCCCGCGATCAGTGAAACTCTGTGAAAGTCTTTTACCAGTGGAAGGGACCACTAGTGGAAATCGGGGCATTTGCACCGGTTTGTAAGGGCCTTTAGCACCGGTTCAGGAACCGGTGCAACGGTTCCAGGACTAAAGCCTCACCCCTTTAGCAACGGTTGTGTTACGAACTGGTGCTAAAGGCCCTCCACGTGGCCTCCCACACACGCCCCCGCTAGAGGATCTTTAGCACCGGTTCATAATACGAACCGGTGCTAAAGATTGGCAACATGGCAGCCTCTCAGCCCTGAACGCTGCCGCGGCTAAAACCCTAAACCCTAGCCATTTGAAATACGATTTTTTCGGGTATTTGAAACACGTTGATGCACATATAAAAGAAACCATTATATTACACAATATCTTCATGTATATAGAGATCAAAGCTAGTGTCATCTTTCATCGTGCTTGGTCGAACATATTACATAATGGTACATTGTACACGTTCATGCATATATACAATATAATTTTGGTTATGATTTTCCAAACTCGTAATGCCGATGGTATTCTCCGGTTCGTGCTATGACCTTATCAAGTAAGAATCCTGCCAGTTCCTCTTGAATTGCTCGTATATGCTCGGTTGCTAGAAGACGATCCCGCTTCAGTTCGATCTAATGCAAAGAAGGGGATCAATATATATGAATGAAGAAACTCAACATAAATGATGGTAATAAAATAAAATTGTGAATATTATTTACGTACATCTAGTTGTTCTAGTCTTCTCTTCTCACAGCAAGTCTCTCGAATGAACTCGCAAACATAGAATCCACATAAATTATTCCCGTCTTCTTGCTTCAAGCACTTTACGAGAATAGAGTTCAATCAAAATAATAATCAAGGATGATAATGGTATTGAAACTAGAACCAAAGAGATGCACAGACCTAGCTAGTAGTACTTACCGGTACTTGTTTAAATTCAAGCTCCTTTTTCCAGGGACCCGGTGCCTTATCCATGAACCGTTTCCAAGCACTGCCTGGCAAAGAAAATGAATAAAGAAGTTAGTAATTACTTGATATCGGTAAATGAACGAAAGTTGCTGATATAGTGCCATGCATAATGATTGAAATTACCGCTGGAGTGTATCAATCATGTCCCCGAATGTCTCAAGGGGTTTTTATTTCGAGTCCATGACTAGTACTCGTCCTCTATCAAGTTCAATAACTAGCAGAATAAAATGATACATACGCACACGC
Source organism: Dactylis glomerata (assembly GCA_007115705.1). Lineage (NCBI taxonomy): Eukaryota > Viridiplantae > Streptophyta > Magnoliopsida > Poales > Poaceae > Dactylis > Dactylis glomerata. Next base: position 1,583,324 of record QXEO01000639.1, read on the forward strand.
ATAACACACACTTAACATCGAGTAACCAAAATAGTAATGTGCATAAGACAGTAACACACTCACTTGAAGTTGTAAGGAAATAGTATTTTCATCATGGTTTCTTGTTTCCTTAACGCCTGTACTAAGTTATTCTTCGTGTCCTTGATATGGTTATGGAGAGTTAGCTCGTTCACGGTATATGGGTCAATGAACCCAATGTCATAGATTTATCCTCTTTTGCATTCGAGTTTCTTCAATCTGCATAATATAGTGAGTAAAATTATGCATGCAATGAACGAGATGAGCTAAAGACTTAATTACAAAAATAATACTTACAAACAATAGGCACCGATCATCAATTTGTCGAGGGCGTCATGATTGTATAACTAAAATAATTCAGCAAATTTGATGTTTATGTCATCGTTTCCATGAAAGTAATGCTCATCATTAATTCCCAGTATGATCCAGTTTTGCCCATGTTATGAGGCTTCCATGTACCACTTATGCAATTTTTGCATTCTTGTTGGTAGATTTGGAATCTCCTCGGGTCTGACGAGAGGGCTCCCATGCCAGTATTGGTATGCTACTACTTCAGCCGTGGGGAAATCACACTTGCTTAAGTACTGAGCAATAGACATACCTGTAGCTTCGGCCTCCTCTTTGTACAGTGCTATGATATTTGGATCATACTGGACATCGGGAAACACTTGGAGCGGAGGGCACGAGTTCATCTGTTCTCCGAGCTGAGGAACTGATTTACCTTTTGACCGCTTTGCTGCAACTGACTTGAGAATAGTGCGGTCATAGTCTGATGCAAGCCTTGGTTCAGGTTGGTGAAGGTTCTTCAACATTTTTAACACTTTTGGATCTAGAGGAGGCTGCTCGGCGGACTGCTCGGTCTTCTTTCTCTTCAAATTTTCAAAGAAGTTATTTGATTTCTCTTGTACTTTCGCCGCATTTTCCTCCGGAGTATAGTCGTAAGGTCTCTTGGGAGGAACCTTAGGTACTCTTGGGAGGGGCTCCTGTCGACGGATCGGTGATCGGTTACTCTTGGGAGCGGTGATGGTACACTTCCGCTTTTGGCTCTGAGCCTCAGTGGGTGGAGGTGTGATGCGTGGTGAATGACCAGCCCGTTGGGAACCCCAAGAGGAAGGTGTGATGAGTATAGCAGCTAGTTTTCCCTCAGTTAAGAAACCAAGGTTTAATATCGTTCTTGAAGAAGAGAGACGGTGACGACTGAAGGTGATGCGGACTAGTTTGCGACAGCAGCGGACAATTTATATATGGCGCCTCGTCCAAGCTTTGCTTGCTAGCTGCAACGTGGAACCTGCACACACACAAACAAATACTTTGCTCCCAACTTACGATGAGGTTGTTAATCTCACCGGTTTGCTTGAAATAAAGGTTATGAGTGTATCGAGTGGAAAACGGTAGTAATATGCGAGTAAAGTAAACAGTGCGGGAAAAGTAAACAGGTGATTGCAATATGATTAAAATAGGACCGGGGTCCACAGTTCACTAGTGGTGTCTCTCCATAGATAAATAACATGCTGGGTAAACAAATTACAGTTGGGAAATTGATAGAATAAAGATAACGTGATATGTCAAGAAGATCACTATGAGATTTACTCTGGGCATTACAACAAAATACATAGACCGCCATCCAACTGCATCTATGACTAATAATCCACCCCCGGGGATATCATCCGAACACCCCAAAAGTATTAAGTTGCGAACAACAGATAATTGCATTAAGCAAAGTGTGTAATGTAAACAAAGCATATGCCCTTGAGCATATGAATGTTGTTTTCTCCCTAGTAGCAACAGCACATCTACCACCTTAGAGGTTTCTGTCACTCCCCCAGGTGAAATAGAGACATGAACCCACTATCGAGCATAAATACCCCCTCTTGGAGTCACTAGCAACTACTCGGCCAAGATAGCTACTAACAACGGAGAGCATGCAAGATCATAAACAACATAGAGATAACAAAAGATATAATTCAGTACAGCAACTTAATCATAAACACCAATATTCATCGGATCCCAACAAACCAACATCATAGTATTACATAACGGTGATCTCAATCATGTAGGGCAGCTCATGAGATCTAAACATGAAGCACATGGTGGAGAAGACAACCATCTAGCTACTGCTATGGACCCATAGTCCAAGGTAGACTACTCACTCATCGCTCCGGAGGCAAGCATGGCGATGAAGAAGACCTCCGGTGGCGATTCCCCTCTCCGGCAGGGTGCCGAGAAGAGCTTCTGGACCCTCTCGATCTTCGGGTCGACGGCGGCGGCGGATCGCGATGTATTCTGGAAAAATGATCGGGCCCTTAGGTTTTTCTCGTCAGGGGGTATATATAGGCGAAAGGACGATGTCAGAGGGGGGACCACGCCCCCTCACACGGGGCTGGCGCGGCCAGGGGGGGTGGCCGCGCCGCCCCTGTGTCTAGGGCCCACGTGGCCCCTCTCCGTCAGGTCTTCGGATGTTTGGGAGCGTCCCCGTGAAATATGACTTCAGGAACTTGTTTCGTCCAATTCCGAGAATATTTCCTGTGTATCACTTCTGAAACACAAAAACAGCAGAAAACAGGAAACTGGCACTGTGGCACTTCGTTAATAGGTTAGTTCCGGAAAATGTATAAAAGTGCCACTAAGTGTAACGAAACAATAGGCAAATGGTGTAAAAACAAGCATGGAGCATCAAAAATTATAGATACGTTTGAGACGTATCAAGCATCCCCAAGCTTAACTCCTGCTCGTCCTCGAGTAGGTAAGTGATAACAAAAGAATAATTTTTGAGGTGACATGCACCTACACAATCTTGATCATATATGTAAGCATTGGTGAGCTGGGATCAATAGAACTTAAAACATGGGCATGAAAGATATAATCATGACAATAAGAACTTAGCAACCATGTTGTAAACATGAAAATGAACACAAACAAAAGATCATGATAATGAAACAATGAAAGTCAAACGTGTGTTCTAATCATAAGGAAAAACATACAAAAGGTTTTCAGCTTGTCCTTCAAAGAGAGCAAAACATAAATGCATAGGACACCTCAAAGTTTAAGAGGGCGACTAGATACAAATAATTTAAGAACAAGTGAAACCAATCAATATGAGTCAATCAATGAACCTTGGGACAATGCATATCACACTAAGAATGACAACTATGCTCTCTTAATGGTGCATAAAGAAAGAAGGTGGTGACTCAAAATAAAAGTAAAAGAAAGGCCCTTCGCAGAGGGAAGCAGTGATTGCAAGTTTTATAACCTTCAAAAATTATGGTACTTACCGGCTTTGAGCTCTCATTGCCCCCATCATAAGCATCTTGAATGGTTAAAGTTAATGCGAGAACAATTATGATGCATATGCTTGACAAATCATAAGTTGAAAACCTCGTGTCCCGTGAATACAAGTACCCAAACCATGCTAGTTTACTTAGAGTCCCAAGCAAGGCTCTTGTCATTGTAAGTATATGCATATCATTGAGAACCGCCAATGGGGTACCTCCGTGCCCGATGACATGGAACAAGCCCACACCAAAATGACAGGACAAGCAGACAATGAACACCTCGACATCTCTTTTATTTGCTATATTGTTTAGCTTTTTATTGTGAGATGCGTCGTCGAATGTTCACCATGGGTATGCTGCAAATTTCCACCATGAATTATGCATGGCTTAGATTGGCGGCCCGGCGTTTCCCTAACACATATAAAAACTCCATGATCCCTACAAGATTCCCAATTCATTTCACACAGCGGGCATCCATAAACAAAAGATCACGATATCAACTCAAAAAGAAGTGCAATGTTGAAAGCTTGCCCCATGACAGCATGGCTGGGCTAGAATCCAACTTACAACTTGCAAGCATAACAACTCAACATAAAAGACCACAATGTCAAAATTTTAAGAACAGGAAAAAGTAAAGTGCGCCTTCTGGTTCGTGAGAGCTTTACTGACCGAATTTCGCATAACACTGGTAAGAGTTTAATTTGAAGAGAATATAAAAGCAAGTCAAATTTACTTGGAATAGCAAATTGCTAGTAGGTATGTATGGTGGACACTTTGGAAAACTTGGCTTTTAGGAGTTGGATGCGCGAGTAGAGCTCATACTCAGTACAAGGTGAGGGCTAGCAAAAGACTGGGAGCGACCAACTAAGAGAGCAATAATGGCCATAATCATGCAAAGCGACAAAGCGACATTAAAAGAAGCATACGATGGCATCAAAAGTCAAAAACTAAATGATCATGAAGGCTAATGGCGACTTTGGAAGAGTCTAACATGTGTGAGCATGCGCCAAGTCAACCCAAATAAAGCATCAAGGAGAAAACCAAAATAATGCTTCCATATAGTAAAAACAACGCATGATTTTTTCAAAGGCTCATTAAGCAATCTCAGTTATTTGAGACAAGTCATGCTACAGCAAAACCACTAAGCATACTATCAAAAAGACATTAAGCATGACATGAAAAAGCCTAAGCCGCAGTCTACACAAGCTCCTTCTTGTACCACTATTTTGCACAAAGCTTTTTCTCTTTTCCAACACCATTTGAAATTTTTAAAAACACCTCTTTTGATGAAAACCAATGAAGATCAGAGGCAAAAATGCACCTTGATGAAAAGATATGACAAGATCTGAACGCATATCAAGGCAAAAACGAAAACCAAAAGCAGTAGCAGAAAAAGTAGAATGCTCAATTAATGAGAGTGAAAACTAGAGCATTCTTTGCAAATGAAAACGAGTACATCTCCTCCAAAGGAAAATTGTTGGGGTCCAACCATTTATTGCAGCAAACAAACAAACTAAACCAACTAAGAAAACTAAAACAACTGACGCTCCAAGAAAAACACATAGTGCATGAAGCAATAAAAATATAGTGTCTTGAAAGGTGACCTGATTTTTGCCGATGAAGAAGGGGTGCCTCGGGGGCATCCCCAAGCTTTGACGCTTGTACTTCTTGGATATTTCTTGGTGTGATGCATGGGCATCCCCAAGCTTGAGCTTTTGTCCATTCTTCAACTCATCTCATCATTCTCCAATCCCTACACTTGAAAACTTCCTTCATACAAAACTAAACACAATTCTATTAGCAACATTAGTGTAAGCATAAAATATATTCAACCTCTTTTAGCTTCAGGTTTCAACCCAAAACCACCACATATAAAGTATATACTACTGTAGCAACTTCCACAAGAGTTCCATGATAAAAAAGAACTCAAAAGAAAGCGATAAAGTGGCAAAAACAAATATTGGCAGAAATCTGTCAAAACTGGACAGCTGATAATGGACGAATTTTTAAGGGATTTTCCGTTACTCAAATCAAAAAGTGTTCAACTAAGAAAAGTTTGTATATAACCTGGGGCATATGCACAAGAAATCTCAGGTCCAAAAGATAAACAGAGAATTTTCACGAATTTTTACGGTGCAGCACCGAAAACAGTTTCAGGACAGCAATAACCCCAAATCTTTACCTCACTCAAATTAGAGGCTTCTCTTGGCACAAAAACGAAATAAACAAGATAAGGAGCGGTCATTGCAGTAGTAATGACTTCCAATACTCAAATAAAAGAAAAAGTACTGAAAAGTAAACAATGGGTTATCTCCCAAGAGTGCTTTTCTTTAACGCCTTTGAGCTAGGCGCAGAAAAGTGCGAATCAAGTAATATCAGCAGAAGCATTAAGATCAACAGAAGAGGTCTTATCAATAAGGCATTGTATTTCATCCACATAAGTTTTTGAAGACCCTTTGTGATCATGCTTTGGTACACTATTCTCATCAAAAAGATTTTCAGGACAAATCCAGGCAAAATTGTTTTTGAAAGCATCATTCAATCCCAAAAGCTTGCAAGGTATAGGTATCTCGGCCTCCCCATCATGTGTATCAATAACCGTTATAGGTGAACCGAGTTTATTAAAACGTTTAAGAACCTTCCTAGCTTCAACAACGACATCCTTAAATTCTAAACGCAAAGTTTCCAAGATAAAAGCTTTCTTTTCGGGGTCCTCAACTTCATGAAGCTTGAGGAACATGTATTGCATAAAAGTATTAAGACTAGCAAACCTAGCTTCTAACATGTGAACTAAATGAGCAGAAGCAACTTCATAACTAGGAGCTAACTCAACCAAAGACTTTTCCTCAACTTCCTTATGCATACTAATGTGATTAAAGAACTCCTCAATGTTACTTTTGCCAATAATCGAACCACTACCTACTGAGAGGTCCTCCAGAACGAACTTAGGAAACGACATGATAAACTAAAGTAAAGAAATAACAACTACCAAGGATTCTAATTTTTTTTTTTGGGTTTTTGATATAAAAAGCAATGCAGGTAAAATAAAATAAAGTAAAGCAAAACAAATAACAAAGTAAAGAATGTGTGTGCGAAGAACTCCCCTCGCAGAAGTCTTCTCTCTTCCCCGGCAACGGCGCCAGAAAATTAGCTTGATGCGTGGTGAATGACCAGCCCGTTGGGAACCCCAAGAGGAAGGTGTGATGAGTATAGCAGCTAGTTTTCCCTCAGTTAAGAAACCAAGGTTTAATATCGTTCTTGAAGAAGAGAGACGGTGACGACTGAAGGTGATGCGGACTAGTTTGCGACAGCAGCGGACAATTTATATATGGCGCCTCGTCCAAGCTTTGCTTGCTAGCTGCAACGTGGAACCTGCACACACACAAACAAATACTTTGCTCCCAACTTACGATGAGGTTGTCAATCTCACCGGTTTGCTTGAAACAAAGGTTATGAGTGTATCGAGTGGAAAACAGTAGTAATATGCGAGTAAAGTAAACAGTGCGGGAAAAGTAAACAGGTGATTGCAATATGATTAAAATAGGACCGGGGTCCACAGTTCACTAGTGGTGTCTCTCCATAGATAAATAACATGTTGGGTAAACAAATTACAGTTGGGCAATTGATAGAATAAAGATAACGTGATATGTCAAGAAGATCACTATGAGATTTACTCTGGGCATTACAACAAAATATATAGACCGCCATCCAACTGCATCTATGACTAATAATCCACCCCCGGGGATATCATCCGAACACCCCAAAAGTATTAAGTTGCGAACAACAGATAATTGCATTAAGCAAAGTGTGTAATGTAAACAAAGCATATGCCCTTGAGCATATGAATGTTGTTTTCTCCCTAGTAGCAATAGCACATCTACCACCTTAGAGGTTTCTGTCACTCCCCCAGGTGAAATAGAGACATGAACCCACTATCGAGCATAAATACCCCTTCTTGGAGTCACTAGCAACTACTCGGCCAAGATAGCTACTAACAACGGAGAGCATGCAAGATCATAAACAACATAGAGATAACAAAAGATATAATTCAGTACAGCAACTTAATCATAAACACCAATATTCATCGGATCTCAACAAACCAACATCATAGTATTACATAACGGTGATCTCAATCATGTAGGGCAGCTCCTGAGATCTAAACATGAAGCACATGGTGGAGAAGACAACCATCTAGCTACTGCTATGGACCCATAGTCCAAGGTAGACTACTCACTCATCGCTCCGGAGGCAAGCATGGCGATGAAGAAGACCTCCGGTGGCGATTCCCCTCTCCGGCAGGGTGCCGGGAAGAGCTTCTGGACCCTCCCGATCTTCGGGTCGACGGCGGCGGCGGATCGCGATGTATTCTGGAAAACTGATCGGGCCCTTAGGTTTTTCTCGTCAGGGGGTATATATAGGCGAAAGGACGATGTCAGAGGGGGGACCACGCCCCCTCACACGGGGCTGGCGCGGCCAGGGGGGTGGCCGCGCCGCCCCTGTGTCTGGGGCCCACATGGCCCCTCTCCGTCAGGTCTTCGGATGTTTGGGAGCTTCCCCGTGAAATATGACTTCAGGAACTTGTTTCGTCCAATTCCGAGAATATTTCCTGTGTATCACTTCTGAAACACAAAAACAGCAGAAAACAGGAAACTGGCACTGTGGCACTTCGTTAATAGGTTAGTTCCGGAAAATGTATAAAAGTGCCACTAAGTGTAACGAAACAATAGGCAAATGGTGTAAAAACAAGCATGGAGCATCAAAAATTATAGATACGTTTGAGACATATCAAGGTGGTGGAGACGGCTCACTAGCTGGAGAAGGCTGGTATGCTGGAGAAGGATGATGCGGCGGAGATGGCGGAGAAGGCTGACGTGGAGATGGCAGAGAAGGCTGACATGGCGGTGGAGAAGGGTGACGCGCTGGAGACCTTGGCGTCCAATTTGGAAGCACGATGTATTCCTTTAGCCATAGAACCGTGGTCTTCTTGGCTTCTCTCAGCTCATACAAATCCCCTTCACCCGCAGGGTGGTCAAGCTTCAGCTGCTCAAATCTGCCCATAACTTCATCCACCCCGGCAACAGCGTAGCCATGTGGAATCGGACGGCAATGATAAGTTGAATCAGGTCCAATGGGTAAGGCATAGCCGACCGCCACCTTCATGGTTATGTTCACGACCTTCACATGTAGCTTGCAAGATGTCGACTCCGTGATATCATCCACTGGGTAGCGGATCGTTGGTTCATCATCATCCTCTGGGAGGTCCGTGGAAGCCACGTTGCTTTTCCGCTGAGATGGTGGGCCGGTAGCATCATGTCCGGCTTCTATCCGGAAATTTCTTCCTTTCTTCTCTGATGGCTTCTATCGGGAAATTTCTTCCTTTCCACGGGAAACCCTGAGTTTCCACGGTTTGGAGCCTGGTGTGGTTCGTGTTCGTCCTGGGTGTTCATCATTCCCAAGGGCACGTGTGAGCTCGTCCTTCTCTCTTTTGGGATGGAACCTTCCCTCTTCAACATCCTTTGATGCGCTTCTAAGGGCATCAATGGGAAGGGGCTCTTCGTCATGCTTTTTTGTATATACACACTTCCCTTCTGAGTCCAACTTCCCTCCATGCCCATAAAACCAATCCCTTGACCGATCGTTCCATTTCAATGTCTCCGGAATGATCCCTTTAGCAATTAGATCGTCCTCCATTTTATTCCACTTAGGCTTGCCAGACTTGTAGCCTCCTTGCCCCATAGTATGGTCATACTTCTTTTTAGCAGCATTTTTCTTATTTATTTCTGACCTTCTCTTAGCTGCCTCTGAAGTCTTGTACTCCATGAATGCGTCCCAGTGGTCTTTTATCTTCTCATATTGTCCAGTGAACACCGGAGTCTTTTCTTTATCGATGAAATCCTTGTACAATCTTTTCTTCCAGTTGTTGAATTGTATTGCCATCTTCGAAAGAGTCCACTTCTTGACTTTCCGCTCTATGATATTCAAATGACGATCATCGTCATCTGAATCCTCCTCATTTGGATCCACCTCATTTGGATCCACCTCATTTCGATCCACCTCATTTCGATCCACCTCTGGCGCCTCTAGTAGGGTAAAATTAACCATGAGCTTCTTCCAAAGAATATTCTTCAATCTCTTGCGGACATATTTAACTGGTTCCATCTTTGTCTTCTTCCATTCTCGAAGGGTGATTGGAATGTTGTCCCTAACAAGAACTCTGCATTGTCTTGTAAATTTACTTGCGTGAGCCGCGGGAGCAATCGGTTCGCCATCTTCACCGATTTCTTCTATCCGGTACCTTTCATATTCTTCCAACCTTCTGGCCGGACCTCTTTTATTTACAAAAGAGTGGCTCGATCTAGAGGGCTAAAAGAAGAAAGAGCGTTAATATATGAATCAAATAATCCATCTATACAATAGAGGCTTAATTTATTAATACACATCTACCTCGCCGGCACCTTCTCCCTCACCGGCACCTTCTCCCTCGTCGGAGTCGGTGCCTTCTCCCTCGCTAGCACCTTCTCCTCGTCGGAGCCGGTGCCTTCTCCCTCATCTCTTCGGTTTTGATCATCTCCCTCACCGAAGTTGTTTAGAAACAACGAGGTGACATCGTCATCATTATCGCGGATGATGTCCTCGATAATGTTTTCCTGGAATTCGTCTCTTCCGAGATCCATAGTTTCTGTAAAGAATTATTACAAGTTATTATATAAGAATCCTATTCCGATTTCTATTTCTAAAATATGTGTCATATATAACACATCTATGCTAGCTAAATATAACACATCTATGCTAGCTAAATTAGCAATGTTTTTTGAATTGCATTTGAAATTTCATTAATATGTGAGGAATTGCTAAATGGTTCACAAATGTCAAATTTCCAAACCCTATATGAATTGTATGAATTGTATATGAAATTACATTAATATATGAGGAATTGCTAAAATTCTATTCATATTTCTATAATTCTAAAATTATATTCATATTTCTATAATTCTAAAATTCTATTCATATTTCTATAAATTCTATTTCTATTTATAGAAATATCTTATTCCTATTTCTAAAATTCTATTTCTATTTATAAAATCCTATTCCTATTTCTATTTCTAAAATTCTATTCCTATTTCTATAATTCTATTTATATTTATAAAAATCTATTCCTATTCCTATTTCTAAAATTAACCCTAAATACTAAATTAACCCTAAATATATACTAAATTAACCCTAAATACCTAATTAACCATAAATACTAAATTAACCCTAAATATGCCTGCAGGGCCGGGCGCTCGGCGTGGGGCATGGGAGGCGGCCGGAGCGGGCGCGTGCGGGGCGGGCGTGGGCGCGTGCAGGGGCCGGCGTGGCGGCGATGACGGAGCGGAGGCGACGGCGGCCGAGCGGGCATGGGAGGCGGCCGAGCGGGCATGGGCACCGGAGGCGGCCGAGCGGGCGCGGGCGTCGGCGATGCAGCCGGCGCAGCATGGGAGGCAACGGCGGAGCGGAGGCGACGGCGGCGCGGTGCGGCGATGGCGGCGGAAAAATTTGGCAGCCTGCCGGCGTCTCTCGGGCTCCTAGCGCGCGGGGACTTAGTCGATTTGGCGATGCGGGGAAGAAGACGGGCGGTTATAAAGGAGAGGACTTTAGCACCGGTTGGTGGCTTCAACCGGTGCTAAAGACCCTTTAGCACCGGTTGAAGCCACCAACCGGTGCTAAAGCTCGGACCTTTAGTACCGGTTGGTGGCTTCAACCGGTGCTAAAGGGTGTTTTTCTGGGCACTGCACCGCCACCCCCTTTAGCACCGGTTTGAGCCACGAACCGGTGCTAAAGAGTCATTTGAAATGTTTTTAAATTTTTTGGTTGTTCCCGCCTTATTCCATATTGAAGCTATGATCAACATTCCATAAAATGTTGTAAAATAAATAAAAATCAGAAAAATAAATATAGCATATCAAAATGTTTATTAGGAAAATATCTATGAAATATTAACACATTGAAAATGCTTAAAATTATTTTGTAAAAATTAGTAGGGTTGCAAATATTTTAAAATTGGTAGGGGCTCGCTAGGTTTGAACTACATGTATATGATATAATGCTCATGATTTTTTGTAAAAATCATTTTTAGGTCCACAATATGTTGTTTTATCAGATATCCACCGCAAGTCTAGCGAGACTCAACTCCGGGCTATGAATCTTCATGCCCGCCGTTTTGAATATAATTTCAAACGGGTATAAGAATTTAAAAAATAATCCAAACAACGTGAAACCTTCGCGTGGTGTCATATTATGTGTTATAGTTGCAAGGAAAAATATTAATCTTGGAAAATTGCAAACATCACAAAAAACCCTTCACAAAATGAGCTATCATGTTCGATGTTTCATGGCTTTTAGGCCAAATGAGCAATGTTATGGCTAGAATCAAGGCATAGTTTGTGATAATGTGCCCATATTGTTCACACATGTGCATCTTGGGATTGCTTATGATGTTGCAGAAGGAAGTTTCCCTTTTCATCGCACAGAAAAACCATTTTCCATTTTTTGGATGCCAAAAAAAAGTTTTTTTGTGAAGCAACCACCAAATTAAAGTTTCACATTGCTATCAAAACATTTTTCAAAAATACTAGACCATCTTAGATGGAAAATTCCCCAGCTGGTGCATCTGAAACCTTTCCGTCCACACCTCATGAAAAAGACAAATTCCTGCCGATTCGGTAGGAGGCTCGCGAGGTTTGAACTACATGTATATGATATAATGCTCATGATTTTTTGTAAAAATCATTTTTAGGTCCACAATATGTTGTTTTATCAGAGATCCACCGCAAGTCTAGCGAGACTCAACTTCGGGCTATGAATCTTCATGCCCGCCGTTTTGAATATAATTTCAAACGGGTATAAGAATTTAAAAAATAATCCAAACAACGTGAAACCTTCGTGTGGTGTCATATTATGTGTTATAGTTGCAAGGAAAAATATTAAACTTGGAAAATTGCAAACATCACAAAAAACCCTTCACAAAATAAGCTATCATGTTCGATGTTTCATGGCTTTTAGGCCAAATGAGCAATGTTATGGCTAGAATCAAGGCATAGTTTGTGATAATGTGCACACATGTGCATCTTGGGATTGCTTACAATGTTGCAGAAGGAAGTTTCCTTTTTCATCGCACGGAAAAACCATTTTCCATTTTTTAGATGCCAAAAAAATAGTTTTTTTTGTGAAGCAACCACCAAATTAAAGTTTCACATTGCTATCAAAACATTTTTCAAAAATACTAGACCACCTTAGATGGAAAATTCCCCAGCCGGTGCATCTGAAACCTTTCCGTCCACACCTCATGAAAAAGACAAATTCCTGCCGATTCGGTAGGAGGCCCGCTAGGTTTGAACTAGATGTATATGATATAATGCTCATGATTTTTTGTAAAAATGATTTTTAGGTTCACAATATGTTGTTTTATCAGAGATCCACCGCAAGTCTAGCGAGACTCAACACCGGGCTATGAATCTTCATGCCCGCCGTTTTGAATATAATTTCAAACAGGTATGAGAATTTAAAAAATAATCCAAACAATGTGAAACCTTCGCGTGGTGTCATATTATATGTTATAGTTGCAAAGAAAAATATTAAACTTGGAAAATTGCAAACATCACAACAAAACCTTCACAAAATGAGCTATCATGTTCGATGTTTGCCATGAATTGGCACATTTAATACATATGGTGACCTAAAATGCCTTGGAGGCCATGAACGCCCCTTCGCGTATCTCCCTTGATTAGGATCGCTTCGGTCGTAACCATGGAGTATGTTCACCATTTAACTGCGATGCTTGGGTCAATATTCACTCTGAAGGGCGGAATTTCATCAAACTTATTATAATCTTCTGACATGTCTGTCTTATCCTCAACTCCTACGATGTTTCTTTTCCCTGAAAGAACTATGTGACGCTTTGGCTCATTGTATGATGTATTCGTTGTCTTATCTTTTCTTTTTTTCGGTTTGGAGGACATGTCTTTCACATAGAAAACTTGAGCCACATCATTGGCTAGGACAAATGGTTCATCTCTGTAACCAAGATTGTTGAGATCCACTGTTGTCATTCTATACAGCTGGTCTACCTTTACCCCTACTCCATCCAGCTTGACCCATTTGCACCAAAATAAAGGGACTTTAAAAGAAGGTCCATAGTCAAGTTTCCATATCTCCTCTATGTAACCATAATAGGTGTCCTTTTGCCCGTTGTTGTTTGTTGCATCAATGCGGACACCACTATTTTGGTTGGTGCTCTTTTTATCTTGGGCGATCGTGTAGAATGTATTCCCATTTATCTCGTACCCTTGGAAAGTCAATATAGTCGAAGATGGTGACCCGGCCAACAAGTATAGCTGATCTCTAACAATGTTGTCATTTATGAGATATGTCCGCAACCAACTGCCGAAAGTCGCCATATGTTTATGTGTAATCCAGGAGTCAGACTGAGCCGGGTGTTAGGAGCGTACAATATTCTTGTGTTCAGTGATATACGGGGCCACCAAGGTGGAACTTTGTAGAACTGTGTAGTGTGCTTGAGTGAAAAAAATCCCGTCCATACAATACATTGATTTCTTTCCTAGCGTGCCTTTTCCACGTAGTCTCCCTTCATGCCGCGATTTAGGAACACCAATCGACTTAATGTCAGGGATAAAGTCATCACAGAACTCAATGACCTCCTCTGTTCCGTAGCCCTTGGAGATGCTTCCTTCTGGCCTAGCACGGTTATGAACATATTTCTTTAATACTCCCATGAACCTCTCGAAGGGGAACATGTTGTGTAGAAATAAATGACCGAGAATGGCAATCTCTTCGACAAGGTAAACCAGGAGATGCGTCATAATATTAAAGAAGGATGGCGGGAACACCAACTCAAAACTAACAAGACATTGGGCCACATCCTTCTATAACCTTGGTAGAATATCTGGATTGATTACCTTCTGAGATATTGCATTGAGGAATGCACATAGCTTAACAATGGGTACGCGAACATTTTCTGGTAGAAGCCCCCTTAATGCAACCGGAAGCAACTGCGTCATAATCACGTGACAGTCATGAGACTTCAGGTTTTGGAATTTTTTCTCTGTCATATTTATTATTCCCTTTATATTTGATGAGAAGCCAGATGGCACTTTGATACTTGAAAGGACTTCAAAAAAGATTTCCTTCTCTGCTTTGGTAAGAGCGTAGCTGGCAGGACTTAAGTGATGCCCTTTATCCGTCTTGCTCTGTGGATGCATATTGTTTGGGTATTTCATACGTTGCTGATCCTCCCGTGCTTCTGGTGTATCTTTTGTTTTTCTATACACGCCCAGAAAGCCTAGCAGGTTCACGCAAACATTCTTCGTAACGTGCATCACGTCGATTGAAGAGCGAACCTCTAGGTGATTCCAATACTCAAGCTCCCAAAATATAGATTTCTTCTTCCACATGGGTGCGTGTCCGGTAGCGACGTCATTTGGAACAGATTGACCGCTAGGACCCTTTCCAAAGATTACTTCTAGGTCCCTGACCATATCAAATAAATCATCACCAGTACGGAGTTCAGGCTTTTGCCGGTGATCTGCCACACCTCTAAAATGCTTACCTTTCTTTCTTACGGAATGCGTGGTCGTAAGAAATCGACGATGCCCCAAGTACACAATCTTCTTGCATTTTTCCAAATATATAGCGTCAGTCTTATCTAAACAGTGTGTGCATGCATTGTATCCCTTGTTCGTTTGTCTTGAAAGGTTACTAAGAGCAGGCCAATCATTGATGGTTATGAAAAGCAACGCTCATAGGTCAAATGGCTCCTGTTTGTGCTCATCCCATGCACGTACACCTGGTTTGGCCCATAACTGTAAGAGTTCATCAAGTAATGGTCTTAGATACTGATACGTCTCAAACGTATCTATAATTTTTGATGCTCCATGCTTGTTTTTACACCATTTGCCTATTGTTTCGTTACACTTAGTGGTACTTTTATACATTTTCCGGAACTAACCTATTAACGAAGTGCCACAGTGCCAGTTTCCTGTTTTCTGCTGTTTTTGTGTTTCAGAAGTGATACACAGGAAATATTCTCGGAATTGGACGAAACAAGTTCCTGAAGTCATATTTCACCGGGGAGCTCCCAAACATCCGAAGACCTGACGGAGGGGGGCCATGTGGCCCACACAAACAGGGGCGGCGCGGCCTGGCCCCTGGCCGCGCCAGCCCCGTGTGAGGCCACGTGGCTCCACCTCTGATAGCCCCCCTTCGCCTACATATACCCCCTGACGAGAAAAACCTAAGGGCCCGATCAGTTTTCCAGAATACATCGCGATCCGCCGCCGCCATCGACCCGAAGATCGGGAGGGTCCAGAAGCTCTTCCCGGCACCCTGCCGGAGAGGGGAATCGCCACCGGAGGTCTTCTTCATCGCCATGCTTGCCTCCGGAGCGATGAGTGAGTAGTCTACCTTGGACTATGGGTCCATAGCAGTAGCTAGATGGTTGTCTTCTCCACCATGTGCTTCATGTTTAGATCTCATGAGCTGCCCTACATGATTGAGATCACCGTTATGTAATACTATGATGTTGGTTTGTTGGGATCCGATGAATATTGGTGTTTATGATTAAGTTGCTATACTGAATTATATCTTTTGTTATCTCTATGTTGTTTATGATCTTGCATGCTCTCCGTTGTTAGTAGCTATCTTGGCCGAGTAGTTGCTAGTGACTCCAAGAGGGGGTATTTATGCTCGATAGTGGGTTCATGTCTCTATTTCACCTGGGGGAGTGACAGAAACCTCTAAGGTGGTAGATGTGCTATTGCTACTAGGGAGAAAACAACATTCATATGCTCAAGGGCATATGCTTTGTTTACATTACACACTTTGCTTAATGCAATTATCTGTTGTTTGCAACTTAATACTTTTGGGGTGTTCGGATGATATCCCCGGGGATGGATTATTAGTCATAGATGCAGTTGGATGGCGGTCTATGTATTTTGTTGTAATGCCCAGAGTGAATCTCATAGTGATCTTCTTGACATATCACGTTATCTTTATTCTATCAATTGCCCAACTGTAATTTGTTTACCCAGCATGTTATTTATCTATGGAGAGACACCACTAGTGAACTGTGGACCCCGGTCCTATTTTAATCATATTGCAATCACCTATTTACTTTTCCCGCACTGTTTACTTTACTCGCATATTACTACTGTTTTCCACTCGATACACTCATAACCTTTGTTTCAAGCAAACCGGTGAGATTGACAACCTCATCGCAAGTTGGGAGCAAAGTATTTGTTTGTGTGTGTGCAGGTTCCACGTTGCAGTTAGCAAGCAAAGCTTGGACGAGGCGCCATATATAAATTGTCCGCTGCTATCGCAAACTAGCAAGCATCACCTTCAGTCGTCACCGTCTCTCTTCTTCAAGAACGATATTAAACCTTGGTTTCTTACTGAGGGAAAACTAGCTGCTATACTCATCACACCTTCCTCTTGGGGTTCCCAACGGGCTGGTCATTCACCACGCATCAAGCTAATTTTCTGGTGCCGTTGCCGGGGAAGAGTGAAGACTTCTGCGAGGGGAGTTCTTCGCACACACATACTTTACTTTGTTATTTGTTTTGCTTTACTTTATTTATTTTACCTGCATTTCTTTTTATATCAAAAACCCAAAAAAATTAGAATCCTTGGTAGTTGTTTTTACTTATCTGCTTTTAGTTTTGTTACAATGAGTAATCCTGAAGTAGAAGTTCGTAGTTTCAAGCAACAAGGGGGAGAAAGTTTAAAAGATGCTTGGTACCATATTAACAATGCTCATCATAGGTGTACCAAAAAGCACTCCACCACGATTCTCCTTAGAAATTTTTATGTTGGTATATCTAGCTGGAATAGGTATGTTCTTGATACTCTTACAGGAGGTAATTTTCTGGGTACTCCCGCGAGAGAAGCATGCACTATAATTGAAAGTTTAGTGGGAGTACCGCCTATTCATGTTGCTAAGACTGAGACCACCTTGGAAGAGGTGGTAGAAAAGCTCAGCTCCTTAGAAAAAAGTTTGCCAAGTATCCTAGAAAATGCTAGCCGCGATAGTGAATTAATAGAAAATATTGGTAAGAGAATTACCATTTTAGAGGCTAGCACTACTCATGACAATCAAAACTTAAGGATTGGTAAACTAGAGGAGTCTATGGAAACTCTTAGTTTAATCTTCTCTTCTCTTAAATTTAAGAAGGAGAAAGTGTTTGTTGGAAAAGAGCAAAAATTTATGTATGTTCCCAAGGTTTCTGCGCTTAAATCTCAACATGTTCTTAAGATTGGTAAGACTCTTAGTTCCACTAAGGGTAACTTGCAGGTTGAATCATCTTCGGGAACCTTCAAAGAGCCTACTGAGGTAACTAGCACTTCATCTATTGATATTACTTGATTCGCAATTTTCTGCGCCTAGCTCAAAGGCGTTAAAGAAAAGCACTCTTAGGAGATAACCCATTGTTTACTTTTCAGTACTTTTTCTTTTATTTGAGTCTTGGAAGTCATTACTACTGTAATGACCGCTCCTTATCTTGTTTATTTCGTTTTTGTGCCAAGAGAAGCCTCTAATTTGAGTGAGGTAAAGATTTGGGGTTATTGCTGTCCTGAAACTGTTTTCGGTGCTGCACCGTAAAAATTCGTGAAAATTCTCTGTTTATCTTTTGGACCTGCGATTTCTTGTGCATATGCCCCAGGTTTTATCCAAACTTTTCTTAGTTGAACACTTTTTGATTTGAGCAACAGAAAATCCCTAAAAAATTCGTCCATTATCAGCTGTTCAGTTTTGACAGATTTCTGCCAATAGTTGTTTTTGCCACTTTATCGCTTTCTTTTGAGTTCTTTTTTATCATGGAACTCTTGTGGAAGTTGCTACAGTAGGATATACTTTATATGTGGTGGTTTTGGGTTGAAACCTGAAGCTAAAAGAGGTTGAATATATTTTATGCTTACACTAATGTTGCTAATAGAATTGTGTTTAGTTTTGTATGAAGGAAGTTTTCAAGTGTAGGGATTGGAGAATGATGAGATGAATTGAAGAATGGACAAAAGCTCAAGCTTGGGGATGCCCATGCATCACCCCAAGAAATATCCAAGAAGTACAATCGTCAAAGCTTGGGGATGCCCCCGAGGCACCCCTTCTTCATCGGCAAAAATCAGGTCACCTTTCAAAACATTATATTTTTATTGCTTCATGCACTATGTGTTTTTCTTGGAGCGTCAGTTGTTTTAGTTTTTTTAGTTTGTTTGTTTGCTGCAATAAATGGTTGGACCCCAACAAATTTCCTTTGGAGGAGATGTACTCATTTTCATTTGCAAAGAATGCTCTAGTTTTCACTCTTATTCAAAATCGAGCATTCTACTTTGTCTGCTACTGCTTTTGGTTTTGGTTTTCGCCTTGATTTGCGTTCAGATCTTGTCATATCTTTTCATCAAGGTGCATTTTTGCCTCTGGTCTTTATTGGTTTTCATCAAAAGAGGTGTCTTTAAAAAATTTCAAATGGTGTTGGAAAAGAGAAAAAGCTTTGTGCAAAATAGTGGTACAAGAAGGAGCTTGTGTAGACTGCGGCTTAGGCTTTTTCATGTCATGCTTGATGTCTTTTTGATAGTATGCTTAGTGGTTTTGCTGTAGCATGACTTGTCTCAAATAACCGAGATTGCTTAATGAGCCTTTGAAAAAATCATGCGTTGTTTTTATTGTATGGAAGCATTATTTTGGTTTTCTCCTTGATGCTTTATTTGGGTTGACTTGGCGCATGCTCACACATGTTAGACTCTTCCAAAGTCGCCATTAGCCTTCATGATCATTTAGTTTTTGACTTTTGATGCCATCATATGCTTCTTTTAATGTCGCTTTGTCGCTTTGCATGATTATGGCCATTACTGCTCTCTTAGTTGGTCGCTCCCAGTCTTTTGCTAGCCCTCACCTTGTACTGAGTATGAGCTCTACTCGTGCATCCAACTCCTAAAAGCCAAAGTTTTCCATTGTGTCCACTATAAATTCCTGTGCATGGTATTTGTAAGCCATTCCAAAGTAAAATTTTCGTGTGCTACCTTTCAAAAACCTTCAAAATACTTCTCGTTTTGTGACACTGTTTTCAGCTCATGGGGACGTAGTGGTCGGATTTGCTATCTTCCATATTGTTTATTCCAAAAAGAAAAAAAAGGAAAAAAAGAAAGAAAAAAGGCACTCCTCCAATGAATGTGAATGTTGGTGGGTACCCGATGAAATCGGTTAGCCATGGTATGTGAAAGGAAAAGGTGGGGAGGAGTGCCAAGTTTTATAAAAAGAGCACGAAGTGCCAATCTCTCTCTCAAAAACTTGCTTTATTTTTGTATGGAAGATAGTAAGAACCCCATTGCCAGTCGTTGACAAAGACAACCACCTCTCAAAATCAAGTTTTATCTCTGTTTTACAAATGAAAAGCTCTAGCACATGTTTAAATCACTGCTTCCCTCTGCGAAGGGCCTTTCTTTTACTTTTATGTTGAGTCACCACCTTCTTTCTTTATGCACCATTAAGAGAGCATAGTTGTCATTCTTAGTGTGATATGCATTGTCCCAAGGTTCATTGATTGACTCATATTGTTGGTTTCACTTGTTCTTAAATTATTTGTATCTAGTCGCCCTCTTAAACTTTGAGGTGTCCTATGCATTTATGTTTTGCTCTCTTTGAAGGACAAGCTGAAAACCTTTTGTATGTTTTTCCTTATGATTAGAACACATGTTTGACTTTCATTGTTTCATTATCATGATCTTTTGTTTGTGTTCATTTGCATGTTTACAACATGGTTGCTAAGTTCTTATTATCATGATTATATCTTTCATGCCCATGTTTTAAGTTCTATTGATCCCAGCTCACCAATGCTTGCATATATGATCAAGATTGTGTAGGTGCATGTCACCTCAAAAATTATTCTTTTGTTATCACTTACCTACTCGAGGACGAGCAGGAGTTAAGCTTGGGGATGCTTGATACGTCTCAAACGTATCTATAATTTTTGATGCTCCATGCTTGTTTTTACACCATTTGCCTATTATTTCGTTACACTTAGTGGTACTTTTATACATTTTCCGGAACTAACCTATTAACGAAGTGCCACAGTGCCAGTTTCCTGTTTTCTGCTGTTTTTGTGTTTCAGAAGTGATACACAGGAAATATTCTCGGAATTGGACGAAACAAGTTCCTGAAGTCATATTTCACCGGGGAGCTCCCAAACATCCGAAGACCTGACGGAGGGGGGCCACGTGGCCCCCACACACAGGGGCGGCGTGGCCTGGCCCCTGGCCGTGCCAGCCCCGTGTGAGGCCGCGTGGCTCCACCTCTGACAGCCCCCCTTTGCCTACATATACCCCCTAACGAGAAAAACCTAAGGGCCCGATCAGTTTTCTAGAATACATCGCGATCCGCCGCCGCCGTCGACCCGAAGATCGAGAGGGTCCAGAAGCTCTTCCCGGCACCCTGCCGGAGAGGGGAATCACCACCGGAGGTCTTCTTCATCGCCATGCTTGCCTCCGGAGCGATGAGTGAGTAGTCTACCTTGGACTATGGGTCCATAGCAGTAGCTAGATGGTTGTCTTCTCCACCATGTGCTTCATGTTTAGATCTCATGAGCTGCCCTACATGATTGAGATCACCGTTATGTAATACTATGATGTTGGTTTGTTGGGATCCGATGAATATTGGTGTTTATGATTAAGTTGCTGTACTGAATTATATCTTTTGTTATCTCTATGTTGTTTATGATCTTGCATGCTCTCCGTTGTTAGTAGCTATCTTGGCCGAGTAGTTGCTAGTGACTCCAAGAGGGGGTATTTATGCTCGATAGTGGGTTCATGTCTCTATTTCACCTGGGGGAGTGACAGAAACCTCTAAGGTGGTAGATGTGCTGTTGCTACTAGGGAGAAAACAACATTCATATGCTCAAGGGCATATGCTTTGTTTACATTACACACTTTGCTTAATGCAATTATCTGTTGTTCGCAACTTAATACTTTTGGGGTGTTCGGATGATATCCCCGGGGGTGGATTATTAGTCATAGATGCAGTTGGATGGCGGTCTATGTATTTTGTTGTAATGCCCAGAGTGAATCTCATAGTGATCTTCTTGACATATCACGCTATCTTTATTCTATCAATTGCCCAACTGTAATTTGTTTACCCAGCATGTTATTTATCTATGGAGAGACACCACTAGTGAACTGTGGACCCCGGTCCTATTTTAATCATATTGCAATCACCTATTTACTTTTCCCGCACTGTTTACTTTACTCGCATATTACTACTGTTTTCCACTCGATACACTCATAACCTTTGTTTCAAGCAAACCGGTGAGATTGACAACCTCATCGCAAGTTGGGAGCAAAGTATTTGTTTGTGTGTGTGCAGGTTCCACGTTGCAGTTAGCAAGCAAAGCTTGGATGAGGCGCCATATATAAATTGTCCGCTGCTATCGCAAACTAGCAAGCATCACCTTCAGTCGTCATCGTCTCTCTTCTTCAAGAACGATATTAAACCTTGGTTTCTTACTGAGGGAAAACTAGCTGCTATACTCATCAAACCTTCCTCTTGGGGTTCCCAACGGGCTGGTCATTCACCACGCATCAGATACACATCAATGTCGTTGCCGGGTTGCTTTGGGCCTTGGATGAGCACTGGCATCATAATGAACTTCCGCTTCATGCACAACCAAGGAGGAAGGCTATAGATACATAGAGTTACAGGCCAGGTGCTATGATTGCAGCTCTGGTCCCCAAAAGGATTCATGCCATCTGTACTTAGACCAAACCTTAAGTTCCCTGCGTCGCCTGCAAAGTCCGGGTAGTCTCTCTCAATTTTTCTCCACTACGACCCATCAGCGGGGTGTCTCAACATCGCGTCTTTCTTACGGTCTTCTTTGTGCCATCATAACAACCTGGCATGCTCTTTGTTTCTAAACAGACGTTTCAACCGTGGTATTATAGGAGCATACCACATGACCTTGGCAGGAACCCTCTTCCTGGGGGGGGGGGGGCTCGCCATCAACATCACTAGGGTCATCTCGTCTGATCTTATACCGCAGTGCAGTGCATACCGGGCATGCTTCCAAATTCTCGTACTCCTCACCGCGGTAGAGGATGAAGTCATTAATGCATGCATGAATCTTCTGCACCTCTAATCCTAGAGGGCAGAGAACCTTTTTTGCTTCGTACGTACTGTCAGGCAATTCATTATCTTTTGGAAGCTTCTTCTTCATTATTTTCAGTAATTTCTCAAATCCCTTGTCAGATAAACCAGTCTCTGCCTTCCATTACAGCAACTCCAGCGTGGTACCGAGCTTTGTGTTCCTATCTTCACAATTTGGGTACAACTTCTTTTTTTGATCCTCTAACATACCCTTTAACTTCCGCTTCTCATTTACACTTTCTGCTTCTCTGTGTGCATCAACGATGGCCTGACAAAGATCATCATCAGGCTCATCTGATGCCTCTTCATCTTCAGCTTCTCCTGTCTCTTCAGCTTCAGCTTCCCCCGTTGCAGTATCACCGTATTCAGGGTACATATCATCATCCTCTTCTTCTTCATTGTCTTCTATTATAATCCCTCTTTCTCCGTGCTTGGTCCAACAATTATAGCTAGGCATAAAACCTTTCCGAAGCAGGTGGGAGTGAAGGATTTTCCAGGAAGAGTATTCCTTCTTGTTCCCACAGTCAACACATGGACAACACATAAAACCATTCTGAATATTTGCCCGAGCCACATCGCCAAAATTACGAAGACCTTCAATGAACTCGGAAGTGCGCCGGTCACCGTACATCCATTGTCGTTGGTTCATCTGCGTTATATAATTAGGTTTACCAATACTATTACCGAATATTATAAATAGTGAAATGACCACTGTATATCGAAACATGCATTTGTATCAATGACAAATGAAAGGATAGAGGTGCTAACCTCGATCGAGGAGGAAAGAACGAGGATAAGACCTAAGTATCGCTCGGGCACCTCATATCATTTTTATTTTGTGTAAGCTTAAGTAGCATCATGCTCTTAGGCATTTCATTAAACACCTCTTGCGCATAGGGGAAAAAATCAAACTAGCATACCCCTTCTCACACCTTTCAAAGAAAAAAAACAGAGGAGAAGGCTGGTGGGTGGCTGTATTTATAGGCAGGACCTCTAGCACCTGTCCGTGCCCGAAACCGGTTCAAAAGGCCACGAACCGGTGCTAAAGGTCTGGCGCCTGCCACGCGGCAGACGCGATACCTTTAGCACCGATTCGTGGCACGAACCGGTGCTAATGGTTCCTAACGAACCGGTGCTAAAGCTCTATGGGCTCCATTTAGCTTTCTGGCAGCTCAAACTGGTGCTAAAGCACCCCTTTAGTCTGGATTCGTAAGCCAACCGGTGCTAAAGCCTTTTAGAGCTCTGAACAAAAGCCCTATTTTATACTAGTGGACCATTGCCTCCCCTGATCTTCCCAGCAAACCCTCACCCCACCGCCGCCGCCGCCGATTCGTTTCTCCATGTTCTTCCAAGGTTCTCTTGTCCCATCTTTGCTAGCAACTTCTTCTGAGGAAATTTGTATCTTTTCCCTTTGATCGATCTGATCCCGACCAGTTCTTCTGATCAGCAGTTCGAATCGTGGTCGCGGGAGCGAATGGGGTCCGTATCCAAGAAGTCGCTGTCGAGGTACACCACGGACACGGAGCAGGGCGGCCACACGTTCGAGATCTTCGGGTACAGCCTCAAGAAGGGCATCGGCGTTGGCGAGTTCATCCAGTCGAGCACCTTCACCGTCGGCGGCTACGACTGGGTCATCCGCGTCTACCCCGATGGAGCCGGCGACGCTGTCAAGGATTACGTGTCAGTCTATCTCGAGATCATGAGCAAGAACACGGAGGCGCGGGCACGCTGGGACCTCAGGCTAATTAACCAGGACAATGGATCGCCAGTTAGCATGTCGTCTTCAGCTACCCCGACAGTGTTCAGATCCCATGATGCTACTCGATTTGGCCCCCAAAATGGCCAGTTTGTACTAAGGAGTGAGCTGGAGCAGAAATCATCAGGCTACATTAAGGATGACCTGCTAGTGGTCGATTGTGTCCTCACCGTGATCAAAGACTCGTTCGCGTACAATGCTGGATTGCAGTCTGAAATCAATGTGCCGCCATCAGATTTACCGGACCATCTGGGCAAATTATTGCTGGGGAAGGACGAATCAGACGTGAGGTTCAGTGTTGGAGGAGAGATATTCCCCGCGCACAAGATCGTACTCGCCATGCGGTCACCTGTCTTCAAGGCACAGTTGTATGGTCCGATGAAGGAGAGAAGGGCGCGTCGCATAACGGCCGAAGACATACAGCCTGCTATTTTCAGGGTTGATAGGTGGGCCCGAGGAGTACACGTGGGTATATGCATGGACGCATACGCGGACTGCTTGTGTGTCTGTGCTGACCCATTTCTCGCATACATATGGGTCAAGAATAGATCGGTCCTCCCTGCCTATCCACCGGCTGATTTTTTGCGTTTCAATGTCCGCTTGGACACGTTTAGAGCAACTCTAGCAGACCCATCATCCGCGCGACCTGCAAAGTGCGGATGGGGGCCGGGTTGGAGGAGGTTTGCAGGTTAGGAGAAGATCGCGCAGAACAGAAACCGCAACGAGAACTGCAAAATTTAAAAAACATATGCGCACCAGATTTTCTTGCGGTTTCTTCTACGCATGATGAACATTGCATACATTTTACATGGGCCTCCTGCTTGTCTAGTTTTACCAAAATTTGCTCTAGTAACATCACCGGAGACGACAGAGGCGGCGACAACCCTAACCCTAGCTACCCTAAATTTACCCGGTGGTGGCGGCGGCGTCGATGGCGGCCTAGAAGTCATCGTCGGAGGAGACGGCGTTGATGAGGAGCTCCTGCAGCTCCGCCTCCCGCTTCCACTTCGCCGCCATCTCGGCCTCCCGGCGGCTGCTCTCCGCGATCAGCTCAAGGATGCGGGGGAGAGCCTTGTCGGCGACTAAGTCCTCCGGGCCAATCCGCGAGCCCGCGGGACGCGACGGAGGGAGGGAGGTCGCGTCGACCTCCATGCTTGCGTGGGACACACGCGAGGAAGACGCTCCCAGCGCCGAGGATGAGCGTGATGCCCCCGCGTCGTAGCGGGAGCGCCGAGGAGCCGCCAGCGCAGATGCGGGAGAGCCGGGGAGCCGCCGGCGCAGATGCGGGAGAGCCGGGGAGGGGCCGGCCTTGGTTGGCGCGCGCCTCCCATTTGTTGAAGCCCGACGACGGCCTGATGCCGTACTTGGTGAACCGGCGCGACCCGCGGAGGCGCGCGGCGTCGGAGCGCCGCTTCTTCGCCTCCTCCTCGTCGTCGCCATGGCTGCGCGATGGGCCGGCCCGGCCGATGTGAGCCCCGCCGCGGCCGATTGAGGAGCTCCCGGACATGCTGGTGGTGAGCGCGGGGCGGATCTGTGCGCGGCGAGGCTCACGTGTGTGGCCGGCAGCGAGCAATTGCGGCAACGGGGAGGGAGGGTGAGATTGGGAGGGAATTGCGGGGAGAGGGAGATCAGGTCATGACCCGCATCGACCCCCTCGACCGCTATATATCACGGTCGATGCGGGCTGGATGTGGACGTCAGCATTGCGGATGGGAGCCGACGGGCCCATATCGTATCTGATCAGTGCGAAAAAAGGCTTCTAATCCGCAAATCGACTCGAACGGCGCGATGCAGGTCGGTTTGCGGTGCCTGCTGGAGTTGCTTTTAGACGCTCGTACGTCCGTTTGGATCGGTGGAAAAAGCAGGTTCCCTAGTCCCTACCAGTCCGCGAGTGAATCCTATTTGACGCCTTTAGTGTCCGTTATGAACCGACGCGCACCCGTTTCCTTCTTCTTTTTCTAGTATCGATCTACGTGGGCCGAGCCCAGTTTCCGCGTCGCGAGGGAGACATCCTCCCAACCTCGCAGCTTCTTTCCCCAAGCGCCGGCAGGGAGGCATCCTCCTCCTCCTGAGTCCGCAGCTTCCTTCCGCAAGCGCCACCGGGAGGGGAGTTCGATTCACCGCGAGGACTTCCTCCTGATTCCGCGGACTCTTCATGTCGGGGGAGCTCTCCCCTCATGTAGGTGAGCTCTTCTTCCCCTTCGTTCTCTGGGTTATCTCACGCAATAGATGAAGATCTCGATTCTCATTGACGTCTTCCTTCAATTGTTTCTAGGGGTTTCTTCATTTCTGGGTTCACACACTGGATCTATCTCTGTGATGTGTGACTGGAGCTAGGATTCGTAGATCTATTCTTTTACGAGCTGCTTCCTGTTACTCTATGTCTATGGCTGCTGCAGGTTCAAGCTATTTCTTGACCGTCTCTTTATTTTATTTTTGACTATCTAGCTTTGTATCAAGTGTTTACAGAGGCGCGTGATCTCTTTTATGCGCCCATTCCATACTGATTACTTGTTGGATGACACCCTTATCTGTATGCGTTATGGTTATATAAGGGGGTGATTAGTATTTCTTGTTTGAGATCTTGAAGTGGTGCTATCATAATGTGGTGAGTGTTTGCTAACAAAAATAGAGCAGGTGATGTTCTTTTATATTTTTTGTAGCATGCTGTAGTGTGTTCTTTTCATTGTGGATTAGATTTATTAGTGTAGATTTTTACATGCTTCCAGATAATCCAATGTCATTATTGTTTGAACTTGATAGGATTCTTTTTTTAGATTTGGTAATTACATGCTTGTTAAATTTTACATGGCGGTAGGTTATGATATAAAACCAGTGTCATGTTAATCTCATAGTTAGCAGATAATGAAAAAACCTGTTGTTCATCATGCTTTTTTAGTATTTGTGCAGTGTCAAGAGATAAAATCTTGCACATTTTTTTTGTTCCAACAGAAATTTGTTCCAATAGAAATTTGTTCCAATAGAAATTCGTTCTAATAGAAATTTGTTCTACTAGAAATTCGTTCCAATAGAAATTCGTTCCAATAGAAATTTGTTCCAACAGAAATTAGTTTTAGATTTTTCGTTCCAATAGGAATTCGTTCCAATGAAAATTCGTTCCAATGGAAATTCGTTCCAATGGGAATTCGTTCCAATAGGAATTCGTTCCAATAGAAATTTGTTCTAGATTTTTTTGTTCCAATAGAAATTTGTACCAATAGGAATTTGTACCAATAGAAATTCGTTCCAATAGAAATTTGTTCTAGATTTTTTATTCCGATTAGAAATGCTTTATGATTAAATTTGTTCTAACAAAAATTTGTACCAATAGAATGTTCTATTACAAATTCGTTCCAATAGGAATTCGTTCCAATAGAAATTTGTTCCAATAGAAATTCGTTCCAACTTTTTATTCCGATTAGAATGCTTTATGATTAATTTTTTTTGTTCCAATTAGAAATGCTTTATGATTAAATTCGTTCTAGTTCTTTGTTTCATTTTTTTTGAATTTGTGTTTCATTTGTTCTAGATTTATTCGTTCCATTTTGAAAATTCGTTCCTTTTCTGAATACTTTTAATTCAAACTTTTTGTTCCAAACACATTACAAAATTTGTTCTATACTTGAAAACGTATCAATTTTGAAATTCATTCCAATAGAAATTCGTTCCATGCTAGTACTATGCAAGCACAATGAGCATCAGATACCTCTGGTCAAGAATTTCCTACGGAAAAAAGTAAGTAAATACATATACATAAAAAATGTAATGCTATTACTGTATTTATTACTTTTGGGGTTTTTTTCCTTCTTTTAATATAAATTTTGCAGGCTCCAAACATGGTGCGTTGAAGGGGAAAATCATGAAAAGAGTCATGCATTACCAATGTTTGAACACAAGCCTGTCATCATGGCAGTATGACAAGCCTGTCAAACAATGGAAGGGGAAAAGAGTCCTGCATTACCAATGTCTGAACACAATTTTTGTAATTTGTTAGATGAAAACGATTTCTCGTGTGTATCAGTGTAAAATCAGAAAAAACTTGTATTTCAGCCACGCGATTTCCTTTGACGAACGATATAAATAGAGAAACGAACGATAGTTACTCAGAAACCTTAAGAAACAAGGCGAACCAAAAGAAAAAGTAAAACACACGATACTAACGAAATCATAGGCCAGGCCCAATAAGAAACCGCGGGATTCGCCAACACGTTGAGTGTGTACGCGTCGGTTCGTACCCGACGCAAAATGCGTCGAATAGGAACTCCCCAGTCCGCGGCCACCGTCTGTCATCTCGTGGCGACGTGGGCCTGGTTCATCAATCATCTAGCCGGGGATCTTTCTTCGGCGCCACCTGCTTTTCTCACTCCCTCCGCGCAACCGCTGTATAGCCGCCACCTGCCAGGCCACCCCACTCCCATAGAACACCTCCCTCGCCATCATCAGTTCATCACTGCCGCTGTCTCGCCGGAGTTGTGGCTCTTTTTCTTCGCGCGGCATAGACCTGTAGTCGGAGATCTCTTTCTTCGCCAGCCTCGACAGGGAGGTCAGTTTTTCGATCACTTCTCTTGTAGATTTCGGGTTCTAGTTACTGTTAGGGGATTTGTAGTATGGTTCTTCTGATTATCTTGGTGGTTTTCTAGTGTGAGGAGAATCTGCTGGGCTAGAATCATTTAGTCACCATTGGGGATTTAGTTTCTAACTGATTTTTGTGGGATAGTAGCATTGTGAGTGAATTTGATTTGATGTGCTCTAAATAACTTGCCATGTTTATGTACATCTAAATGTATTCATCACCACTCATGTTGACTGAGTAGTTGCAATTGATAGTTTACTGAAAAGAAGTGATGCCACTTTTCTGTTGGGTGTAGATGTTGGGATCCAGTATTTACATCGGAGTTTAGGCTGAGACCTTAAGAGAGATTTTTGTCCCTTCCTGCTCGGCTGCTCCAGCACCACCAATACCATACCACTTCTTCTGCTCCCACATCCTAACTCTTAGCAGAAAGCTCGTCGGTGAAAGATCAATGGAAGCTGCTCTTGTGGGCGTTGCCACAGGGGTCATGAAGCCGCTCCTTTCCAAGCTCTCCAGGCTGCTGGAGGAAGAGTACATCAATCAAAGAAGTGTGCGCCGCAACACCGAATTCTTAAGAGACGAGATGAGCACCATGCCACCATGAGCGCCACACTCCAGATCCTTGCAGATTCAGAGGAGCTCGACCCTCAGATGCAAATTTGGAGGGACGATGTTCGCGAGCTCTCCTATGATATGGAGGATTGTGTAGACGACATCATGTCTCGTGTTGAGCATGAGGGTGATGGACCTCAGGGCCTGAAGGCGATCTATGACTGGTTTAAGAAGCTGAAACCCCGCCATGAGATCGGGGATAAAATCAAACAACTCAAGACCCGTGCATCTGAGGCAAGCGAGAGGAACAGGAGGTATAAAGTTATCCAGCCAACACCCGATTCTAGCATTTGTGCCATTGACCCCCGCCTACCGGCGTTCTATGAGGAGGTCGATAACCTTGTAGGCATCAATGGTCCTAAGAATCATATTCTTGAGTGGTTTAAGAGGGAGGGTTCTTCCACGAAGCTTAAAGTGCTGTCAATTGCTGGTCCTGGAGGTCTTGGTAAGACTACTCTAGCAAACCAAGTGTTTGCTACAATTAAAAGCCAGTTTTCTTGTGCTGCTTTTGTCTCGGTTTCTCGAATTCCTAATATGAAAAAGATTCTAAGAGACATTGCTAAAGGAGTGGGCATTACTGACGATACCTCAGATGATGATGTGAAGCAACTCATTGACAGACTTAGAGAACACCTCGAAGAAGAAAGGTATGTGTGAATCGCATGATCACCTATATACTGATCTATCTATGAAGGTACTAGGATTTTTACTATTTGCTTTTTTTCCTCAAACACGCACCTAGATGCGTGTTATTTTGTTTTAGTAGAAAACACAAAGATGGCGCTGGTATTACAAACCAAACCAAAACCTAAGCAAACAGAACTACAAGCTAGCGAAAAACAGAGGAGCAGAAACAGAAATTACAGAACTGTACACCTAGTCTAAAGCATTTTGGAAGTTCTCTGACTTGATATATGTGGCTTTGTAGTAAAAATATTTGCTGATCAATCCATTCAATGCTCGGTAATATATTTATTGGTGTATTTGGCAATTTCTTAATGTTTGAAATCCACAGTGCGCAGCCATAGAACTGTGCATTCTGAAACAATATGTTGTCTACCACTAGCTAACAAGTACTCCCTCCGTTCATTAAAATGTTAGAGAACAGAGGTTGTATATTACTAATCACGCATCCTCTAATTACACTATCTACCGGAATGCATAAGTTATCTGCACGTCGAAACAAGTCAAAAGAGCAAAAGAAGCTGCTCCAACGCTCTTCCATTTGGCTGCAACCACGCTTGTGCTTAGAAGCGCTAATGATGCAATACGCTAACATGGTAAATTCTGTTATTGTGCTGTCTGAGGTTGTAGGCAGAGGGGAGGCTGGTAGCTTCGCGCCCTGTGCCTGACATAGGGGCTAGAGAGCATCAAAAGGGTAGAGGGAGAGGCGGGAAGGGATGGGTAATTCTTACTTGATTGATTGAGATAGACTAATGACCAGGAATTATATAGTGAGCGTCTTGCACCCGAGCTCATGCTCTCTTCTTTTCAAAAAGTCCACCGATCTGTTAATAATCATCCATAGTAGTGTTAGGAATAAGCAACTTGTATTATAGGGGGGTTGTGATGAAGCTGTTGTGTGCTTAGGGTTGGAGCCTAATCTCCCTTTTCTTGTTTATTCATAACTGATAACTCCTTACAACGTGGGGACTCTCCTTATAGAGAGTTTAGGTAAAATAGAAAAGCAAGAGCCGTATCATTAGGATAAGGCAAGTAATAACTAACTTTGGAAAAAACTACTCCCTCCGACCTATATTACTCTTCTCTAATACGGACGTATCTACCACTAAAATGTGTCTAGATACATTTATATTAGCGAAGAGTATTATGAGTCGGAGGAAGTAATTTATTTGATACGGAAATCAGGGCCAGACTTGAAGATCAAGTCATGGGTTCCTTCCCCTTATCCTTGCTGCGACGGCTATAAACTCTGCCCCACATGACATCACTCCCTCCATTGACAAGCAGGTCGTCCTCGAGCTGCCATTCTGGATAGCGTTGTTTGAAATCTTCGAGATCTTCCCATGAAGCATGTGCTGCATCTTGGCCAAACCAGTGCACCAAAACCTGCCGAACACCGCGAAAAAGGCGGGCCTTAAGCACATGTTGAGGTTTGGGAATGACATGACCATGGTGGATGTCTGGCAAAATGGGTGGTGCTGTTGGCAGCTCCCCATGAAAGGGCTTAAGCATGCTGACATGGAACACATCATGGAGGCGGGAGCGTAGAGGCAGTTCCAGCCTGTAGGCGACGGAGTCGATGCGGCCTAGCACCTTGTAAGGACCATAGTAACGTGAGGCTAGCTTGCCACGAGAAGGACCAGTGAGGGAGGCAGCTGGTCGATGATGAAGGCGGAGCCAGACCGACTGCCCAACATCAAAAGTCAGTTCACGGTGCTTGTCATAGTATAGTTTGTGCCGCTGCTGTGCTTGGAGAAGGCGTGCGCGTACATCCTGAAGAAATGCATCACGGTCAGTGATCAAGTGCTCCACTGCTGGGACACGAGACTCACCAGGCTCATAGGTGTGCATGGTAGGAGGGTCACGACCATAGACAATACGGAAAGGAGTATCACGAAGCGCCATGTGGTACGAAGTGTTACAGCAATATTCAGCCCATGGAAGCCACCTCACCCACTGTTTGGGACGATCTCCTGTGATGCAGCGAAGATATATGGTGATAACTTTGTTTATCACCTCGGACTGGTCATCTGATTGGGGATGGAAGGTTGTGCTCATACACAAGCGGACGCCAGCCAAGCGGAAGAGCTCCTTTCAAAAGGTACTTGTGATTTGTGAACACTGCATCTCGATCAGAGACAATGGACTGAGGCATGCCATGGAGGCGAACAATATCAGTAAAGAAGGCAAGAGCCACAATTTGAGCAGTGTAGGGATGCGCCAAGGGAATGAAGTGGGCATACTTGAAGAAACGGTCAACAACTGTTAAAATAACAATCTTGCCATTTACTCGTGGGAGAGCCTCAATAAAATCCATAGATATATCTGCCCAAATCTGCGAAGGTACTTCCAATGATTGTAGCAGACCGCCCGGCTGGAGGTGCTCAGATTTGTTGCACTGACACGTCATGCAAGAACGAACAAAATCTTCAACTATTTTGCGAGCATGGGGAATGTGGATGTCTTGCCGCACATGATTCAATGTCTTTTGAACACCTTCATGGTCTGTGGCATGGGCTGCGTCAAGGAGAGTCGGCAGGGATGGTGAAGAAGGTGGCACGTACACTCGGCCTCGAAAAGTTAGCAGGTCATCAGTGATGCTCCAGTGATCTCCTAGCTTGTTCGCGGTCTGCTGCTCGCGTAGTGTCACCAAGGCTGGATCTGTGGACTGCTCACGGCATAGGTCATCGAAGATGTCAAAGCGTGGTGACGAAATCGCCATGAGAGTACCCTGATCCTCGTGCTTGCGTGACAATGCGTCGGCCACCACATTAAGACGTCTAGGACGAAACTCAACCTCGAAATCGTACCCGAGGAGCTTGCTAACCCAGTTGTGTTGAGGAACAGTTGATAACCGTTGGTCCAACAAGTACTTCAGGCTGAAGTGGTCAGTGCGGACACGAAAGTGGCGCCCCCAAAGGTATGGCCGCCAATGGCGTACTGGGTGCACCAACCCGATGATTTCACGCTCTTAGGCTGCGAGTTTGGCATGGTGTGGGCCGAGCGGCCGGCTGAAAAAAGCGATGGCCCCTGTTCCCTGGTGCAGGACCCCACCGATCCCAGATCCTGATGCATCACATTCAACGGTGAAGAGCTTGTGAAATCAGGCAGCTGCAGTACAGGGGCCTAAGTAAGGCTATGTTTGAGCTTACTGAAGGCGATGTCCGCCTCTTGAGACCAACCAGACCCCTCCTTTTTTAGGAGCTTGGTGAGCGGAGCAGCGATGCTACCGAAGTCTTCGATGAACTTTCGGTAGTAGCCCGCCAAACCGAGGAAGCCACGAAGCGCACGCAGAGACCGTGGCGTCGGCCAATCCACCACACCTTGGACCTTCTGGGCATCCATGCCAACTCCATTGGCATTGATAACATGTCCTAAGTAGGCCACTTGCTCCTAACCAAAGAGGCACTTAGGTTGTTTGAGACGAAGACCATGCGTCAAGAGGAGCTGGAAGACGGCACGAACATGGCGCAAGTGATCCGTCCAAGAGCTGTTGTAGATTAAAATATCATCAAAGAAAACAAGTACAAATTGACGAAGGTATGGGTGCAATATCTCGTTCATCAAGGCCTGGAATGTGGCGGGTGCATTTGTCAAGCCGAAAGGCAAACAAACCCTGATGGGTGCGAAACGCTATCATCTTCACGCTATCTGGGTGCATGCGCACCTGATGGTAGCCGGACCGAAGGTCAAACTTGGTAAAAAATCAAGCACCCCGTAGCTCATCCAATAATTCATCAACCACCAGGATTGGGAATTTGTCCTTGATCGTGCGTTCGTTGAAGGCACGGAAGTCGATACAGAAGCGCCATGCGTCGTCTGGCTTTTTGACAAGCAAAACTGGAGAACTGAACTCGGAGTGGCTGCGACGAATGAGGCCTTGTTCTAGCATGGTGGCACACTGCCGCTTGAGTTCGTCATTCTGTATAGCCAGGTAGCGGTACGGGCGTACCACGACTGGTTCTGCACCAGGAAGCAGGTGGATGCGGTGGTCACATGCAGTGGCGGAGGACCCCGTAGGGCAGGGTAGGGCTGTCGCCCGATCTAACCTGTGAGCAAACTGATCACTAATCTTCATGAGAATGGGCCAGCTCGAGCATTAGATGAACTTGCAGGTCATAGTGTCTCACCAAGACACGAGCAGCTGACTCGTGCTCTGCGCCTCTACCACAGATTCTACTAAAAAAAGATACTGTGCTGCTGCTGAAAAAACATACTACTCCTAATTAAACAACATGCTTTCTATTCAATTACAGATACAATAAAAATGTGGCGTTTTTCTTGGCAAGCATCATTTTCTAAGGTTTGTATACGGATCGACAGTTCGACACTACGGTTCTGCATCACCTATCATATACGGTTTTGATTCGCCCTACGTAAATTTCGGAGCGTCCTCCGCCACTGGTCACATGGGCGGGAAGGTGGTAAACCCTTGGGCATCTCAAAGAAGCTATCATACTCCAATAAGAGCTCATCCAGGAGATTGCGACCAGTGCAGAGTGCTGCCCGAGCAGTGCCTGTTTTCTTGGCCTCCCCACGCCAAGTAATACGGCGACCATGGCGCCAAAAGGTCAGCAACAGCTTGTTGAAGTCCCACAACAGTGGCCCGAGCATGCCCAGCCATTCCACACCCAAAACCACATCAAAGCCACCAAGGGGGATTGTGTAACAGTCCACCGTGAAGTGCTTGGAGTCGATGGTGACGTCCATTCCATGACAGATGCCAGAACTGGCCACCTTGTCGCCATTGGCAACTGTGACACGGATGTCATCACGCCGGGTGATGGTGACACCACAGCGGGCTGCTGCCTCTTCAGAGATAAAATTGTGAGTGGATCCTGAGTTCAGGAGTGCTATTAGGCGCTCACCGAGGACACAAACCAGCAATTGCGTGGGCGTGCCGTAGTTAATCCCGGTTAAAAGGCACACAATGAGATCTCTGGATCGTCAGAGTCTGTCTCTTCTGCCTCTGAGGTCATATCGTCCCCCACGACGCAAGCAGAAAACAGATTTTTGCAACGGTGGCCTCGCTGAAATTTC
The DNA here is from genome assembly GCA_007115705.1 of Dactylis glomerata. Classification (NCBI taxonomy): domain Eukaryota; kingdom Viridiplantae; phylum Streptophyta; class Magnoliopsida; order Poales; family Poaceae; genus Dactylis; species Dactylis glomerata. Next base: position 1,618,465 of record QXEO01000639.1, read on the forward strand.
TCGTCACAATTGTAGCACAGGACCTTGGCGCGACGGTCGTCCATCTCGGCACGTGTCAAGCGCTTGAAGGGCTTCTTTCCGGGGGCTGCAGCGGGTGCTGCTGCAGGTGCGGTCATCTTCGTTGGTTTTGCTGGTGGCATCTTCCCGAGCGGTGGTGCCGAGCCATCTTCATCATCAGATAGCCCACGTTGCTCGTAGGCGAGCGCCAAACTCATGGCAGCCTCCAGGTTGGTGGGGTATTGCAAACGGACATCTGTCCAGATGGGGTTGCGCAGCCCTACAATGAACAGCTCAACTTGGTGCTCCTCCGTGAGGCTCTCGCATCTACACACGCACTACAGGAATGGCGCAAGGCGCCTAGGGCCAGAGGGTACGCCGATGGTCAAAAGTCGGGATCGTCGGCGTAGGCCATGAGCCAGTAGCCCACGAAGCCGGCCGTTGGCGTAGAACTGCCGTCGGCGTAGTATCGTCCCTTTATTGAACTCCAATGTTTACATCAAGATGATACAATCAAAGAGAGCCACACCCGGCCTCTGCATATCAAATATGCACATAGCCGATAACAAAAGAAGAGAGGATGTAGATGGACAATCTCATAGGCACTCCTAGAATACATGAATCTATTAAAGACGCCTATGGTAGAGGTGGTTGAATCCGCAATCTATGCTGCCACCCATGTTGGGTAAAAACCTCTTTCGCCACTTGCTCCAACCTTGAACAGACCTCCATATAAAGGTTGTGGTGTTCCGGTTTCTACAGAGTAGACCACTCCCAGAGTAAGTGTGCATTGGCGAAGACATTTTTGCATCAAAAACCATATTATTTCTACACAGCCATAGCGACCATATTAAAGCAATCGCTCCCACCCGAATATGTACCCTATCTCTGTTATCTATACCATGCAGCCAATTCCTAAAAATATTGGCTACTGATCGTGGTGGAGACAAACTTGAGGCTACTTGGATGGCTGACCATATAGAACGCGCAAACTGGCACTGAAAGAATAAATGTTTGATAGTTTCGTCGTGATGGCAGAAACAACAATTTGGACTTCCTTGCCAATTGCGTCTAACCAAATTATCTTTTGTCAAAATCACACATACCCCAGCGAAAACTTTGATCCGCAACGGTATCTTCATCTTCCAAATGTGTTTGTTTTTATATATCGATGCTTCTGAATGTAGTGTAGCTTTATACATGGAATCAACTAAAAAATTTCCATTCTCGGTCAAGTTCCAACAGAACTCATCATGCTCGTCTGTTAGATGGACATTTGCTAACCCTCTTGTAGAGCATACCAAGAGGTAAGACGTGCCCCAATGAGATCTCGTCTAAAAGTCACGTTAGGGGGCGATGTGTTTAACACCTCAGTGATTGTATCACTCTTATTACATGCTATATTGTATAAAGCCGGATATTGATCCATAAGAGGTAAATTTCCTAACCAGGAGTCCTCCCAGAATCTAATCTCCGAACCATCCTTAATAAAGAAAGATCCATGACGGAAGAAGTACTTCTTCGCATACATTAGACCAGCCCAAAAGTGTGAATCCCCTGGTTTCCAGTTTATTTGGGATAGCGCCTTTGAGCCGACGTATTTCCTTCTCAAGAGGATTTGCCATACTCCATCCTCGGTTAATAGCTTGTACAACCATTTTCTAAGAAGTGCAATATTTTTGGCCTCAAGATCATGGATCCCAAGCCCCCCTGGTCTCTTGGACGGCATACTACATTCCATTTACGAGTCTATATTTCTTTTTTTCCAAATCTCCTTGCCAAAAGAATCTCGAGCGGTAGTAATCTAACCGTTGTAGTACTCCTTTTGGCACCTGGAAGAAGGATAACATGTACAAGACCAAAAGAATCTCGAGCGGTAGTAATCAGAACTAGTCTTCCACCAACTGATTGGAGCTTTCCTTTCTAGCTGTTTAGACGTTTATGTAATCTTTCATCGACTACTTTCCATTCTGCATTAGTAAGTCTCCGATAATGAATCGGGATTCCTAAATACGTCATTGGAAATTGTCCTTGTTCACATCCAAATAATTCGGTATATTGATCCATTGATTCTTTCGCTTCCCCAAAGCAGTACAACTCACTTTTATGGAAATTTATTTTTAGACCCGATAGTTGCTCAAACACTGAAAGTATTAACTTCAGGTTCTTAGCCTTTTCGATGTCATGTTCTATAAAAAGAATTGTGTCGTCAGCATATTGAAGTATCGAAAGACCCCCATCCACTAGGTGAGGTACGATACCAGCAATTTGCCCATCGCTTTTGGCTCTCTCTATCAAGATGGCCAACATATCAACCACGATATTAAATAACATCGGGGAGAGTGGATCACCTTGACGTAATCCTTTCTTTTTTTGAAAATAGTGTCCAGTGTCATCATTGACTTTTATGGCGACACTACCTCCTTGTACAAAGTTCCGGATTAAGCCTTTCATTTTAAGAACTTGAAAAAGAAATGGCCATTTGACTTTATCGTAGGCCTTTTCAAAGTCAATCTTAAATATCACACCATTCATGTTTTTCCGGTGCATCTCATGAACTGTTTCTTGAAGGGTCACTACTCCATCGAGTATGTATCGCCCTTGCATAAAAGCAGTTTGTGTCGGCCGCACCACATTGTCTGCCACCGCATTAAGACGAATCGTTGCCACCTTGATGAAAATTTTGAAGCTAACATTAAGGAGGCATATCGGTCTATATTGTTGGGTCCGATCCGCGTCCTTAATCTTAGGCAACAGAATAATCTCACCAAAGTTGAGTTTGAAGAGTTCGATTTGTCCTTTGTGCAGATCGTTGAACAACTCAAGCAAATCAACCTTAATAATATCCCAAAATGTTTGGTAAAACTCCGCTGGGAATCCATGGTCCAGGGGCTTTATTATGTTCCATCTCAAAGATTGCTTTTCTTACTTCCTCTTCAGTGAAAGGAGCCGTTAAGAAAGCATTCTCTTCATTTGATACTTGAGGGATATCTCCTGTTTGTGACTCATCGAGAGAAAAATTTGCTTCCTCTGGTGGTCCAAATAGGGTTTTATAATATTTTTTAATGTATTTCTTTAACTCATTTTGGCCCTCAATTGTGCCCTCATCTTGATGAAGAGTGTGTATATATTTCTTCCTATGGCGGCCATTGGCCACCATATGAAAATATCTTGTATTACTATCACCTTCCAAGATAAATTGGGCTTTGGATCTTTGACACCACTTAAGCTCTTCTCGTAGCAGTCGGGCTATTTGTTCATTCGCTTGGTTTTTCAATTCAAGCTCATGTTGTAATAGCACTTGAGTTTCAGCCACGGTTTCAAGTGTATCAATTATTCCTGCGAGCCTTTTCTTTTCTTTTCTTTTTTGTATAGTCCAGATATGTGCCTTGCCCATCCCCTTAGATGTTTCCGTAGCACACGGATTTTATTATTCCATCTAAGGATGGCAGAGCTCCCCTTCAATGGCCTATTCCATACTTCCTTGACCATATCCTCAAAACCATCACGGGAAAGCCACCCCAATTCAAATTTGAATGATGGTTTCTTCCCATGCAGTTTATCAGAGTTAGTGTCAAGAAGCAATGGGGCGTGGTCAGAAAGCTTCTCAATACGTTCCATGGCACGTACGGACACCATAGGGTATTTTGTCTCTCATTTGGCATCCATAAGTACACGGTCCAATTTCTCGTATGTAGGTACTGGTCTATTGTTGGCCCATGCGTATTGCCTCCCTGTCATACTCACCTCTCTCAAATTCAAGCTGTCAATGACGGCATTGAATAAGAAAGGCCAGTATCCATCGAAGCGGTCATTGTTTTTATCTTGCCTGAATCTTAGGATATTAAAATCTCCTCCTATTAAAATAGGGTGTGGGTTATCCTTAGCAAGATTGACCAATTCCCTTAGGAAAGCCGCTTTGCTCTCATCCTGGGCCGCTCCATACACGGAAACTAGGCTCCAAATGAAATGATCAGACTTATTCCGGAGATGGAATTTAATATGAAGTCCTCTATGCCCGCTTAGTCTCCTCATCACATCTAAGTTTGGTAGCATGCTATTTAGAATCTGGCATAGCATCCCTTTCGGCAGCAGAGGAGCCATTGTATGAACTCTGTGGGTGTTAGGTTTAGTCTATGGGGTCATATTTGGGGTTACACAACTAACTATCTACTCCCTCCGTACCACTTTAATCGACGCACATTGGTGGGTGGCAGGTGGTGTGCGGCATCGATTAAATCGGAACCGAGGTAGTACATATTTAATCAGTTTTTAAATATTTTTACAACATGTATTAAGGTGATGCAAAAAAGTTGTGGGGTGAGCTGATTCACAGCTTGTACATGGATCCGGCATGTATTAAGGTGTTTTGCAACAACAAAAAAACTGCTGGATCAGCTGACTCCACAGCTTATACATAGATCCGCCACGGCCTTTGGACTGCATTTAGAGTTGTGATTTCAGCCTTGAGGTTTAGCTCGTCAATTATAGCTAGCAAACTTTCTATTATTTTTTATATATTTTCCAATCGTATGTTTTGCCCATCATTTTAAGAAACATCTGAAGTGTCTAATTTTGTTTTGCCATATCTCAATCGGAGTATCACCAATGGATAGTGCTGCCCACTCAGCTGCAACCATTTCATAAAAAATGTCTTGACGCAACCAACTCAAATGAAAAGTGTGTCTTGTGTCTTAGCTTGGCCTGGTTTCCAGAGTCTGTTAGTAAAGGAGTATGACTGACCCCAGGCGCGTTAGAGCACACACCATTAGTAAAGGAAAATTTCTGCTCCCACTCCATATTTTGCAAGGGTTCGATCCAACTTTTCATATGTGGGTATCTCTTGACGATTAGCTGATGTGTTGTCTACCCAAGTACTATTCCCCTCAAGTCAAGGTCTCAATGATTGCATTAAAAGTAAAGGGCAATCTCACGTTAAAATTATCGTTGTTTTTTTCTCTTCTCTTTTACAGATAACATTAAAAATAATATGGCAGGTATTTCATTGTTATTGATGATATCTGGGACACAAGAGCATGGGAAACTATCAAGCTTGCATTATTGAATAATAATCTTGGATGCAGAATTATCACTACGACGCGTAATACTGCCATTGCGTCGTTTTCTTCCCAAGACGGATATGTTTATCAAATGGAACCGCTTAGTTTTGCTGACTCCAAAAGGTTATTTTTCAAAAGAGCATTTGATTCTGCAGACTTATGCTATCCTCATCTGGCAGAAGTATCTAAGGGGATATTGGAAAAATGTGCTGGTTTACCATTGGCTATTATTACCATGGCTAGTTTACTGGCCGACCAGCTTGCAGAAGATGAGTGGAAAAGGGTGCTATCTGCTATCGGTTCTGCACTTGCAAACGATCCTAGCGCAGGGAACATGACAAAGATATTATCTCTGAGTTACTATGATCTTCCTCAACAGTTGAGGACTTGCTTGTTGTATTTCAGTGTCTTCCCAGAAGATTATAAGATCAACAAACAAATTTTGATAAGTAGATGGATTGCTGAAGGATTTATTCATAAAGAGCAACACCGAGGGACATATGAAGTAGGAGAGGATTATTTCAATGATCTCATCAACAGAAGTTTGATCCAGCCGGTTGATGTACAGTATGGCCAGGCAGAGGCATGTCAAGTTCATGACATCATTCTTGATTTCATCACATGCAAGGCTCATGAAGAAAATTTTGTCACTTCATTCAGTGCTGCAGAGCATGGACATATTTCACATCACAGGATTCGTCGGCTTTGTGTCGATAACCGCAATAATGAAAAGGTTACCATATCGTCAAGCCTGAATTTATCCCATGTTCGATCACTTACAACATTTGGGTGTTTTGTGCCAAATTCATTGTTGGCTTTCCCATTTCTTCGTGTGCTGGATGTAGGAGAATGCTTGTGCTTAAGAGGACATCATCTTGCAAATATTGAAAGGCTGTTTCTTCTGAAGTACTTGCGCCTAGGAAAATATTCAATTAGTGAGCTTCCAAGAAAAATTGGAGAACTGCAGTACTTAGAAACACTTGACATACGAAGTGTTTGGATACAAGAACTTCCATCAACTATTACAAGGCTTCAACGATTGACACGCCTATATGTTCATCGCTGTACCAAATTTCCTTCTGGTGTAATTGGACAAATGCGGAGCTTAGAAGAACTAGATGAATTTGGTGTTTTATCATACAAACAAGAGCAAGTGAAGTCTCTCCAAGAATTCAGTCAGTTAACCAAGCTGAGGAGGTTGAAAGTAATATGCTCAGGAAGACGAAGCCAAGCTGACAACCTTCGAAGTTGTCTACGAACTTTAATATCATCATGCAATATTTATCATCTATATATCCTCTACTCCTATCGCATTCCAGCTCATCGACGCCTGTCACTACCACTGGAGTCGTGGTGCCCTACTACTCAGTGTAGCCTCCAGAAGCTCCACATCACATACTGTTTCATTAACAAGGTTCCAAATTGGATGAGATCGCTTGGAAATCTAAGGGACTTGAAACTTTATATCTTCAGTATGACACATGAAGATGTTGATATCCTTGGATCAATATCCACTTTGCTTTTTCTCAAACTAGAGACTTTGTACGGGGCAAATGGAAGGATCTTCATTCGTGGGTTCAGAAGTCTGAAATATTTCAGCCTGAGAATCTTTTATTGTGGGACCTGTCTGGAGTTTGAAGCCAGATCAATGCCAAAGCTTGATCACCTCAAGCTTGAATTCTGCGGGCATGATGCTTGCAATTTTGGTATTCAGCACCTCTCCACCCTCACTAAGATTGAGGTTATTATTACTAAGGGCGACTTACACTCTGCAGATACGGTTGGAACACTTGTCACAACTGCCATCGAGACACTTCCCAACCATCCCACTCTCTCATTTGTTTATCAACAATCTCCTGCACAGTGTGTACATTTTGGAAAATTTGTCGAATCTGTAAGTCATCTGTCACTTATCTTCTCACTAGTGGTTCTGTTGTTTGGACTCTGTTTCATGTGTTTTTCTGGTATTTCAAACAGTACAAGTCGGACAAAGAAGAGGATGATGAAGAAGAGGAATAAGGAAGTTCTGCCTACTGGCAGTGCCTGATGCACGCCACTACCGATTGCCGCTTCGTATGGAGATCCAGGAAAAGGTCCACATTTTATACGATTGCGACCGTGATAAATTAAAGCACTGGCTGGCTAAATTCGAGGACAGCTGGAGGAAGTATCCGTTGTCACTCTTACAGTGGATTAATAAGGCTGCAATCCTTATGAAAACCGTCATTGGTACTCTTCCCAACCGTCCACTCTTTAACTAATACTACAACGTGGATTTGAACCGTGTATGCATTTTGTTTCAGGAATTAATGTCACTGAAATTTAATCTTCCGCAGTTTGCTACTCTTGTTTTGGCCTTGTTTTCAATGTCTTCTGCTGTTTGAAGTAGCTTGATCAAAGTTGTGTGGAGTACCGACCAAGAGCAGTGGAAGTTCCTAAGTTGAAGAAAGCAATAAGTAGCCGGATATCATGAAGAGGCTTAAGGCATGAGAAATTTGAGGGTGCAAGTAGGGACGAACCTGCTAGTAACACCTGGGTCGTCCTCATGGTCGTTCTCTTCTGGTATTTCAAACAGGACGAAACAGATGAGTAGGAATAAGAAGACGAGCAACGGCAGCAACCTGAGTGGGTTGAGAGGCTGGAAAAGGCTCAACCAGTTGCTGTCAGTTGTATATGCTGCTCTACTTTGGTTGCTGGATACTGAAGTGGCTACGAGCTTAAGCAATGTCATATAGTATCGAATCTAGACTTAATACTTGCGAACTTCTTCAGGAAGGAGTGGTTCTTGCTGCAGTTACCCGCAGGCACTTCTATGTATTTTCCTGCTCTATGTTAGTTACTAGCAACTCCATCTCTATTGTGGTTTATGCTGCTTGCACTTGTAAGACGCTTTAATTTACTTTCAAACAAAAGTCTGGGGCCTGTGTTGAGTACGTACTGAACTGGCAGTTATATGGTTTTCATGTTGGGTATATTTTGATTGTTTTCTCCCGAGAATCAAATGTGTATGGTTATTCCTAATGTCATTTGTTTAGGGTTTTTTGTGAAATGAGCATGACCATGTCTCCTGAATACTGATAGCGCCATCCCATGTATATATTCCATAATTTGCTTGATGATTTAAAACAAAATTGATGAACACATGGAGGCTGCTTTCACTAATATTAAGGATGACAAGTATTTACACAACTAAATTGGCTAGCAGCAGAGATTAAGACAGAGAACAACATAGCACCAAACATGCCTGGCCGCTTCCAAGCTATTATTTCGTCAATAATAAGACCACACAGTCAACTTTCTTACTGATCTATTCAGTTGCAAAGGTTCGGACATACCAAGGTTCTCTCTCAGTTTCCCAGGTTTGGCTCCGCGCAGCAGGCAAGCGAGTGCGAAGCAGGATCAGGTTACCTTATGCAGATTGACTAGGTTGCCAGATCGCCGAACAAAGCAACTTCTATCTTAGAATAGGAAATTTCTGACTGAAACTCTTGCAAATATGCATCATCAGGTCATAATACAACCAGATACATTTTCGAAGAATAAATAAAATTATGCCAGATCAACATAGAAGGGAAAACATATTCCTGCCACCCACAATTCAGGATATACCCACATATTTCTCTTCCCTACAAGCTCAAGGTTATGATGGGTCTATAAAGGGCTCCCTGAACAATTAACTTCTACCAGAAATTACTAACTGGGGTTCTCTAAAAAAACTAACTGGGTGTTCAGTTAACATAATAAAAGACAAATGTGAGCACATAGACACAAATCCTCTCAACCAACTAGAACCAAAATTATTTATCTCTCAGTCATCTTGTCCAGTCATTACTCCAACTCAGTACCTTTTATGCTTATTCAGTTGTGTTCCCTTCATGTGAATCATCTCACTACTTACAAGTGCACCAAAATACTTGGTCATGCAGCACTCGAAAAGTTAGATTGACCAGTACACTCCATGAATTTAGCACTGTCCCAGGTTCCAGCTGTCCATAATGATAATGGAGTAGGTTATGGAAAAAAAAAACTAAGGCCCAAAATGCATCTTCAGTAATATGTAGTAGACCTTGAAAAAGATATGCTCTAAACTGTATTCCCTCGCAACAAAACAAGAAAAGAGCATGGTCAAATCTCCTTTCTAGAGTTGTAATAATAACAATCATAATTTGGTGAGAACAATATATAAGTCCACTACCAGATACCATTGATGGATCACACTTGGCCTCAGGTTTTTCTTACATCAATAAAGCCAACACTATAGCTAAATTACTCAGCTGATATGATGTTTTGTCTATTTGATTACGGTGACATATTCATGTTCCCTTCTAATTACAAAAAGGTCAAAAAGAGTAGGCAGCCGTTGGATGATAATCCAAAGACTTCAAGAAGAAGATTTCAGCCACCTGTTTGTTAAGATTCCAAAGGAATCAACCAACTCCAACAAAAAGAAGAGCTTTTCCCTGTCACACATGTTAAGCTTCCAGATCAAGTGAACTCCATGTCGTTCAGGAAATCGTCCACCGGCTGCCATCCCACTCCCACCGGAGGCAACTTGATCCCGAGATCATCAAACTGCATGACCGGGATGATGCTGTCCGAGAAAAGGTCGAACACCGGCTGCTCCAGAAAGTCACTGATGGGAGCCGGCTGCTCCGGGAAGTCACTGAGGAGCACCAGCAGCGCGGGGTCACTGTAGGGGACGGAGGCGTCATCAGGCGGCACATGGAGCGGCTGGGCATCACCGCTATTAGCAGCCGTAGCCACGGGTTGCTTGATGTCGGTTTTGGTCGCCACGCCAGGCTGTTTGACGGACTTCCTTTCTCTGGCCTGAACTTCATCTTGGTACGGAGAAAACTGAACCTCGGATTTTACCTTGGCTGCCGCCGGCGACTGCGGCTGCTTCGGGCCTTGAGAGCAGACCTTTCCTTCACCGCACTGGCGCCGGAACACGCCGCGTAGCTGCGCCGTCCACCCGTCGACCTCCGCGGCCGCAGGCTGGACGAAGTTGGTCACGGCCCTCGCGCCGCGCAGCTTGACGGCGGCCACGTCGTACGCCCTGGCGGCCTCTTCGGGAGTGTCGAAGGTGCCGAGCCACTCCTGGGTGCCCTTCCCCGACGTGATGTAGGCCGAGCACCTTCCGGACCGACGCCGCTGCACGCCGCGGAACCCCGTCCAGGTCTCCGACCGGGCCGCCCTCCTCTTCCTCCCGGCCGGAGCCACGGTCACCTCGTCGTGCTCCACCGCCATCGCGCCCGTGCTCGAGGTGTCTTGACGGACGCTCTCCACCACCATATCCTCCCCTGGTCGGTCGACGGCAGCGAAGAAAACCCTCGGTGGTCGGGGGATTTGGGGGGCGCTAGGCGGGACGCTCTATTTCCTTATCCCCAACTTCGACAAAAACGAGCGATCAGTGCAGTGCACACATATCTGGCTATATCAATTACTCCTACAAGTCAGCACCTCTAAAAAAATTACTCCCTCCATGCCGGATTATAGGGTAATTACGTACTTCAAGACAAACTTTGACCTTTAATTTTAGTCAAAAAAATATAAGATATATTATATGAAAATTATACTATTGGATTTATATTCAAAAGAACTTTTCAATGGTATAATTTTTATGTTAAATATATCATATTTTTTTGACTAAAATTAATGATTAAAATTTGTCTTAAAATAAACAATTGACCAATAATCCGGTATAGAGAGAGTACAAGTCAGCAAATTCAACTTCATTATATCTGTAAAATCAATGAAGTAGTATATCAGACTGAATAAAATTGGAAGGAAAAAGTTGTGATAAAATTCCTCGAGGGGCTCCTTTAATTAATAGGATTTTCAAAAGATTTATATAGAAATGCAGAAATTCCTCGAGGGGCTTCTTTATATAGGACTTTCAAAAGATTTTCAAAATATTTATATAAGATTTTCAAAAGATTTATATAGAAATTCCTCGAGGGGCTCCTTTAAATCCTATAGAAATTTACTTCAGAAGTTGTTTGATTCCAATAGAATAATAGGAAATAATCCCATAGGAATCATGTACTGTAAATTTGATAGAAAAATAGTATAAGGTTAGAGTTCGACCTCATGAAAAATTCATCGCCACAATCAAAGAGAATTCATCTTCTCACTGGATTTAACTAAACATGACATCTCAATCCGATAAGATTTCTATTCCTACATTTTTCCAATCATACTATGAATCAAAGGATCCCTTAACAGGGATGATAAAAAAGCGGGTTTTGAGCATCGTCCAGGTTTGGGGATTTGATCCTCTAGCCCCTCCATTGGATTTCACTAAAATGTGAATCTCGTTCATCTGATCATTGCAGAAAACCCCTTCGTGTAGCGAATATTTTATTCCATAATTGGTAAAAACTATACAAAAATCATTGCATCATTTAAAAAACACCTATGCAGAAAAATATGAGTATGGAGCAAATCTCTGTTGGTCGCAACAAATCCCCATCCACCGCAGCAAATTTCAAAGAAAAATTAATCACCAACTTGAGAGGACAACATCTGCAGCACCTGAAGTAAAATGGCAACATTGAAGCAGCATTTGCAGCAGATGCCCAAAATCATTGTACTTTGAAGCATGTCGAAACAACCCATGCAAAACTAACCTTGCGCCAAAGCATCAACTACATCGGACCAATTTGACTCGTCCGGCCGGATCAGCTCTAACGCAAATCTTCATGTTGAAGTCAATTCATCGTTGCATACTCAATGGCTCGATGCACCGAGGAAGAACTAGCAGTTGAGGAGAAACAACCATGAGAAGAGGGCATGGATGGTGATGAGCTACCAGAGGAGGACCTCGCCGACGCACCCATGCGGGAGGAAGACATCGGCGGGGAGCGAGCGGAGGAATAGAAACTAAAATATGCAACTAGTTGAGGTTGCACCCCATCTTGCATGTGGCAGTTAAAAATGTGAAATAAATTATAGACATAGATTATGTTGTATCTTGTGCACATGTACAAAAAGAACAAATAAGTCTGGATAGTATAGGAACTTACGACCGTGAATTATTTCACATTTTTTGAACACTCATGCAACCAGTGGCGGATCTAAGATAGTATCAGTGTGGGTGCCAAGCTTAAATGATTCGCAATTGAGCTTCATATTTGTCCTAAAATAGACTGGTTGCTTCACTAGTTTTATTTTTTGACCAATTTTTTTTTGTAAACTTAGTTTGTTTGCATCTAATATACACACAGAATTAGTCCAAATAACCAAAATACTACCAGGTAAAAGAGTTTTTAGATTTTTGAAGGGGGCGACATGACATCATGGCACCATGCAACAATAGAAATACCAGCACAACTAGTTGAGGATATTCGCAATCACGGAGGAAAGACAGTGCGGTCACTTCATCAAACCAAAACGAGCGGTAACATCATCAGGAAAAAACGTTTGTTTACTTCACAAACCAAAACGAGCGATCTTTTTAACGTGCGCAAAGCGTTGGAGTGTTAACAGTTATCAAAATAATAACTCTACCATATGTTAGACCCATATTTGCAAAGATCAACATCACTTCAAGACAGTAAAATCAAGACTACGGGCTAATCTGATTATATCATAAAACACAGGAAAACAATATCTTGGGATAACTACGCCTTACATAAACAGCTATATGCTACGACTCACAGCAAAGTTCCTATCATCGGTGGCTAGGAGCCTAGGGGTAGATTCTACATCTACGAGATGGCGAAACCAAAGAAATTCAGAGGACACGGTCGAGCGAAACAAGGCCCTTGAATATACATGATCTGTTGTACACCTATTGACTTCTGGTAGCCAGGGTGAGATCACTTCCGTCCAGTTGCGATTCTTGGCTTTCCTTTCACCTCAGCTTCCTGTTCAAAATGAGGCAGGTTGAGTGCCACAGAATAACAAGATACAAAAATTCATGAATATGATCGTGGCGATACTACCTGTGGACTGTGGAGATAAATGGATGTCTTTGCGGTTGCAGGATTATGGTTTTCAGCGCCACGGCTCCAGTCATAACAGACCTGCTCTCCAATAACGATAATTATGGTTATTCAGAACTTGGATCTAAATCCAAATTATGACCAACAATGCATTTTAAAAACAGAAATTCAACTGGAACAGGAACTCTTCATTAAAGCTGAACATCAGGAACTGATTTCCTTGGCATATTTAGGTGTAGTAGAAAATGATAGACATGTCACATATGTAAATTCGACCCAATCCTTAAACATGGTGATGACATTTCACATGAAGGGTCCTAATTCTTACAAACTATAACAAGACACTCAAGCATCAGTCGACTTACCCCATAAGCAAATATTGAGCCATCGTTATTGAAGGTACTGCAAGAAATTGGTTGAGGGCACCGACTAAAAGCCTGTACAGAATCAGTGCAGGAAAAACGTGAGAATATGTTGTTTGCAAACGGTGTATGATAGAACAAGAGAACTTAAGCAATAAACTTGGGCACACCCAAATAGCCCTCTATGCTAAGCAAGTAAGCAACTCTGTGAGAATGGAACGCTGAGTAAGCTACCAAGCTATATCTACAAGCTAAAAGGATATCTGATAACAAATTACACAGATGCCTCGTATGGGGCTCCAGGAGTTGAGTCGATATGTAATATCAAGAATAAAAGTGATGCCCAAAAAGGCTGGCATTGCAAGGCTGGGAAAATGGGAATGGATGGCAGCACTATCAACCAATGTTTTCTAGCTCACGACCATGATAGTAAGTTTATTAGCTTGGCCTTGGTTTCATTCCCGCCATGCATGCACATTGACAAACTATTTATATGCAGTCAATTAACATGCCCAGGGAATACAACACAGTAAAACAACCTTGAAACCACGGAATAGCATCAACAAAATAGACCAACAAGACTGAAACATCAAAACAGAATCTCGAAAACTGACAAACCTTCAGTCTCTGCTTGCTATCCTTATCCCAAAAATTGAAAGCACCATCAGATCCAGCAGTTGCAAATGTGTGATGAACCTGTGCCAAGCGGTAGACAATAAGAAATCCCAGATGGAACTTCACTAACTAAATTCCCAAACTTCAAACTTATCACCAGTAAGTTGGCACTGCTTGTTGCATTGCCCAGTGATATATAGCCAACAGGCACAATGAACTCAATGGATGTGAATTATCATCATCCAAACACACCAATCCAATGAATAAGATATCAAAGTAACCAAAAAGATCAGGATAGAAGCAGAAACGCTGCTCTTAGATGTGCCCATAACACTAAATAGGTACGGGTTGGAGTTTGCTCAATCAATCTAAAGCTAATCTGTTGGGAGTATTTTTCGCAACACACATTACTTTTCAACATATATGTACGCTTATAAGTACGGCGGTCGTTTGATTAGGTACAGTGTGGTATCAGGATCGCTACTCTACTCATTTTTGGAAGAGAATAAACTGAGCCTTAGTAATTTACAGAATAACAGATGACAGAGACACACAGACTAAAACTCAACTTCGTTAGCATTTTCCATAATAGCGGAAGCGGAGTAATGAAACAAAAGATTGGCACATGATAAATAATGAGAGAGAGAGAGAGAGAGAGAGAGAGAGAGAGAGAGAGAGAGAGATCTCACAGGGTGGAAGTTGAGTGAATTGACAGAGAAAATGTCATTTCCTTCCCTGTGACATTTGAATGTGAAGTTTTTGCTTGCCTGTGCATCATCAATATGATGCACACCAACTCTCCCTTCTATGGAACCCACCTTTAAACAAAAGCAACGGGTCAGCCACATGGAAATAAACCTTTTGCCTAAAAGTCACATGGAAAGAACCGATAAATGAAACAAAAAATATTGGTGTAGAAAAAGATAAGCATGCACCAGCAAAAAATTTGATTGGTCACCGCATGAATATAAAGATTGTGCATATGCAGGTTTTTGGACAATACCGAACTGCAAATGTATGAAGATTTAGAGTTCAAAATGCTTGAAGCCTTGGGGCTTTTACTATTTGTAC
The DNA here is from genome assembly GCA_007115705.1 of Dactylis glomerata. Taxonomy (NCBI): domain Eukaryota; kingdom Viridiplantae; phylum Streptophyta; class Magnoliopsida; order Poales; family Poaceae; genus Dactylis; species Dactylis glomerata. The sequence continues at coordinate 1,633,516 of QXEO01000639.1, forward strand.
TTCAACATGATTTCATGTTCAGGTTGGCTTTAACTGCTCTATGCTAAGATCCCTTCTATAGTTCTGGTGAAGGAAACTGTTGGGAACATAGTTGGAGGCTTGGGAGGTGGTCAAGGCATTAAGATAAACTGCACTATTTGTTTATGCAACTCTTTTCGCTAACTACAGAGATGTCAACCAGTGGTATATACTCCCTCTGTCCATAATTACCCTGCATTTTGGGTTTAATCAAAGTCAAACTTTGCAAAATTTGACCAAGCATATAGAAACAAATAATCAACATCTGTAATAGTGAATACATATAATATGAAAATATATTTTATGACGACTTTAATATTTAGATGTTGATATTTTTTCCTACATGGTCAGGCAAAATTTACAAAGTTTGACTCTGACGAATGCAGGGTAATTATGGACAGCGGGAGTATTTGAGTAAGATTTCTAGTAATACTCCCTCTGTAAGGTTCACAAGAAAGTACTTTTGAATACAAATCCAATGATTACAATTTTGTACCACATAAGTTACAATCAAAGTACACGGCCATCCATGATACTGCAAAAGATGACAGGCCAATATCTAAAATCTTGTAAAACTCAAGCTACACTAAAACAAGCTAACTGGGCAATACAAATCATATGCCGTGATAGGTAGAAAAGAACATTGAATAAACTTTAAAGCATTGTAAGAATTGGTGATGTACTTGAACAAAGGAGATTTTGGTTTTGTGTGGTAATGCTGATAGTAAAGAACGCAAGAAAATATATCATTACCAGGAATCCTTGTTGATCAGGGAATGCAGCAACACACCGTGTCTGGTATTTTAGAGGTGATTGAATACGCTTGAACTCCGTCTAACATATCAAAGATCGGAATAAGTCAGCCAGTTCAGAAACACAAGTCAAAGACGGTAAAAACATGAGCCGCGCCATCGCCAAAACAACTGAAGAAAAGAACAAGTGCATAGGCAGTTCGGAAACACAATGACCTGAGGACTCTGCAAGTTGAAGATGACGATATGACGATCAGCTGTTCCCACAATCATAAGGGGATAATTCACTGCAAGAGAGTAGACACGATCTGGGAGTTGCTGGACATGAGCTGGATTTGGTTGCCTCGTGTCCCAATACCTATAAACAGTATGATGGTCAGCATTGAAGGTGGATAGAACAAATCATAAGCATCAGGACCAGAGGTAATGTTAGTATGCGTTGTAATGAGATGAAGGTCAAAGCACAGCCCAAATGTACTGGTCTTAGCATGATACACATAAAAAATTAAACACACAGAAACCACAAATACATAATGCAAGCATACATCTACACTGATAGCCAGAACATGAATTGTTTCCTAATAAAATTGAAATAGGAGATGATCAGGACCTCTGATCCATGCTAAAATTCAAAAAGAACATGTCTAACATTAATCGCATGATGTATATTTAACATAGTAACTATTTGCACACTTGTTAATTTGTAGCAACTTCCAGTATGCCACCGTGAGCAAAATCTACTATATGTAAATAGTACAGATATCCAGAAAGTGCACAACCTTTGATAAGAATCGGGTAATACGATTCAGCAAGCAGTAGATCATTGAGGATCAAAGAAGACAAAATGAAATGAGTGGAAGATAAACTAGATGTGATACACCTTATGGAATATTTGACTTTGGTCTTGTCAAACTCGGTACTGGCACTTGTCTTCATAAATTGCACATAATTGTTGTTAAATGACTTGGCCAGTGTACTAATATTAATGTGAAAAACATGAAGCAAAGAAACTATACTTAATATAACACGAACCCCATAATGCAAACCAGCAATAAGTAAGATTTAAATTCAAATGGGTGATGACGTCAATTCCAAAGTACAGAATACTGAGGGTGCAGAGCATTAGAGTTCCAGCACCTTAGTGTCTTATCCCAGCTTCCAGAGACAAGAAGATTCATCTGAGGTATCCATGCGACCTCCTTGACAGGTGCATCATGCATTGCAACCGTCTGAGGCTGCCCACCAGATAGCAGAGGCCACATTTTGACCTGTTTATCGCAGCCTCCTGAGAAGACAGTCGTCCCATCGTCCTTCCAAGCCGAACAGAGTACCTGATTGACGGAAATAGATCATTATACCAGGTAAACTAGAACAACTCTAAATATAAATGATGGAAGCTCTCTAAGGAGAAATATATGAAGGACATACTGGCTGATCATGTGATATCGACGCCTTTGGCTGACTGTTACCATTGCCTATCTCCCAACACCTCACCTGCACAAACCTCAAAGCTGTTCATAATAACATACATCACAAGAACAAACACTGACTAAAAATTACAGCAGAAACAAAATTACCTGGTTATCCCAGGAAGTTGCCACCAGCAGATTACTCTTGGGGCTAAAGCTGAGGCTAGATAGAGAGTCGGTTGGATTAGGCAGGACCTGCATTTAAATGCAAACGTTGCAGCGAATATGTAGTATTTGCAGAATAAGAAAACGAAAAAAAAAACAGGACATTGCCGCAAAAGCATCACACCTCGAATGACTTGTTCGGGTTTAGGTTTGAGGTAAGGCTGGTTAGAGTTGCCATCTCTCCTTCTGCCCGATCCTTCAAATTCTGACAGCTATAAGTAGCAAGTAACAAAAATCAGCACAAGCGCAAGCAGCCCATACGATCTCTCAAGCAAGAGCATTAATTACATGACTTAAGGTATCTCAAACAAATGTATATGCTACAAAAACTAACAATGTCTACCCTCCATGTGATCAGAACCGAGTATCGGCATTAGGGAAGTCATTATCGAAGTTTGCACCACAAAATCCCCAACAAAAGTCACGCCAAAAACAAGCATAAGCGGTACCCCGGGGTATGCACAGCTTTCCTAATCAAAATACAGGACGTGCCACTTCGGCATAGTAGTATAGGCCCAAATTCTGTAGAGATTAACTGAAGAGTAATGCGAGCTGGTGGACACAAACCCTAGGACTGGGATCACTTAACTGCGAATGGTGACACTCTGACCACTTAATTCCCAGGAGGTCCAGGACATAATTGGACTAATTACTGAACAGAGAAATCGCTAATTCACTAGGAGCTGAACATCAGAAAAAAAAGGCCCAAATGGACCTGCACGAAGGGGGCGGGACAAAACCTAGGCAACAGCACAAGCACAAGCAGCCCACACGATCTCTCAAGCAAGAGCATGAATTACATGACTTAAGGTATCTCAAAGAAAGGTACACGCTACAGAAACTGAACAATGTCTACTGTCAACGTGATCAGAACCAAGTATCTGCATTAGGGAAGTCATTATTAATGTTTGCACCACAAAATCCCCAACAAACTCGCGCCAAAACAAGCATAAGCGCTACCCCGTGGTATGCGCAACTTTCCTAATCAAAATACATGAACGTACCACTTCGGCATAGCAGTATAGGTCGAAATTCTGTAAAGTTTATCTGAAGAGTAATGCGAGCTGGTGGACATAAACCCTAGGACTGGGATCACTTCACTACAAATGGTGACATCCTGACCACCTAATTCCCAGGAGGCCCAGGACAAGTGGACTAATTGCTGAACAGTGAAATCATTACTTCACTAGGAGCTATAAATCAGAAAAACGCCCAAATGGACCTGCACGAAGGGGAATCAAATCATTCGCAAGCTTGCTCGCACGAGCAGCTCGATCTCGCTAATCTGCTCGAGGGGCCGCCGGATAGCTGCGCCGAGCTCCGCGCAGCGGGAACTAGCGCGGCGGTCCGCAGCCACGAGCATTGCGTCATAGCGAAGCCCAACACAGCGCCGCCGAATCAAAATCAGGAACCCTAGGAGACGGCGTCGGCGCGGTGGCGGGGCAGGGTTCGGGGGCTTACCGGATGCGATCGCCGCCGTGAATGGGGGCGGTGCGACTGCGAGGTGCGAGTGGTGCCGACGGGAGGATTCTGGAGTTGTGTGGGACTGGGAGAGACGGTTCCTTCTGCAGGTCGTGGGGTTTGCTGCAGGCTAGAGAGGCTGATGGGATATAGGCTTTGGCCTAGCGCGTAGCGTCCGATGCACGCAGTGTGGTGGATGTGGCGTCATCCGCTCCGTCCAAACAGAGACCGGACTGCCGTCTCCTGTGAGGAGGGCGTCTCCGGTCTAGGAAAGCGTATTAGTACCTCCATGTAGATAAATTTTGGTCAAAGGCTTGGTCAACAGAAATGAAATACTTCCTCCGACCTATAATACTCTTCGCTAATACGGATGTATCTAGATAGATACATCCGTATTAGCGAAGAGTAATATGGATCGAAGGGAGTACGCCTTTTCAGACTGGAGGTAGTGCCTACATTGTTTTTTTTAGAGAGAGAAACTACATATACTGTTAGAAAGAATAATAACACTTGAATAGGGATACATACCCCCTTTGATTGTTGGTCTGAATAGATTTAGATAGAGAAAAATAGAATGGATGAAGATTTGAGGATAAGACTTGTGTTGGCGTCCTTTGTACTAGTCATGAGTGCAAGGATTTGGTTTAAGGAATACCATGATGATCATGTAAGAGATCTTGGATCCTTAAATGATGTGTCAACATTCGAGTTCTACCCTAGGTTGATCTCATCTAACTATCGTAAACCTTTTTATCTAAACAAGAGTTTGAACAAAGGTCATATTGAAGTTTATCACGCTCGACTTGATGATCTACTTTAAATCATTAAACTCAACTGAAACTTCAATCCATAAATGCAATGCACACATCTGATTATATCTATTTGTAGTCTCTAATCCTAGGATGTTACATCGGCCTAGACCAATGACCCAGCATACATCGAAAGACAAGGTGCCTCATTGTCTTGGAATACAAGTCAAGTTATGATACCCAACCTGAAATCCTTGAGATATGACTCCAACTCACATAGTTTGGATCTAGATTATTTGGTTAACCGGTTCAATTACTTGTAACTGTGCCACCCAACAGGTATATAAGGTGAGGGATGGGCTTGCTGAGTCGTCACATCTCGTATCATCATCATCCTCACAACATCCATGATAGTGTGATCGGGACCTCCTTGATACTGCATATGGGCACAAAGAGAACATAGAAACAACCACAAACCGGAGTAGGGTTTGCAAATTTCTATTTCTTGGGCCCCGAGTAATTCTTGTTCTCGGCTCATCGATTTCTACTAATCGAATTGCTCCCCTCCAATTATTGTGTTGTAATATCATGATTTTTAGAATTCCAAAATATATCATTGTTGTGTAGCCCAGAATGAAAAAATGCATTCAGATTTGTTGTCCTATAAGATATATCATTGGCTACATCTAGGATTTTATATTTTGGATTTTTTTTGTGAAGTTTAAATTAAAAATGTAATTTTCACATTTTTTTCAAATAACTGGCTACTTGTAACCCAAGTTAAAAATGTTTTTCTTGTAAATCACACCGTTTAATAAAGTCTTAGTCAATGGGGACTCCATAAAACCACCAGTTTAAATCTGGTAGTCATCACCGTAAAAGCAAACTTGTGTCTTCCACAAACAGTTGTTTTTGTATCGAACGAAACACAGATGATCCAAAAGCAAGACCAAGCCTTTTGATGGTTCAAGAAACACCTATCGTAGTACTATAACACTTGGCAGTCCTACCAATGCAACTAGTGACTTGAACACTGTATAAACCTACTGTAACAAACTCTAAAGCTGTTGTACATTTGCTACGTGCTAGGGCATATTTGCATACGGAAATCGCTTCAAACAGCCTGAATCTGACGAAGTGAGCAATCAAACAGTGGCTACCTATTTACTTCCCAAACCAAGTACTCTGGTGCTATATATTTACACATTATGGAATCCTTCATCTGCCAGTCTGAATGTCTTGATCAAATCAGACACCTGCTCTGCTTCTTCAGATTCTATCAGCACACACACGTCGACTCTTGTTCCTACGAATGCTGAGCGGAACCCAGTTCCGTCTGTTCTCATCCGCCTCCGCGACGTCGACGATCTGATCAATGTGGGGCGGGACATGACCGGCGCGCGCAGGTGCAGTCGCAGCTTCTTCTTCTGAGTTGTGACACGAGCCATGTCCGCTGCTGAGCTTGATTACACCGGCTCGCGCGGCCGCGCCGCCCAGAGCGTGCTGAGCGCGTGGAGGCGCTGTGAGTAGTCCCCGAGGGCGAGGAGCCCGACGGCCGCCTGGCGCGGCGTGAGGATCCTGTACATGTTCCTGAGCGTCTGCTGCCGGAGATGGTCCGCCTGCTCCACGAACCCGGCGAGCTCCCTGAGCCTGCCCATCGCGCCGCCCATCCGCCGCGCCACGTACCCGGCCTCATCGCCGCCGAAGCCTTCTTCTTCGTGCGGGACCGCGGACAGCAGCAGGGAGTCGGCGAGCGACTGCTGCAGCTTCTCCATGCCCTGCGAGAGCGCGTCCTCCGCCTGCCGCGCCGTCCGCCGCAGCCTGCCCACCGCCGCCTGCTGCTCCTCCGCCAGCGGCTCCAGCTGCGGCGCCAGGACCTTGAGCAGGTCGGAGGGCCGGAACCCCGCGATCCAGAGGAAGAACCGCTCGGCCGCGGGCCGCCACACCCCCGACATGACGAAGAAGACGTCCGACCTGGCGGCGGCCGCCTTGGCCAGGAACATCTGGTCGTAGTGGTCGAGCCCGGCCTCGGCGAGCGCGCGCAGCCGGTGCTCCGGCGCCTCCGGGCGCTGCTGCTGCAGCGCCGCCCTCAGCTCCCTCGTCTGCCTGCTCTGCTCCTCCACCCACCGCGCGTACTCCACCTCGAACGCCGCCACAGCTGCCGCAGCATCCGTGTCAGTAATTCAGGATCGCCATTATTGCAGACTCTCAGGCTAGCACAATATTGTACTCGCAGCAGCAGGAGCTGACCTGGATCGAAGGACGAGGGCAGTGACAGACCGACCGGGCTGCTGCTGCTGCTGGCGCCCGCGGCGTAGACCATCTGCTGCTGCTGCTGCTGCTGCCTTGCCCGGTGGAGCTCCTGCTCCATGCGCGCCAGCTTCATCCGGCTCGTCTCCAGGTTCTGGATGTAGGCCTGCCAATCAATCGGCAGAAGCAAATTCAGAATTTTGAGATCAGATTTTGGCGGCCTGACACTGACAGACAGCCACAGTGAGAGAAATGGAAAGTCAACCCGTTGTCTGTATCGTCTGTGGGTCGTACCTTCTTGCGTAGCCTGCTCTTGCGCGCAGCCTCCCTGTTCTGCGCGAGCCGTCTCTGGATCTGGACGAGCAAACAAAGCTGAGCGATTAGGCTAGTGAATCGCTGACGAAATCATCAGTACGTCTACGCTGGTGGGACGATCGAGGAGACTCTCTCCAGTGACGTGACGTGCGTACCTTGTGTCCTGGCCTGGCGGGCTCCTGGTCGGAGCTGTCCGGCGACGGCGGCAGCTGAGCCTCCTGCAGCGCGAGGTCGTCCACTCCTTGAGCTACCATCTGATGCATCGCCGGCTCGAACTTGGGCTCGGCCAGCTCCATCTCCATGCCGTGCGCCGCGGGGCCGCCGACGCAGCCGGGCGCGGACGCCATGTACCTGAACGGGTCGCCCCAGACCTCGGCGCCGGCGTCGGCGAGCGGGTGGTTGTGCCGGCGGTCGTAGATCCCCATGGGCGCCGCCGCGGAGGGCATGGGCATGTACCCGCCGCCGCCGCCGGGTGCCGCCGGTCCCCTGCTGGGTCGTCGCCAACCGAATCCAGCACAACACACTGATTTATTCACATCGATCGGGGAAAAGAAAAGAAACGAAACGAAACGAACGAGCGAGCTAGCTAGTGGAGGGATGGTGGTTGCGCGCGCAGGCGCAGGCGCAGGCGCAGGCGCAGGCGCAGGCGAAGCGCGCTGCGACAAGCAAGCTGGATGGGTGAATGATGACGAGCAGCAGCTGTGCTGGGGATGGATACCAGCTGAGTGGAACTCCACTCTCTGTGTGCGGGATCTTTCTCGACGTGCGTGTGTGCGTGTTGCTGCTGTATATGATTTGCGTGGTGGATTTGGACCGAAGCTGCTATGCCTATGCGGTGTCCTCGTTCGTTCGGGCGCGACAAAAATCTCGCTGCGTGTCCGCGCCCGCTCTTGTTATGAGGTGGGGCCGGCTCGTCAGCGGGCGTGTGCGCACTGGCGCCGCGCTGGACCGTACCCCGGCAGAGTTTGGCCCTGCATCGCATGGACACGTCACAGCGTGTCCTGCTAGTAATCCGACGTCAGCTTGAAACGGATGGACGGCCGGCCGGCCACCGATCGAGCGTCACGACGCAACACAACGTGCTCCTCCTCTTCCTGCCTCAATACCTTATCTCGCGCGTACGTAGACTTAACGAGAGGGTTGACGCGGACACACACCGGTGGGATGGGATGGAGACGGCTACGTCACCCATGATTACTGTCTAATAATTCTTATTTTTAGGGAAGAAGAATATTGTCCACTTAAATAGCCACCATGCATACGTGGGGTTGTTTGCTTAGCTTCAGATTCGTTTTTGTGGACAATCCATTTTTTTTACCAAGGTACTATCTTTTTTTAGATGATTTTTACCAACGTATCTGATCAAAGCTAGCCCTCCTACAAGGAAAGCCTACATGCAAACTATCCAAGACATGTATTACAATTGCTCACTGTGATATGTAATTTTGCCTTTTACTTTGAGATGAGACTTGGTTTTAGGCTATGTGCATCCTAGTTATGCAGAGGCCGGGTGTATGCTTAATGACTATTAAGTAATAAAGCTATCGAAAATAATATGGGGTGCGGCCCAGGCAGGCTAAATAGACTACAATTCATGAGATCTCAATGCGCATCGACTTTTTTGATGTATGACGAAATTTTTGCTTGGTGCGCCAACTGAGTTGGATACGTATCGTCTTGCGTGTGCATGCACAGCGTGTGCCCTGTCTACCAGCGCAGATAGGTTTTCGAGCAACACCTCTGAAACCCTGTCTACCAGCGCAGATAGGTTTTCGAGCAACACCTCTGAAACCCTGTCCGCTGAGATTCTGCACCGGGAGATGGGCCATCAGGTTTGTTTTAGGAGGGAGGGGGGGGGGGGGGGGGCGTCACGGCGCGGCCTATCGCATATCCCCGAGTTCGTCATCACCGACTTACTTATTCGTTGCCGGCTTACTTCCTCTCCAACCTTCTTCCTCTATGGGATAGGCGACCTCAACAAGACCATGTGCGACATCGACAATGACCATGGCGATGCTGCGGTGGCGAGCTTTCCGGTTGCGTAACATATGATGTTGATTTCGATTAAACTCACACAAAAACTGCTTAAGAACCTAACAACATTCACATAAGGAGGGAGTAATGACGAAGGATACCAAGAAAAAGGAGTTTTCATGCATTGGCCAGTCGAGCGAGCTAGTTGGCGATGATGCTGCGTCCATCGATATCGGCGCAAAGTAGGAATCTCACTAGCTAGCTGTGTGGGGCCACCAGCCACCATGGAATCAGGATCTCACTGCCTAGCCTAGTGCTTCCCCACTACCTTGCTGCTTCCACGTACGTCTCTCAGGCCGGCCGGTTATTATAAGATTCTGATTTTCTGAGGCTCCAGTTCTGCTAGGATCTGATGCCTAGCTTATCATACCGCAGGGATCCGCATCCTCTGCGCTGCCGGTGCATTTTAGGCGTCTCGTATTCGGCCGGACCGTCTCGATCAACCGTCTAACGGAACATCTGCATTCGCCAAATTTGTGGTGCTGCAAGGTAGTACATCTGTCTGTTCCGATTTAATCAACGCCATTTGTGTAGAAATTTATAGCTTGTCTCTCTCATCATGTTAATTGGGACGGATGGAGTAGTAATGTACCGTAGTAGTACTAGCCCTCTGATCCAAATTAAGTGTCGGTGGTTTAGGTTTAAGGACACTTATTTGGATTGAAGGGTGTACGATTTAAGCTAACCTCCCTACTAGCTAGGTTTCATAGATCGAATCGAATCTACTACAAATTCAGCACGATATTAAATAATTTGTGTGCCCTCCCATGCAGCCATGCTGCTGAATGTATGGACATTCCAAAAGCAGATCACAACCCCAGAACTTTGGACCTGATCTCACTTTGCTTTGGCAGAACAGTGCATGCAACACTGAACACCCCACTTGCTGCGCTAAACAAACTGCTATTAGCACTGACTTCATGATTAAGCATCCGCTCTGCTTTGGCACCTCCATTTTTTAATCTATAACCATATGCACTCTTTTCCTTCTTAACTTTTATGGTTTGTTACCCTTTTACAAGAACCATGTCGTAAAAGCTAGCTAGATGTAACAAGTGGGGAATTGGTTTTACCTGAGCTGCTTGTGGATGCTGAAATGGTCGTCAAGGTATCCAGGGTAAAGCTCCATAGCCGATTACCTTGCAAACAATCAAATGAAGAAAATGAGACTTGATTGTTAAAATAATGATATGTTCATTTGTAAGTTTGAAAATAAGGGAGGGACTTCAATAAGGGAGTGTATTCTACTAGCTATCTTTTTTAAAAAAACCAGTTCAGCAGGGGAGGAGCCCCACCGAAATTTTATTAAGAAGGAAGGTGAGTCAACCCAAATTCGTCCTAGACAAGATTCGAACTCGGGTCGGTTGGGAGTACCACTGCATGTCCAACCACTCAGCTACAAGCCAGTTCTCAACTAGCTATCTTTTATGCAGTTGTTAACTTCAGATGGGTGGTGCCTGACTGCATGTACATAGTCTTGCTGTATGGAAATAATACATGTTCGTCCTAAATTACATGTCTTCATGTGGTTTCTTGTTGCTTGCTAATAACAATCTGTTGACAAGTGATAATTTGAGCAAAAGACAAAATTTATCCGATGCTTCTTGCTTGTTTGTCTTGAGTCAGAATCATGCATGCATTTGTTTTCAGAATGTGTTGTTGCCAAAGAGATGTGCAAAAATTTAGACCCCATTGAGAGGTGTGAGTGGACAATTGAAAACGCATATAGCTCCAAATATTATCCATGCGCCTGCTTTATGGTCATTGTGGAAACTGAGAAATAACATATGTTTTAATAGATCTAGTTAGTATGGTATGCAGGTGTTGTATCAGAAGATGGCTTACAATCTTGCTCAGTGGAGCATTTTGTGTCCCGAGGGAGACAGAGGAGAACTAAGACATTTCAAGCGCCCCTGCTGCTGTGGCTAGAACCTGGGCGAGAGAAGTTGATGGAGCTATTTATCAGCTTGTTGTCAAGCAGCTATGAGGAGTGATCATCCTTAGATACTGAATGATGATGTTACCACGGGTGCTCTGGCTCAAAACCTGGAAGCCAATTTGCTGATGGGGAAAGATGGGGCACTTAGTGCTCCGTTGTTTGAGCTGAATTTGCCGGTAAGGTTATGCATGTGTATGTGTTAAACTATGTGCGCAGTGTGGTGTGTGAATGGAACTAGCTAGGCTTGCGTCCTGTTTGCCCCGAGAGCTGATCAACTCTGGATGTTTGTTTTTGGTTTCTTAAATGGAACTGAGGTGACCCTATTTTTCTAAATGATATATATATTCATTTGATACAACAACAGTGAACTCTTCTCATCTCTGCGAAGAATAATATGTATTTATGTGCTCGCTAATGGTTCACACAGATCATTAATTCCGTCCGGACTCCAGATTTGCTTTACAAATTATTTCATGTGGAGTGCTATTTTTTTATGATATGAAATCTTGACAATTTTAAATTGAACATAGACCAAGGTCCCTCTTTTTAAAGGAACAAAGAGGAAGTGCAGAATCTTTGCCCTTCTCTTATGTATGACATAAGAGGAGAAAGAAGTCGATGCGTCAGACGACCAATCAATGAAGGGCGTGTGGTGATATGCAAGAGCATGATGGAAGATATGCTCTTACAATATTAACCTAGAAGAAGATATGCTCCTGGAAAGAGGTCTACACGTTTGATCACTATCTGAACACTTTATTCTATCCAGCCATGCATAGACCTAACTTGAACCAAACTGTACATGAGGTCGATCTAGCAAACTGTGCTATGAAATCATGATTTACACTTGCAAACTTACTCTAGGTTGTCATATACATGTGAGTAAACACAAATGATACTTGCAAACTTACTCTAGACTTATAATGAGCAAAGGCAACCAGAAACCAGCCTAGCCTCTTCACTTAAACAAAAACTCGGATGAAAGTTCATGTACTTCCCCCAAGGCAGACTGGTACCCCAAAATTACCATTTGTTATGGTTTGCAGTTTTCTCCACGCATGGAGTGTTTTCAACAAGGCAAAAGATGGTACTGCATGTAATATATGGAACGAAATTTTTCTATCATCTAACAAAATGACACATGCATCTAGCTTTTAAAGTAATCACACAAGATGCATAAACTGAATGAATCAAAGAAGAACAGAGTTGGATCAGTTTAGTAAGTACCTTGGTGTACGGATGAAATCACTAAATAGGGGGACAAATGCTCTCAATTAAACAGCAACAAATTAAGTACTCAAGAGCACCGTGGCCATATATGTGTGTGCTATCTTAAGAACCAAGGAAGACCACTTGCGTGCCCAAATGTAGTCATGCCCAAGGTTTATAAACAAGGCCACGCCAGCTTTTTCCTCAGAAAAAGGATAGCCAATTTGCGGAGCTGCTTTTTGCTAACAAATGTTATCACCAGGACCTCAGGCTAGTTTAGGATGCGTACATGCCAACACACGTTAAAGAAGCCCGCGGGCAGGTGATGTCTACGCACGCGTCTGTTCTTGTAGACAGTGTTGGGCCTCCAAGCGCAGAGGTTTGTAGAGCAGCAGCAAGTTTCCCTTAAGTGGATCACCCAAGGTTTATCGAACTCAGGGAGGAGGAGGTCAAAGCTATCCCTCTCAAGCAACCCTGCAATTACGATACAGAAAGTCTCTTGTGTCCCCAACACACCCAATACACTTGTCAGATGTATAAGTGCACTAGTTCGGCGAAGAGATAGTGAAATACAAGTAGTAGTGATGATTATAAGTAGTAAATGTAATCTGAAATAAATATCGCTGCGAGCAAATATGTAACAAAACTGAAAGGAAACGGTGTGCAATGCTTGGAAACAAGGCCTAGGGATCATACTTTCGCTAGTGGACACACTCTCAACAAATATAACATAATTGAACCAATAGATACTAACTTCAATATGCCACTCTAAACTATTCTCTAATGGAAAACGAACACTAATCATGCGTAGGGCTACGAAGCACTCCTCAAAATTCGTATTTCCTCAAACTAGATTGTCCCACACTATCACCATTAATGCACTAGATGGTTCCAACAAACACCAACAATTCATAGAGACATTAACCAAAAAGACACACATAATGCGCACACTAGTCACCTTCACATTACGATACAAGGTGTCTCCGGAGATTACAATAACAAAGCACGGGAGTAGCATAATATCTGAATAATAGCATCTACCAATTCAACTAGATACAAAGCTCACGATCACATAAAGATCACATCATGGGAGAGAGAGGTGAACCACATAGCTACCGGTAGAGCCCTCAGCCCCGAGGGAGAACTACTCCCTCCTCATCATAGGAGACAGCAAGGTTGGTGGAGATGGCGGTGAAGTCGATGGAGACGGCGGCGGAGGCGACGACGTCGATGGAGATGGCTCCGGGGGCACTTCCCTGTCCCGGCAGGGTGCCGAAACAGAGACTTCTGTCCCCTGAAATTCGTCGGTGGCGGTGGCGGAGCTGCAGAACTCTTTCTCAAAAATCATCGACCAATTTAGGGCTTTCCATCCCGAGGCTTCTTATAGGCAAAAAGGCGGCGTCAGAGGTGGGCCAGGGCAGCCTCACCACATGTGGGCGCGGCCAGGGCCTGGGCCGCGCCCCCTGGTGGTGAGGGTGCCCTCTGCCCCCCCCCCCCCTCCGGCTCCCGTTTGGTCCTCGTCCTTCCTCCGGGCAAAATAGGAGTTTCGGTCTTCGTTTCGTCCAATTCCGAGAATATTTTCTATGTAGCTTTTCTGAAACACAAAAACAGCAGAAAACAGGGAACTAGCACTGTGGCATCTTGTCAATAGGTTAGTTTCGGAAATCGCATAAAACGCCATGAAGTGTAAACAAAACATGAAGCAAATGGTGTAAAACAAGCATGGAGCATCAAAAATTATAGATACGTTTGAGACGTATCAAGCATCCCCAAGCTTAACTCCTGCTCGTCCTCAAGTAGGTAAGTGATAACAAAAGAATAATTTTTGAGGTGACATGCACCATCAGAATCTTGATCATCAAAGTAAGCATTGAGTGCTGGGATCAAAGAACTTAAAACATGGGCATAAAAGACATAATCTTGACAATAAGAACTTAGCAACCATGTTATAACATGAAAAGTAACACAAACGAAAGATCATGAACAATGAAACATTGAAAGTCAAGTGTGTGTTCAAATCATATGGAAAAACATAGCAAAAGGTTTTCATCTTGTCCTTCATAGAATATCAAAACATAAATGCATAGGACACCTTCAAGTTTAAGAGGGCGACTAGATACAAATAATTTAAGAACAAATGAAACCATAATCATGAATCAATCAATGATAACTTTGGGACAATGCACATTAAACTTAGAATGACAACTATGCTCTCTTAGACGGTGCATAAAGGTAGGAGGTGGAGACTCAACATAAAAGTAAAAGAAAGGCCCTTCGCAGAGGGAAGTAGTGATTGCAAGTTTTATAAACCTTCAAAAATTATGGTACTTACGAGCTTTGAGCTCTCATTGCCCCCATCATAGGCATATTGAATGGTTAAAGTAAATGTAAGAACGTTTATAAGCATATGCTTGACAAATCATAAGTTAAAAACCTCGTGTCCCGTGAAGTACGAATACTCAAACCTCATGCTACTCGACTTAGGGTCCCAAGCAAGCTCTTGTCATTGTAAGTATACACGTATCATCGAGAACCGCCAACGGGGTACCTCCTTGCCCGATGACATGGAACAAGCCCACATCAAAATGATAGGACAAACAGACAATGAACACCTCGGCATCTCTTTTATTTACCATTGGTATAGCTTTTTATTTTGAGATGCGTCGTCGAATGTCCACTATGGGCATGCTGTAAATTTCCACCATGAATGATGCATGGCTTAGATTAGCGGCCCAGGCGTTTCTCTAACACATATACAAACTCCATGATCCCGCAAGATTCCCAACTTGTTTCACATCGCGAGTATTCATAAACAAAAGATCACGATATCAACTCAAATAAGAGAAGTGCAATGTTGAAAGCTTTCCCCATGACGGCATGGTTTGGCTAATTTCCAACTTACAACTTGCAAGCATAACGTCAACATAAAAGAGCCACAATGTCAAAATTTTAAAAGCAAGAAAAGTAAAATGTGCCATCAGGTTCGTGAGAGCTTTGCTGACTGATTTTCGCATAACACCAAAATAGTTTAATTCGAAGGATAGATAAAAGCAAGTCAAATGTACTTGGAATAGCAAATTGCTAATAGGTATGTATGGTGGACACATTTGAATAACTTGGTTTTTGGGAGTTGGATGCACGAGTAGAGCTCATACTCAGTACAAAATGAGGGCTAGCAAAAGACTGGGAGCGACCAACTAAGAGAGCAATAACGGCCATAATCATGCACAACGACAAAACATCATTAAAAGAAGCATAAAATGGGATCACAAGTCAAAAACCAAATGATCATAAAGGCTAATGGCGACTTTGTATGAGTCAAACATGTTGTGAGCATGCGCTAAGTCAACCCAAATAAAGCATCAAGGAGAAAACCAAATAAATGCTTCCATATAATAAAAACAACACATGATTTTTTCAAAGGCTCATTAAGCAATCTCAGTCATTTGAGACAAGTCATGCTACAACAAAAATCACTAAGCATATTATCAAAACGACATCAAGCATGGCATGCAAAAGTCTAAGCCGCAGTCTAAACAAGCTCCTTTTTGTACCACTTTTTTGCATGAAACTTTTTCTCTTTTCCAACACCATTCAAATCTTTTTGAAACAACTCTTTTGATGAAACCCAACATAGACCAGTGGTCTAAATACCCTCGTTGCAAAGATATAACAAGATTTGAACAAAAATCAAGGCGAAAAATGAAAGCTAAATGCAGTTCTAGAAAAAGAGAACACTCGTTGAATGATAAGGGTGCAAAATAGAGTGTTCTTGGCAAATGAAAAACAAAGCAAATCTCTCTCCAAAAACATGATGTGATCCAAACATTTATTGCAGCAACCAAAATGAAAGAAAACTGAAAGCAAAACAACTGACGCTTGATACGTCTCAAACGTATCTATAATTTTTGATGCTCCATGCTTGTTTTTACACCATTTGCTTAGTGTTTTGTTACACTTTGTGGCATTTTATGCATTTTTTGGAACTAACCTATTAACAAGATGCTACAGTGCAAGTTCCCTATTTTCTGCAGTTTTTGTGTTTCAGAAAAGTTACACAGGAACTATTCTCGAATTGGACGAAACAAAAGCCGAACCTCCTATTATTTAACGAAGCTTCCAAAAGACCGAAGAGGAGATGGAGGGGGGCCACGGGCCGGCCACACAGTAGGGCGGCGCGGCCCAGCCCCTGGCCGCGCCCCCTATGTGTGAGGCTGAACGGATCGTAAGGGCACCTAGAGGGCGGGGGTGAATAGGTGCTACTCAAATTTTAATTCTTTTTCAATTTAGGCTTGACACAAAAGGTAAATTCTCTAGATATGCAACTAGGATGAATTTACCTATATGACAACTAGCAAGCTAAGCAAGATAGGATACATAAAGGCAATAAAGGATAGAGGTAACCAAGAGTGGAGCACACAGAGACACGGATGTAATTCCCGTAGTTCCTTCCTTTTTAGGGGAAGTACGTCTACGTTGGAGAGGTGTGGTCGCCACAAAGGCCTAACCAATGCCACAAAGGCTCACCCTATTCTCCAGTGCAAGCTTCCGCCACAAAGGCCTAGCTCACTTTCCACTAAGGGATTCCTCAAGGCGGAACCGTCCTTTACAATCTTGGGGCACACATCCACAACTGAATTGGAGGCTCCCAAGGACAACACAATGCTGTCAAACAACAAGTATCAAGATATCAATCACACAAATCAAGGTCAAGGGACACAAGGGATCCCAAGACACAAGGGCCCTCAAGCAAATGAGAGGAGAAAGTAAATCGCTTCGATGAGGATGTAGATCAAGGCCTTCTCCTTCGATTCTCCAAAGATCAAGAGCTTTGGTGGGTTGAGGGAGGAGATCTTGTGATTTTTGTGGCTCCAAATGAGGTGTTCTTCTTGAGCAAGACGAGCAGCTTGAGGTGGAAGAAGGGGAGGGGTATTTATAGCCCCTCCCAAAATGTAGCCATTGCTGACTTGGAGGGGCGGATTATCCGGCCCGGAATGAAATCTCTGGGCCAAAAATCCGCCCCGGATACTGGGTGACGCCGCGCTGAGTCCTTAGCCGATTTTCTGAAATTTCGAAGGGGGGGGGGCGGATTATCCGGGCCCTGGCCGGATTATCCAGCCCCATATCTGGGTGACGTCGAGCTGAGTCCTTAGCCGTTTTTCTGAAGTCTTGAAGGGGGCGGATTATCCGCCCCCCTGGCCGGATTATCCGGCCCCATATCTGGGTGACGCCGAGCTAAGTCCTTAGCCGAATTTCTGAAATCTCGAAGGGGGGCGGATTATCCGGCCCCCTGGTCGGATTATCCGGCCCCATATCTGGGTGATGCCGACCCAGGGACTTAGCCAAAATTCTTCGACCTGAAAACCTGCACCACTTTAACACACACTTAAAGTCCTAATGTTGTTATCTAACACAAAAAACATGAGGGATACAAAGTATGCACTTTCAATCTCCCCCTTTTTGGTGTTAGATGACAACACTAGGATTTGCAAGAGAGATAATATATTTCAAACAACAAATTTTTGAGCAAGGAGCAAAGCTCCCCCTAAAAGTGTGCATCTCCACTTTTAAGTTAGAAGAAGTACCACTAGAGTTTGTAGGGAGCATACCACTTTATAGAAGATTCAATCAATATGGAATTCCGAAGATGATAATGACGAGAAACCAAATTCCATATCCATCTCACACATATACCATGAGCTCACAAAGGAACAAAGTAATACATAGTTGAACAAGCATAATGTTCCACAAGGCACATATAGAACATAGAACATAATCTCATACACACCATAGTAGCAAATAAACCACAAATATTGTTCCAAACTTAAAGCAAATAACTAAGAAGAAACACAAGCGCCAAATGAATGATAAACGCGCAAGCTTGTGTTCCCACCCATGCAAATCCCGAGAGAATCCTAATAGAACTAGTTCTCCCCCTTTGGCATCAAGACACCAAAAAGGGAGAAGAGCGATGCTACACGCCCCGAGTAATCAATCCTCCCAGTCATCGAGGTTGTCAGAGCCTTCAGCATAGTCATCTCTGCCAGCATCGTCATCACCGCCAGCATCGTCGTCATCCACGTCCTCCTCAGCCTCCTCAAACTCTGCATGAGCACCTCCTGTAGGAGCATCTGGAGGAGCAAAGAGATGCTTCTCCATATCACACCAGTTGTAGCGGTCAGTGTGCCAAGCTGCATAAGAAGTAGCTGCGGTAGGAGTGGGCTCGACAGTCTATGCACCACTAAGATGGTGTAGGATCAGCTGCTGAGTGTCCTGAATAGCCTTCCTCTCCACATAAGCCTGATAGTTCTCACGATGGATCTCAACCTTCATGCAAAGAACATTCCTCTCAAACCAACTGAGCTTCTTCACTTCTCTAGACATAGCAGTAGCAGCAGCCCTCTGTTCACGAGTAGAAGCACTCGACCTCGCATCAGCCATGAAGGTACTAGGATAAGCAGTGGAAGGGGCAGGAGTCTTCTTCTTCTTGACGTACATCTTCTTGACTTGGTGCTCCACACAATCATCACTGAGATCATAGTCCCCAAGAGCATGCTTGATGAGAAGCATGATGTAAGGAGCATATGGAAGTGTGTTCCTCTGAATGATAGAATCCTTAATCTCATAAAAGATAAAATCCATCACATCAAGGGTGAAGTCCTCATCCGGGTCGGTAGAAGTAGCACACTGATGAGCAAGGAAGAGGAGGTCAACTAGTGAGGTGCAGATGGCATCATTGTTACCACCACTAGGAGCAATGTTCTCTCTGAAAATGCGGACAAGCTGATCATAGAGAGGATGCAGGCCATTGATAAAACCGACAACACCTTTGGAGTCATAGAGGTCATAGAGCTTGTCCTTGTCGGGCCTTGTCCCCGGAGAGTGAACACGGTGAACCACTGGAGTATCTCCATTATAAGCATAACCCAAGAGAGAGGCAAACACAGAAAAATCCACTACACATTCATGCTCTCCAGACATCCACTTCATTGACTTCTGAGGATTGGGCATGATCACAAGAGTGGCAAAAAACTGCTTGATGAGGCCGGGGTTATAGTTGCACTGTAAAGTAGCTAGCTTAGTCAGTCCCATCTTCTCAAGCACAGAAACAGCCTCATCAAAGTAGGTCTTGCTGCGAAGGTGATCGAGGTTAATAGGATGCATGGGCCGGGTTGGATTCTTCAAGGGCTCATACACATCACGGTAGTTGGCCCACTGCTCCTCACACCAAAAACCATGGTCCTCAATGTCTTCATCTTGAGGTGTGGCATACCAATTGTTGCGCCGCACGAGAATGTAGTCAGGCTCAGGCATGGACTTGTAGTTTGGTCTAGTGTCTTTCCCTTTGCGACGACGGGCTTGAGCCTTGGCAAGCTTTTCTTTCTGAGCGTTCCTAGCAGCTTCCCTCTGGCGCTGACGGATCACAACCTCATCAACAAGGACACCTTCTTCATTCCGAATAAACTGACGCTTGCGCTTCAGTACACTCGAATCACCTGTGAGAGAGAGACATGGAAAGCATGGGGATAAGCATATGCACATGAGTTACTGAAGGAAGATCAAGAATCAGGTTGTATGAAAGGACAAACTTCGCACAATGAATCAAATTATTGGCAGCAACTTAGGAAAAAATTCAAGGAAAAATGCCAGGCCGGATTATCCATCCAGGGGGCCGGATAATCCGCCCCCTCGAAAATTTCCCAAAAACTTGCTGTGACACACTAATTTGATAGATCGGGGAAGAAGTGACATACAACAAGATTCATGATAGCAAAGAACAACAAGGAGAGGGCGAAACACCAAGAAAATGCATAGGTAAATACACACCCTAGGGTTAGGAGATTAGAGAAATACCCGCATCCATTGCAAAAATGGCTTGGTGAAAGCCCTCCCGAGGTGGAGGAGACCCAACTCCGATGAGGACCAGCCGAGGGGATGGCCGGAGCTTCGGCGGCGGCGGAGGAGAGGCAGCGGCGGTGGGAAACCCTAGGGTGGGGGAAAATGGAACTGCTCGGAGGGCAGCCCGACCCCGCCCTTATATACCCAGTCGCCAAGCCGGCCGGATAATCCGGCCAAAGTTAGCCCGGATTATCCGCCCCCCCCGGATATTCCGCCCATGGGGGCGGATATTCCGGCCTGGGATGCCAGAAACTAATCCACTCAAATTTTTCAAAAACAGAAGTTCTTTTTGACAAAAAAATTGAACTCGTGTGCATAGAGTAGATGTTTTGAGATAGGATGGCGTAGGTGAGAGAGCAAACATGGAGTGGTTCTTGGCACTTGACATTGCAAGAAAAATCATCAAAAATCCAATGCAAGTGCCTTCCCATATCAAAGAAAGTAACAACACCGAGAATGAACAACAAGGCTTCAAATAAGATATGCAAGGAATCAACTCTTCAAAAAGAAGAGGTCGGTGGCCGAAGCCACCATGTATGAGTGTTATGGCATTGGACCGCGAGGATGTATCTTGGGTCCATAACCACTACTCATCATTGAAGCTCATATATCACAAATATGATATTAAGAGAATGATATGATTACTATCGGCATTATGGGGGGAGGGATAGCCCAATTGATTAGGACTGCACTCCCCCTATCTCCATGCCCACACCTAAACCAAACAAGTATTGAAATATAGGTGTATTTGCAAGATGCTCAAGACACACTCCTTGAATCAATGATATTTAGCTCATTCCTCAAATATCCAAATCTTGCTTCATCAAGAGGCTTCGTGAATATATCGGCAAGTTGATCCTTGGTGCAAACATATGCAAGCTCAATATCACCACGGGCAACATGATCTCTAATAAAATGATTCCGGATCTCAATATGCTTGGTTCTTGAATGTTGCACCGGATTATAGGTGATCTTGATAGCACTCTCATTGTCACATAAAAGAGGCACTTTGTCACAATTGACACCATATTCCTTTAAAGTTTGCCTCATCCACAACAATTGAGTGCATCCACTTGCGGTGGCAATGTATTCGGCTTCGGCGGTGGAGAGATATATACAATTTTGCTTCTTAGAAGACCAACACACCAAAGACCTACCAAGAAATTGGCAAGCTCCGGAGGTTGATTTCCTATCATCCTTGTCACCGGCCCAATCTGAATCCATGAAACCACAAAGAGAGAAATCCGAGCCTTTGGGATACCAAAGCCCATAAGTTGGGGTATGAACCAAATATCGAAAGATCATCTTAACCGCCATAAGGTGGCTTTCTTAGGAG
This sequence comes from Dactylis glomerata, assembly GCA_007115705.1. NCBI lineage: Eukaryota > Viridiplantae > Streptophyta > Magnoliopsida > Poales > Poaceae > Dactylis > Dactylis glomerata. The sequence continues at coordinate 1,655,112 of QXEO01000639.1, forward strand.
CGGCTTGATACCTTGCACACACACCTACACTCAACACAATATTGGGTCTAGATGCGTAAAGGTAAAGCAATGAACCGATCATAGAATGGTATACCTTTTGATCCACGTTTTTACCATTGGGATATAGATCAAGATGACATTTAGTGGGCATTGGTGTGGCGGCCCCATTTAGTTCCTTCATCTTGAACCTCTTGAGCATGTCTTGGACATATTTGGCTTGATTAATAAAAGTCCCTTATTTCAATTGCTTGATTTCAAAACCAAGAAAGAACTTCATCTCGCCCATCATAGACATCTCGAACCTATCAGTCATAAGCTTTGAAAATTCATCATTAAAATCTTTGTTAGTAGAGCCAAAGATAATATCATCAACATATAGTTGGCATTTGAAAAGCTCCCCATTGACCCTCTTAGTAAAAAGAGTGGGATCAATTTGCCCAACTTCAAACCCACGGTCCAACAACAACTCCCTAAGGTGCTCATACCACGCACGTGGGGCTTGTTTAAGGCCATAGAGTGCCTTATGGAGTTTGTAGACATGGTTAGGGAAGTTGAGGTCCTCAAACCCCGGGGGTTGCTTAACATACACTTCCTCTTTCAATGGACCATTAATAAAAGCACTCTTTACATCCATTTCTTGCAACTTAAAATTATGATGAGTGGCATATGCAAGAAGGATATGGATGGACTCAAGGTGAGCCACAGGAGCATAAGTCTCTCCAAATTCAATGCCTTCAACTTGAGAGAAACCTTGAGCAACCAATCTTGCCTTGTTCCTCACAACAATTCCATGTTCATCTTGCTTGTTCTTGAATATCCACTTTGTGCCAATCACATTGCGGCACTCCCTTGGCTTCTCCACTAACACCCATACATTATTGCGCTTGAAGTTATTGAGTTCTTCATGCATAGCATCCAACCAATCCGGATCTTCAAGTGCTTCAAAAACTTTTTGGGTTCAACCATGGAGATATAGGCATGATGATTGCTAAATTTTGCCAATTGACTCCGGGTTGACACTTTGCCTCTTAAATCTCCAATAACCCTCTCAAGGGTATGACCTCTAAGCTCTAAGTTCCTTTCAACTCTTCTCTTGCGACGGGCTTCGATCTCCTCATTTGAACTTTGAGGGATCACTTGATCATCTTGATCATTTTGGTCCCCGTTTTGACCATCAACTTGACCTTGATCATCATTATGGACATCATCACTCTCTTCATGAGTAGGTTGATCTTGGTCTTGTGAAGAGTTAGGGGCAGTTGAAATAACCAGAGAGGATGGTGGTGCCCCTTCTTCTTCATGAAGGTCCTTGTCTTGTTCTTCGGTTGGTGCATTAGTTGCTTCTTCGGGAGAGGCTTGTTGAGCTTGCGTAGATGAGGGCTCCACTTGAGTAGAGCATAGTCCTTCTCGGTCTGCCACAAGGTGTCCCTCAATGGGGCAGAAAAATCTCACGCCCATTCTTCTTATGGCATCTTGAGGTATTTCATCATCTACATCACAGGCAACAACACCTCGCCCCTCTTGGGAGCTATCATTTTCTTCGAATACCACACTACAAGATTCTTCAACACGTCCGATGGACTTGTTGAAGACTCTATAAGTGTGGGATTTGGCACCATAACTAACAAAAATACCTTCTACAACTTTTGGATCAAATTTACCTAATCAAACTCCTTTTCTTTGAAAGAAACACTTACACCCGAAAACCTGGAAGTACTTGATGTTGGGCTTGCTTCCGGTGAGTATTTCATATGGAGTCATGTTTAAGCCTTTATAGAGGAAGAGCCAGTTCGATGAGTGACAAGCCGTAGAGATAGCTTCGGCCCAAAAGTTGTATGGAGACTTAAACTCCGCCAACATGGACCTAGCCATATCCATAAGAGTCCGGTTCTTCCTTTTGGCTGCACCATTTTGTTGAGGGGTGTATGCAACAGAATACTGATGTCGTATCCCCTCATCACTGAGAAAGCCATTTAAGGTGTAGTTCTTGAATTCGGAGCCATTGTCACTTCTTATTGCCAATATATTTTGCCCATGTTGACGTTCAACTTCTTTGGCAAAGTCGATGACGTTTTGTTGAGTCTCACTCTTGTGCTTGAAGAAATAGACCCAAGTATATCTTGAATAGTCATCAACAATCACCAAACAATATTTCTTCCCACCAAGACTTGCATGAGAGGGAGGACCAAAAAGATCCACATGAAGGAGCACCAAAATCCTCTTGGAAGAAATGATAGTCTTGCTTGAATGGGGAGAGTCATGCATTTTTCCTAGAACGCAAGCCCTGCAAACACGATCTTTGGCAAAAGGAACATTCTCTTTTAGTCCGAGAATGTGGCCACCCTTGTGAAGGCTTTGCAAAGTTCTCATATTGACATGGGCTAGTCGGCGACGCCAAAGCCAACCCACATCGGCCTTTCCGAATAAACACATTGCACTTGTAGTGGTTTTCCCGGAGAAGTCCACCACATACAAGTTGTTTTCAATGTGCCCAACGAAAGTGACCTTTAGAGACTTGCTCCACAAGAGTACCACAATTTCATTATCAATGAAGACGGCAAAGCCCATCTTACCAAGTGCACAAACTGAAAGTAAATTGTAACCAAGTGTCTCAACAAGCATGACGTCTACAAGGGAGATGTCCGGTGCGACCACCACCTTGCCAAGACCCAATACCTCGGATTGTGACATGTCTCCATAAGTGACGGTTATATTGTTGATGTTAGGCCTCATCTCCGTCATGATCTTCTTGCTTCCGGTCATATGACTTGTGCAACCACTATCAAGCACCCATTTTGATCCACCGGAAGCATAGTCCTACAAGAGATCATTGCTTGGTTTTAGGTCCCCATTTCTCAATGGGTCCTCTTTTGTTAGCAATAAGGGTCTTTGGAACCCAAATAGACCAAGAAACATAACCATCATTTGGACCAACATATTTTGCATACACATCACCATAATAATCACGAAATAAAACATAGTGAGGGTTAGCAATTCCCGCACAATCATCATGAGTGGCTCTGCCACCCACAATGGGAACCTTCTTTGCTTGTGCGGGCTTGGTCTTCTTTTTCTTGTTGTTGTTCTTCTTCTTCTTCTTCTTTAAGACAAAGCCAATCCTCGTTTTATCATTAAATGCCTTTTGCTTACTCAAAAGGTTATTCAAGTTTTTCTCACCTATGGGAATGGTGGACTTGGCAAGCTCATCTTTCAACCTAGCATTTTCTTCAATAACATTTGCATGATCACAAGTAGAAGTAGAAGAACTAGGCACAACATTCTTAGTCAATTGAATTTGAAGTTGTTCATGTGACTTGGCAAGAATAGAGTGTTCACTTTTCAAGGCCTTGTGAGCCTTGTCAAGATCTTCTAAATCCTTCACAAGTTCATCATGACCAACACCAAATTCAATCTTTTCCTTTTTAAGCATTTTTACTTTGGCACGAGCATGGTCTCGCTCTTTAATGAGTTTAGAGATAACTTCATTATTAGATTCCTCAATGGAATCGAGCTTCTCTTCAAGAGTTGCTCGTTCCTCTTCCTCTCCTTCAAGAGAGTCTTTTAGTGAGGCAATGTCTTGAGCATACTCTCTTTCAAGCCTTATTTGTTCATCTAGTTTTCAAGAGTCTTACCATATTGACTCAATAGGCTGTCAAAGTGTAACTTGTGTACACCATCTACACTAGACACATAATCATCAAAAGCAATGATTTCTTCCTTTACTCTAAGACTAGCAAGATCATTCAAAGGAGCATCATTTGTCTTAGAGGAGGAGGAAGAGGGTGTGGGTGATATCTCGGAAGACTTGGCCATAAGGCACTTGACGTTCTTGATGAGAGAGTCCTCATTGGGGGATTCAAAGAGTGAAGCGGAAGAAGTGGAGGTGGTTGCAATTGCGGCCATCTCACTAGTCGAGGTTTCTTCTTCATCACTATCACTCCCGAGTACTCTTCTTGAGTCAAGAATACAAACTTTGGTTGCTTCTTCTTGGGTCCACCCTTCTTCACAAACAGCTTCTTTGATGGTGACTTGGTCTTGCTCTTGAGAATGATCTTCCCGCCATGATCTTCTCTCTTCTCGTAAGGACACTCGGCAACAAAGTGGAATCTATCATTGCAATTGTAGCATGTCCACACCCTTTGACCATTGTTGTCACTCCTTTGAAAGCCACTTGACTTGCTACTTCTTTGATTGTCTTCTTTAGCCTTATGGGGATCAACCCAAAAGGTTTTTCTATAGAAATCCATGTGCTCGTGGTACTCATGCCTCATATCTTCGGGGCACATCTCTAGTCTTACCTCAATGCTTGCTTGAAGAGGGACTTCTTTCTCAATCACACTTGCCTTTAATGCAAGGTTGGAGCTTCTTTGCATTCCCATAGCACGAGCATGAACATCTTCCGCATTTTGTGCGGCAACCTTGTAGGCTTGAATCTCTTGCATCACTTGATTGGAGGTCATCTCATGAAAGTTTTGCTTCCCTTGAACACTCTTGACATCCGCGGGCTCATATGGGGTGAGAGCAAGAATGCACTTCATCTTGATCCACTCATCATCAATATGGTGAGCACCTAGGTTCTTGAAGGTGGTAGCAATGGCCTTGAGTCTTCTATACATCTCTTGATGGTCCTCACCATCCATCATGAAGAATCCCTCCGCTTGATTTGAGAAGGCCACATATCTTGTCCTCTTCATGCTCTCATTGCCAACAAATACATCGGAGAGGCCTTGCCAAGCTTCTTTGGCGGTGGAGAAGTGTTGGATGTGAGGCAAGTCCTTGGACCCAACGACAATTTGAATCATGTGAAGAGCGGTTGCATTGAGTTGGCTATCGACCACCTCTCTTCTTGTCAAGTTGTTGGGATCCACGGCCTTGAATCCTTCTTCAACAATCCTCCAAAGCTCGATGCAAGAACTGCGCATATGAGAGATCATTTGATATTGCCATTGACCAAAGTTTAATGCATCTAGCTTAGGTGGATCACCTCTATTGTTAATATGAGGATGATGGGATCGGTGGGTCTCGTGAATACCAATGAGGGAATTCACCTTTCCCGTCGCCCTTAGTGCAAGACTTAGCATCGGTACCTTTGTCGGCACCCTCTTCTTCCAACCCCACATCCTCCACTTGTGGAGTAGCGGGTTTTTCCAGAGGAGGAGTAGCCATAGGAGTTTTAGCTTGCATGAGTTGCGCTATCATTTCACGCAACTTGCTTATTTGAGTTGTCATGGATGATTCCAAGGTTTTGAAATCATCCATGGAAACTTGACCCGAGCCCTCACTCTGTTGGGTGCCCATACTCTTAGGCGGTTAAGCCTGAATAAAGAGCCGATGCTCTGATACCAATTGAACGGATCGTAAGGGAACCTAGAGGGGGGGGGTGAATAGGTGCTACTCAAATTTTAATTCTTTTTCAATTTAGGCTTGACACAAAAGGTAAATTCTCTAGATATGCAACTAGGGTGAATTTACCTATATGACAACTAGCAAGCTAAGAAAGATAGGATACATAAAGGCAATAAAGGATAGAGGTAACCAAGAGTGGAGCACATAGAGACACAGATGTAATTCCCGTAGTTCCTTCCTTTTTAGGGGAAGTACGTCTACGTTGGAGAGCTGTGGTTGCCACAAAGGCCTAATCAACGCCACAAAGGCTCACCCTATTCTCCAGTGCAAGCTTCCGCCACAAAGGCCTAGCTCACTTTCCACTAAGGGATTCCTCAAGGTGGAACCGACCTTTACAATCTTGGGGCACACATCCACAACTGAATTAGAGGCTCCCAAGGACAACACAATGCTGTCAAACAACAAGTATCAAGATATCAATCACACAAATCAAGGTCAAGGGACACAAGGGAGTCCAAGACACAAGGGCCCTCAAGCAAATGAGAGGGGAAAGTAAATCGCTTCGGTGAGGATGTAGATCAAGGCCTTCTCCTTTGATTCTCCAAAGATCAAGAGCTTTGGTGGGTTGAGGGAGGAGATCTTGTGATTTTTGTGGCTCCAAATGAGGTGTTCTTCTTGAGTAGGACGGGCAGCTTGAGGTGGAAGAAGGGGAGGGGTATTTATAGCCCCTCCCAAAATGTAGCCGTTGTTGACTCGGAGGGGCGGATTATCCGGCCAGCCGAAATATCCGGCCCGGAATGAAATCTCCGGGCCAAAAATCCGCCCCGGATACTGGGTGACGCCGCACTGAGTCCATAGCTGATTTTCTGAAATTTCAAGGGGGGGGGGGATTATCCGGGCCCTGGCCAGATTATCCGGCCCCATATCTGGGTGACGCCGAGCTGAGTCCTTAGCCGTTTTTCTGAAGTCTCGAAGGGGGGCGGATTATCCAGCCCCCTGGCCAGATTATCCGGCCCCATATCTGGGTGACGCCGAGCTAAGTCCTTAGCCGAATTTCTAAAATCTCGAAGGGGGGCGGATTATCCGGCCCCCTGGCCGGATTATCCGGCCCCATATCTGCGTGACGCCGACCCAGGGACTTAGCCAAAATTCTTCGACCTGAAAACCTGCAACACTTTAACACACACTTAAATTCCTTATGCAATTATCTAACACACAAAACATGAGGGATACAAAGTATGCACTTTCAGAGGCCGCCCCGGTCCACCTCTGTCGCTGCCCCTTCGCCTATAAAGACCCCCTGACGGGAAAAACCTAAATACCCGATCAATTTTCCAGAAATACATTGCGATCTGCCGTTGTCATCGACCCGAGATCGGGAGGGTCCAGAAGCTCTTCCCGGCAGCCTGTCGGAGAGGGGAATCACCACCGGAGGTCTTCTTCATCGCCATGCTTGCCTCTGGCGCGATGAGTGAGTAGTCAACCTTGGACTATGGGTCCATAGCAGTAGCTAGATGGTTGTCTTCTCCACCATGTGCTTCATGTTTAGATCTCGTGAGCTGCCTTACATGATTGAGATCATCTTTGTGTAATTCTACATGTTGTGTTTGTTGGGATCTGATGAATATTGGTGTTATGTTGAGTTGATGTGCTGAATCATATATCTTATGTTATCTCTATGTTGTTTATGATCTTGCATGCTCTCCGTTGTTAGTAGCTATCTTGGCCAAGTAGATACTAGTGACTCCAAGAGGGGGTATTTATGCTCGATAGTTGGGTTCATGCCTCTATTTAATCTGGGGAGTGACAGAAACCTCTAAGGTTGTAGATGTGCTGTTGCCACTAGGTACAAAACAACATTCTTGTGTCCAAGGACATTCGTTTTGTTTACATTACACACTTTGCTTAATGCAGTTATCTGTTGTTCGCAACTTAATACTTTCAGGGTCCTCGGATGATTCCCCGCGAGTGGATTATTAGTCATAGATGCAGTTGGATGGCGGTCTATGTATGAAAGGACACAGATGTCGCATAGAGGGGGGGGGGTGAATAGGCGATATCAATTTTTATGAATGGCTTGAACAAAAGCGGAATTAAACTACCGTTTATTTTGTCAAGCACATAAAACCTAAATAAACTAGGCTCACCTATGTGCACCAACAACTTATGCTAAGCAATACAAGTAACAAGGTGATAGCAAGATATATGACTTCAAGCACGAAGGCTATCACAATGTAAAGTGCATAAGTAAAGAGCTCGGGTATAGAAATAACCGAGGCACGCGGAGACGATGATGTATTCCCGAGTTCCTCCCTTGAAAGGGAGTACGTCTCGTTGGAGGGGTGTGGTATCGCCACAAAGGCCTAACCAACGCCACAAAGGCCTCACCCTATTCTCCGGTGTGAGCTTGCGCCACAAAGGCCTAGCTCACTCTTCCACTAAGGGGTTCCTCAAGGCGGAACCGGGCCTTTACACAAAGCTTGGGGCACGCATCCACAACTTAATTGGAGGCTCCCAAGAATAGCCACAAAGGCACCACAAAGCCACAAAGCCATCTAGGGTTCCAAGAACCCAAGAGTAATAAGCTCACAAACTTTCACTTACTCGAATCTCCGGGGAGAACTCAAACCGATGCAACTTATGCAATGGCAAGAGCACACAAGGTGCTCAAATCCTTCTCACTCAAATCCTACCAAAGCAACTAATGCTATGGAGAGATATGAGAGGAAGAACAAAGGAAATCCACAAAGAACTCCAAGATCTAGATCCTCTATGTTCCCCTCACTTAGAGGAGAGATAGATTGGTAGAAATATAGATCTAGATCTCCTCTCTTTTCCCTCAAAAATATGCAAGAATCATGGGAGGAATGGAGGAGGAAGGGCAAGCTTGCAAAGTCAACAATGGAGGAGAGAGAAGCCCAATTCGTGTGCAGCCCAAGGAGGAAGAAGGGGTATTTATACCCCCCACGAAAACTAGCCGTTGCTGGGCACTTACCCCGGAATCTCCGGTGCCCCGGGGTCATTCGGGGGCCTCAGGACAGACGAATCAGGTGCCAGGCCGGAGTTGGGCCGGAGACTTTGCGTCTCGGGCCGGAGACTCCGGCCACCCAAAAACTGGCAGCAACACCAACACGAAAACGACCATAACTTGAGCATCCGGACTCCGTTTTTGATGATCTTGGGCTCGTTGGAATCACGACAACGAGCTCTACAAGTATATGCATAAAAACATCATAGTCCAACAAGTGAGGATAAAACCAAATGATGAGAGGTTTGACCTCTCTTCAAAGACGAACCGGTAAAACCTCCAAACACCAAAAACTCAATAAGTGTTTCATGCAAAATCCGTTTTTGATGAGCTAGAGCTTGTCATGGAAATAACCACAAGCTCTAGAACCTCACATGGATAAAAGACAAATAAGAACCAAGAAAGATGATGCCAAGAATGCAAAGGTTTGAGCTCTCTCCGAACGATACGACTAAGTTACTCACTCGAGAGCCCCTCTTGATAGTACGGCTACCGATCCTATAACCCGGTCTTACAACTAACACTATGAGACCGGTAAGAAAGAAACCCTATCAAGAACATACCTTTTCCTTGTGCATTCCACTTGAGCTAGATTATGACCGTCTTGTCTTCCTCAAGTTGGAACACCTTTCTTGATCTTGATTGCTTGGGGAAGTCTTGCGAATTGCTCCCCCATAAATCAATATGGGAAAGACTCTCTTAGGAATATCTTCACATAGACATTACCACCAAATAGAATACATGCATCAAGCATATAATCTCCTTGAGATGGCACATCTTGAACTTGACTTCACATCCATGAAGACGATCACCACTTAATAATATCCAAGCCCGAGATCACAAGATCCCACTCGATACATTATGTATGCTTTGAGAGTTGATCAACTTGAATCCCATCTTTGCACTTTGACTTGATCAACCTTGTATCCTTCCTTCTTCCTTCATGATGATGATGTCTTGAAGGTAAACACAAATGTCCACTCAATTATATTCTTCAAGACATAGTTGCAATAAGCTCAATTCTCATATGACCATTCTTCCGATATTTCCTTGAATACCACATTGGTCATCACTTAAAGTTCTTCATTTGATCCTTCTTACAACCTTGAAGCCAACATATGGTTCAAGCATTGTCTATGGACAAGTCCTACAAATATAACTCAATGCAAACATTAGTCCATAGGGATTGTCATTAATTACCAAAACCACACATGGGGGCTCCATGCTCTTTCAATCTCCCCCATTTTGGTAATTGATGACAATCTCTTTGAGAGGGTTTATATAATGAATTTAAAGAACCAAAATGGTTGCACTAACATCAAATACTATAAAAGTATGTGATGTTAGTAGAACCACCATATATAGAGCAAACTCCCCCACAATCTATGCACATGTGAATGATCTTGATTTCATTGCATATATTGCCAACGAAGGTTGTTGGTGGAGTTTCCTCTATATACTCAACCATGCAAAGCATGAAAGGCAAATGCTTAAGAACAAAACCAAAGCATAAAACCCAATTCCCTTTAAACCCTCGAAACTTCTCCCCCATTGGCACCAATTGCCGAAATGGGCGGAAAAACTTAGAAGGCCAATATAGTGAGAGTTCCTCCATAATTTGTGCATAAACCAAAAGTATAATTGAAAACATATGCACATATCCAAATAGGAAAACTTGGAGGAAATCATCCTATATTGAGGATCAAATATTGCAAATAAAATAAGATCACATGGTGGATAAACTTCAACAAATGAAGAGAGCAATCAATCGATCCAAAGAACAAATTGAATAAAGATATTATGATAAGACCAAAAGGGTGCTCTAAATAATATGAGGAAGCTCCCCAAGGTTTGTGTACAAAATATTCTATTTGAATTAGAGTATAAGGTGCACAAACATGGAATCATCACTCCCTCAATATTATTCAAAACAAAATGATACCAAGTGAAGTCAAATACTATGATGACCGCAAAATGGTGCTTTAAATGAAATGAGGAAGCTCCTCCAGGTACGTGCAAAAAATGGAATGTTTGCATTTGAATACAATTTGCACAACATGGAATCCTCACTCCCTCAATAACATTTAAAACGCAACCATTTGCAAGAGATCATAGAGAAGAAATTAAGCTTAACACTTGCTTCAAACAAATGGTTGAGCAACAAGCAAGGGACAACATATTAAAAGGCTCAACCAAAGGAATGTGTGATATGAATGACAAAGCATATTATAAGACTAATACAGGGATAAGCATAGAGCATCCACATAGTCTTTAATGAATGAAATTGCTTACCATTCCATCCCAACACATAAGGTTCAAATAAGATATCAAATAAGGAGATATCATCTCTCATGTGTATAAGTTTCTAAGTAGACAACATCACAAAGATAATTATCACAAAGAAACATGTACACACAAAATAGATACTAAGAATAGAACATGATATCCAAAATGAAGTCATGCAATATACCAATGAGATTTTTTGCTTTTAAAGCACGGCCAAAGGCTCAAATTTTCTTATTGTATATTGATGAACTTCAACCACAAACAAGTCAAAGACATCACAAATATCAACAAGGGAAAGAAGATAGTTGGGATGCTTTGAGAAAAGCAACAAGTATCACAAAGATGGATACCACAAGAAAGTACTAAATTTACACTTTCAACCATATTGCACATGTGAGAAACTTGAGGAATTGATATGCAATAAAATTGCTAAATTGACATATATGGGATAGGAGAATCATGAGCATGATTTTATATGTTCCCAATAATATGCACTCATCTCAAATTACTCACAATTGCAATAAAGAGGTTTCATTAAGACCTTTGCAAGAAGCACAACATTTGCAAATAAAGATATTCCATGCCATGAAATAACCTACACAAGGTTGGATACTAGAAAAGTATGCATGAAGAAGATACTTGTTACCGAGATATCAATGGTAGGATCTAGTAGATAGGAGTCCTTCAATAATCCTAGCTTGCCTCAAATTATCATTTAGTCACCACTTCATCCTTATTATTGAGACAAGCACCAATATATCTCCATGTACCTAAAAACAAAGTTCAAGTACAAGATGGTCCCCAAACTCATTGGATCCAAAGTAGTTAGAGAAACTACAATATATAGGACAAACTTCACATAAATATGTGCATAGATATGAACTTGAATTTCATGCACAACTTAGCCAATTTAGGATTTGATGGAGCTTCTCCTATATATTAGATCAAAGAAAGCAAAAGCATGCCATACAATATACATTTAGTAAATATGCATGCACAAGACTTTCAAGAGCCAAAGGAGATACAATTTGGACAAAACACCAAGAAGGACAAGCGAGCACACAAAATTGTGAAGCTACGAAAGGTTGTCCAAATTATATCAAAGAATCAAATCAACACAAGATTGACTCCAAAGTTCAACTAGTGAACTAAGCAAAAGCCAATGAGCATAAAGGATAACTAAAACACACATGCTCAAAGACATATCTCATTTTAAGAGTGAAAAACAAATTACAAGGAATGAGATAAGCAACTCCCAAAGAGAGCAAGGTTCCAACAACAAACCAAACTCTCCACACTTTTTATGATGGCACACTAAGTACCAAAAAGAAAAGATTTGACTTCCAACAATAATCAAAACCAATTGAAATAAGCACAAGAGTGTGTTATAACAAATATAGGAGAGCTCCCCCAAGATTAGTGCATTATTTATGATTTTGCATTTGAATACAAAATGCACACAAATGGGATCATCACATCTACCTACATAGAAATAACACAAAATAAGTTCAACAAAATCAAATGGAATCACAAGAGTCAAGAAAGACAATGGGAGTTAAAGCAAATACATTTCTTGGCGAGAGATAAGGCAATTAAAAGCAATAGCCAAAGTGAAGATGATCAATATAAAAAATACCACATGATAGATTACCAATTTTCCAAGGAGAAGAGGTATATGGAGTTATTTCCGGTGGTAGTTTACACATAAATCCAAGATCATCTTCACAACAGATGAGCATATGAAAAGGATAAGAATTAAGCACCATGCCAAACAAAGATATTCTTGATAGACTCAAATAGTTAAACAATCACGCAAAGCAATGATTAGGATAGCTTGAAGCAAATGGTTTTCCAACTTTGATGTAGTATTCCACATTTTAGGAAAACCCTATCAAGAAAGTATCTCACAAACAAGATCCAAAACAAGAGAAATAAACAATTTAGCAAATTGGAACTTGTTCGAGAAAACATGCCACATAGAAGCAAGATAATTTACAATATCAACACTATGTGACACAACCTCAAATATACACATTTCATGGATTTGTAATATGCACAAAGCACATTACTCTCCCATAATGTGATAAAACCAATTTTCAAATAAGTTGTTAAAGTCAATTTCCATAGGGCTCGGAAATTCCGAGGGGGACCGGAGTCTCCGGGGTTGAACCACCGGAGTCTCCGGAGTAGAACCACCGAAGTCTCCGGGGTAGAACCAACGGAGTCTCCAAACCTAGAAAATTAAACTTTACCAACAAGAGGCAAATAGAATCCAACAAGATGATTAATGGACATTATAGAATTTGAATTTCTCATGAAAATGACATACCACATAGAGACTAGATAATCTTTAAATATCAACACTAAGTGGTATTCCTCATGTACACACATTTTTAGGATTGTGAAGTGCCAAAGCATATCACTCCCCCAAAATGGGATGGTCCATTAATCACTCCCAAGAGCCAAGAAGATAGATCAAGATGCAATAGGCTCAACAGTAACAACCGTACATGCTGTGCAACCAACATGCACATAATTGATTACTCAAAATAAAGCAAGTAGGAAGCACAACATATACAAACACATACAAGATACAAAACCAAACACATGCAAAGGGGCGAGTAACTTTCAATGTAGATAAGTTGAATACATGTTACCGCAAGGAGGAACAATGGATATATGATAGAAATAAGATAATCCAATTGACTTGACTTGAGACAATATAATTAATGAAGATCCCTTAATTCTTCATGATATAGCCAAGTCTCCAATGCCCTCCATTAGACACCTATTGATCAAGTTTTGGCTTGTTGATCCCCAACCAAGTTGGGTCCTAAGAGGTTAGTCACAATAGGTTTGGCAACCCAAATGGTTCTTTTCTTGACACCACTTTGAGTACCAACAAATTTGGCAAACACATTTCCAATCTTATCCTTACAAAGTGAATAAGCATCATCGATTATGATAGGGTTGGATGGGTTACCAATAGAGCATGTAGAAGAAAGGTGACCCTTCTCACGGCATATGTAGCAAGATCTTATCTTTCCTTTCTTCTCATTTGATTTCTCCACAATGGGAGCATTGGGTTGATTCTTCTTAGGAGGTAGCTTTTCTTCATCTTGAGGAAGAACTTGAGTTTGAGCTTGAGGCCGCTTCCCTTTTTGCTTCTCACTTAGATGCTTCTTCTTCAATGGGCAAGACCTAACATGATGCCCTTCAATTTTACACTTGAAGCAAACAATCTTGGCCGGATCCTTGACTTGCTCTTGGCCCTTCTTCTTCTTGAAGAGTTTGGACTTCTTCTTATTGTTGGAGATAAATCCAAGTCCACTCTTGTCATTGGGGGATTTTTGTGCACTCAACATCTTGTCAAGTTTGGACTTCCCTTCATGACTTTTTACCAAGTCTTTCTTCAACAAAGTGACTTGGGCCTCGAGCTCTTTAATTTCCTCTACATGGTTAGTTACAACACAAGTACTAGAGGAAGTAGAAGCTATATTGTTAGAGCAACAAGGCAAGGAGAGTAATTCATCACAAGATGTAGCAATAGTATGAGTGGATGAATTACAAGGACTAGCACATGGCAATATAGCATTTTGGGAAGTAGTGCTAGTGACCACATGAGGTTCACAAGATGTTACCTTTGTAAACATATCCTCATAAGATAACTTTAGGCGAGCATGGGACACTAGAAGATCCTCATTAGAGCTAGATAGCTTTTCATGACTTTCTTCCAATATCCCATACTTGCTAGTTAGCAACTCAAGTTGAGCCCTTAGCTCAACATTCTCCTTCAAGATAGATGCCTCACAAGAAGTAGAGTTAGTAGCACAAGCATCATGATTAACCAAAAGTGGAGAAGGCAACTTGGAACACTCTTTTAAATAAGAAGCTTTTAGTTGTTCATGTGACTCGGTGAGTTTGGTGAGCACACCCTCAATGTCCCTAGAGCCATTTTTAGGTGCTCAAGATCCTCAAGAAGTTTAGCATTAACAAAAACAAGCTTATCATTTTTTAATTTTAAATCATTTGCAACCTCAAGAGCTCTATCATGGGTTTCCTTTACTCTAGACAATTCTAGAGCAAAATTCTCCTCAAGAGCTTCGTTGGTGCATTGTTCTTTTAAAAGAGTCTTTTTAAAATCATTGGCAAGACTATGAAGATTCTCAATAGTTTCTTCTTGCTCTTCGTCATGAGATTGAAGCTCAACAATAATTTTCTGGCTCTCAATAGCAGCAACCAAAATATGAACGAAGTTAGAGCAAGCAATTTTGTTCTTACCAATAGCATGAAAGACTATTTCTCCCTTCTTTTTTAAAGAGGCAACATAATCATCCTCTTCTTCATGATCACTCGATATAGTGGGTTCCAAAGAAGGAGTTACCTTTGAATCCCTAGCCATAAGACATATGTGGGAACCGAGAGATGATGATGAGGATGAATTACTTGAAGCTCCAATCAAGACTTTGTCTTGGCCAATAGAATCTCCGGTTTCCTCTACATTGTTAGCCACACAAAGACTAGAGGAAATAGAGGCATTTTTATCATGGCCACTAGACAGAGCAAGCATATCATCATGAGATTTATTTAAGCAACTTACACATGATATGCAAGGACTAACACAAGCATGTAAAGCATTTATGGTGCTAGAAGTGTTTAAGTCCAAAGATGAAGCATTGCAATGAGATAGAGATGAATGATTATCAAAAGTAAGCTCACTATCAACATTACAATTTTCATCACCACTCACCATATCATTACCTTGTGTCTTGCCACACTTTGGTGAAGTGGAAGAAAGTTCATCACGGCCGGAAGTGGAAGGAATACACTCATCCTCAATAAACTTGGACACATCATATTTTTCTTGAAGCTTTGTCCATAACTCATGAGCGCTCCAAAAAGGCATGATTGAGAAGATAACTACATCGCTCAAAGCATTAACAATCACATGAGTAGCTTGAGCATTGAGATGCAAGTTTTTCTCATCCTCTAAAGATAGATTTTGAGAATCCTTTGGAGGAGAAAAACTTGTATCCACAATTTGCTCCATAGTCAGGTCCATGACCCGAAAACAATTAAGCATGTGAATTTTCCATATATCATAATTTGTGCCATCGAATATAAAAGTGTCATTGTGCACTAATCCCCTAGCCAACATCTTTGCTCTCTAGGCGGTGAAGCCTAAAATGAGAGACCTAGCTCTGATACCAATTGAAAGGACACAGATGTCGCCTAGAGGGGGGGGGGTGAATAGGCGATATCAATTTTTACGAATGGCTTGAACAAAAGCGGAATTAAACTAGCATTTATTTTGTCAAGCACATAAAACCTAAATAAACTAGGCTCACCTATGTGCACCAACAACTTATGCTAAGCAATACAAGTAACAAGGTGATAGCAAGATATATGACTTCAAGCACGAAGGCTATCACAATGTAAAGTGCATAAGTAAAGAGCTCGGGTATAGAAATAACCGAGGCACGCGGAGACGATGATGTATTCCCGAGTTCCTCCCTTGAAAGGGAGTACGTCTCGTTGGAGGGGTGTGGTATCGCCACAAAGGCCTAACCAACACCACAAATGCCTCACCCTATTCTCCGGTGTGAGCTTGCGCCACAAAGGCCTAGCTCACTCTTCCACTAAGGGGTTCCTCAAGGCGGAACCGGGCCTTTACACAAAGCTTGGGGCACGCATCCACAACTTAATTGGAGGCTCCCAAGAATAGCCACAAAGGCACCACAAAGCCACAAAGCCGTCTAGGGTTCCAAGAACCCAAGAGTAATAAGCTCACAAGCTTTCACTTACTCGAATCTCCGGGGAGAACTCAAACCGATGCAACTTATGCAATGGCAAGAGCACACAAGGTGCTCAAATCCTTCTCACTCAAATCCTACCAAAGCAACTAATGTTATGGAGAGATATGAGAGGAAGAACAAAGGAAATCCACAAAGAACTCCAAGATCTAGATCCTCTATGTTCCCCTCACTTAGAGGAGAGATGGATTGGTGGAAATATAGATCTAGATCTCCTCTCTCTTTTCCCTCAAAAATATGCAAGAATCATGGGAGGAATGGAGGAGGAAGGGCAAGCTTGCAAAGTCAACAATGGAGGAGAGAGAAGCCCAATTCGTGTGTAGCCCAAGGAGGAAGAAGGGGTATTTATACCCCCCACGAAAACTAGCCGTTGCTGGGCACTTACCCCGGAGTCTCCGGTGCCCCGGGGTCATTCGGGGGCCTCAGGACGGACGAATCAGGTGCCAGACCGGAGTTGGGCCGGAGACTTTGCGTCTCGGGCCAGAGATTCCGGCCACCCAAAAACTGGCAGCAACACCAACACGAAAACGACCATAACTTGAGCATCCGGACTCCGTTTTTGATGATCTTGGGCTCGTTGGAATCACAACAACGAGCTCTACAAGTATATGCATAAAAACATCATAGTCCAACAAGTGAGGATAAAACCAAATGATGAGAGGTTTGACCTCTCTTCAAAGACGAACCGGTAAAACCTCCAAACACCAAAAACTCAATAAGTGTTTCATGCAAAATCCGTTTTTGATGAGCTAGAGCTTGTCATGGAAATAACCACAAGCTCTAGAACCTCACATGGATAAAAGACAAATAAGAACCTAGAAAAATGATGCCAAGAATGCAAAGGTTTGAGCTCTCTCCGAACGATACGACTAAGTTACTCACTCGAGAGCCCCTCTTGATAGTACGGCTACCGATCCTATAACCCGGTCTCACAACTAACACTATGAGACCGGCAAGAAAGAAACCCTATCAAGAACATACCTTTTCCTTGCGCATTCCACTTGAGCTAGATTATGACCGTCTTGTCTTCCTCAAGTTGGAACACCTTTCTTGATCTTGATTGCTTGGGGAAGTCTTGCGAATTGCTCCCCCATAAATCAATATGGGAAAGACTCTCTTAGGAATATCTTCACATAGACATTACCACCAAATAGAATACATGCATCAAGCATATAATCTCCTTGAGATGGCACATCTTGAACTTGACTTCACATCCATGAAGACGATCACCACTTAATAATATCCAAGCCCGAGATCACAAGATCCCACTCGATACATTATGTATGCTTTGAGAGTTGATCAACTTGAATCCCATCTTTGCACTTTGACTTGATCAACCTTGTATCCTTCCTTCTTCCTTCATGATGATGATGTCTTGAAGGTAAACACAAATGTCCACTCAATTATATTCTTCAAGACATAGTTGCAATAAGCTCAATTCTCATATGACCATTCTTCCGATATTTCCTTGAATACCACATTGGTCATCACTTAAAGTTCTTCATTTGATCCTTCTTACAACCTTGAAGCCAACATATGGTTCAAGCATTGTCTATGGACAAGTCCTACAAATATAACTCAATGCAAACATTAGTCCATAGGGATTGTCATTAATTACCAAAACCACACATGGGGGCTCCATGCTCTTTCAATGTATTTTGTTGTAATGCCCAGAGTAAATCTCATAGTGATCCTCGCGACATATGCACGTTATCTTTATTCTATCAATTGCCCAACTGTAATTTGTTTACCCAGCATGTTGTTATTTATTTTATGGAGAGACACCACTAGTGAACTGTGGACCCCAGTCTAATTTCCTTTACATTGTTACACCATTTTACTATTACTCGCACTGTTTAGTTTCTCGCATACTACTATTGCTTTCACTCGATACGCTAATACCTTTGTTTATAGCAAACCGGTGAGATTGACAACCTCATCGTAAGTTGGGAGCAAAGTACTTGGTTGTGTTGTGTGCAGGTTCCGCGTTGCTACTAGTTGAAGACGCACCAACAAGTGTCGTAAACGGCGCCCTTGCTGGAGTGTCACTAAGCTAGCAAGCATCACCTTCTGGAGTTTGGCTTTCTCCTACTGGACTGACAAACCTTGGTTTCTTACCGAGGGAAAACTGCTGCTGTGCTCATCATACCTTCCTCTTGGGGTTCCCAACTGGTCGGTGATCTATATATCAACACCGTCTTCATGGCACCGTTGCCGGGGAGGAAGAAGACTTCTGCAAGGGGTGTTTCGCACACACATCCTTTACTTTGTTTATTGTTTTGCTTTACTTTATTTTTGCTTGCATCATTTTTATCAAAAACACAAAAAAATAGTTTCCTTTATAGTTGTTTTTACGTGTCTGCTTTTAGCTTTGCTAGAATGGGTACTCATGAGAACACCAAGTTGTGTGATTTTACTAGCACTAATAATAGTGATTTTATCTGCACTCCTATTGCGCCACCTGCTCCTGCTGCAAATTTTTATGAGATTAAACCTGCTTTATTGAACCTTGTTATGAAAGAGCAATTTTCTGGTGCAAGTACTGATGATGCTGCAGCTCATCTCAACAATTTTGTTGAGCTATGTGAGATGAAGAAATATAAGGATGTAGAGAGTGATATTATTAAGCTTAAGTTGTTTCCTTTTTCTTTGAGAGGAAAAGCTGAGGATTGGTTGCTGTCTTTGCCTAAAAATAGTATTGATTCATGGGCTAAGTGTAAGGATGCTTTTATTGGAAGATACTATCCTCCTGCTAAGATTATAGCTTTGCGTAGTAATATTATGAAGTTTAGCCAGTTTGATAATGAACATGTTGCTCAAGCTTGGGAAAGAATGAAATCTATGATAAAGAATTGCCCTACTCATGGACTGACTACTTGGATGATTGTCCAAACTTTTTATGCAGGACTGAATTTTCTTCAAGGAACCTATTGGATTCAGCTGCTGGAGGCACTTTTATGTCCCTTACCTTGGGCGCCGCAACTAAGCTTCTCGACAACATGATGGTAAATTATTCTGAATGGCACACCGAGAGAGCTCCACAAGGTAAGAAGGTAAATTCTGTTGAGGAAACCTCTTCCTTGAGTGATAAAATTGATGCTATTATGCTTATGCTTTCTAATGATAGAGCTCATGTTGATCCTAATAATGTTTCTTTGGCCTCTTTGGTTGCTCAAGAAGAGCATGTTGATGTAAACTTCATTAGAAATAATAATTTTAACAACA
Source organism: Dactylis glomerata (assembly GCA_007115705.1). Lineage (NCBI taxonomy): Eukaryota > Viridiplantae > Streptophyta > Magnoliopsida > Poales > Poaceae > Dactylis > Dactylis glomerata. The sequence continues at coordinate 1,674,810 of QXEO01000639.1, forward strand.
ATGCTTATAGGAACAATTTTGCTAGTAACAATTATAGGCCGTATCCTTCTACCAATGGTAATAGTTATGGTAACTCTTATGGTAATTCCTCCAACAACACTAGGGCCGCGCCCTCCGATCTTGAGGTAATGCTCAAGGACTTCATCGGTAAGCAAACTGCTTTTAATAAGTCTGTTGAGGAAAAGTTAGGCAAAATTGATATACTTGCTTCTAAAGTTGATAGCCTTGCTCATGATGTTGAACTTCTGAAACTAAAAGTGTTGCCTAATGCGGTGAAAGAGAACAATACTTTTGCTACTGCTAATGCTATCCAAGTTAGAATTGATGAAAATGTTAGGATGCTAGCAGAATTGCATGCCAGGTGGGAAAGAGAAGATGAGATGGCTAGAAAGATGAAGGTATGTACCATTACTACCTCTAATGATGTTGTTACAAATGCTAGCAATCCTCTTACTTTGATTGGTGTAGAGAAAACTCCTACTCCTTGTGTTAAAAAGCCCAAAACAGCAAGAACTTTTTCTCAAAAGAGTGCTGAAATTTTTCGAAGTGTAGGAGATGATAGCTCTATTTCTTTTAATGATTTTGATGTTGATGGCTGCAATATATCTGAAGTTATTTTGTTCTTGCAAAAGCTTGCTTTGACTCCTAATGCTAGTCCTATAAATGTTGCTTTTACTAAGCATATTACTAGTGCTCTCATGAAAATTAGGGATGAAAAGTTGAAGCAAAAAGCTTCTATTCCCAAGAAGTTAGAAGATGGTTGGGAACCCATCATTGATATGCATGTTAATGGTTTTGATTGCCATGATTTATGTGATCTAGGTGCTAGTATTTCTATTATGCCTAGAAAAAATTTATGACATGCTTGATTTACCACCGCTTGAAAAGTGTTATTATGATGTTCCTATTGCTGATGTTGCTAAGAAGAAACCTTTAGGAAGGATTAATGATGTT